>JAVKPL010008494.1:0-335292 GCA_032173675.1 Gastrolobium villosum | reverse complement strand
CTTAATTGCCATATTAAAGATGAAATCAAATGTCTTGCTTGCACAATGCAAAAACGATGTTTTCTTTTATAACTTTGTAATTCAATAAATTCCGCATTTCTATTATTTATAAGTTGTGTCCAACTTTATAATTCTATGAATCAAATGCACATTCCGACGTCTGGAAACCAGCGTTGCAAGAAATTGAACCCGCCGTTGCAAAAAAGAAACTCGGTTGAGTGTTCATTTCTGAACTAGAATCCGAGCTTCACAATCCCATGTTAAATGGGAAGTTCTGAATTCTAGATCAAAATCCGAAGTTATGGGAACCCAGCCGGCCAAATAGGCCAGAGCCGAGCGTTCTAACCCGGGTTAACAAATCGAACCCGCCAACTTGGTTGAGAGTTCGAATGTAAATTGAATCCGCGAGAGATGAACCCGTTGGAAGTTCAAAATACGCGAAGAAAAGAACTAGGCCCGGGTGTTTGAACCCGCCTTGCCTAAAGGGCAAGGTTGAGAGTGCTAACCTTGGCCCATTTATGGAAAATGGGAAATTGTGCTGAGGGGACGCCCTCGCACGTTATCTCGGCTAAATTCAAAATCCGGCAACAAAACTCGAAACATACGAGACGGATATTGCAATTAAAACAGATAAACTACACAATTAATTCTATTTTTGAATTAATATCAAGTTAGACCAAAAAGCGTTTATACAAAAAAAGCCGGGATGACAACGGCATATTACAAATTATGGGGTATTCCCCCTCAAATTTGGCTGAGAGCCGGAATCCGGCTGCCGACCTTCCTCCTCCAAGACGGGGACAAAACCTTCCCCATCCGTTGCAATTGGCTCCTCGGCTGCAGAGTGGAAAATTCCGCCGCTAATGTAGCCATAGCAATCCAGCTGATCCAGGTTAAGAGACGCTTCAGGGTTAAAAAATTTAACCTGGTTCACCGCATTGTTGAAAGCGGAACCAACAGCATTTTCAAGTACTGTCTGGCTTTGATCATAATCAGCCTGCAACTCCTCCTGCTGCGCCCTCAGCTGTTTAAGTTGAGAGGCCATCTCCTCATGCGCAGCCTCCGCCTTTGACAGCATGGATAGCTTGGCTTTGACAAACCTTAGTATGGCATCTTTGCCACTTTCCACTCCGCAGCAATCCGAGATAGCATTCAAGTCGGCTTGCGAATTTTTCACTGACAGACTGAGCTTGGCCACATCAGACTTCAGAACTTGATTTTCCTGCCTTAGCTCGGCTAGCTGACTCTGCATGTTATCCTTCTCGGATAGAATTTCGGAGTGCTTCTCGAGCAGGAGGGAGTACGGTTTCATCAAGGAAGCCGCCTTGAAAAGATATTGCTCGGCTTTCTGCAGCTCGTCCGCTTCGGCCTTCGAAGGAGCAGGAGAGCCATAGAAGGAAGGAGGAGCGCGGGTCACGCCACGCAGCTCGGCAGTGACCCCCATCTCCCATAATGAACCCCTCCTTAAGCCAGCAGGCAGGGGAGAGGGTGGGGCGCTACCCCTTGCAACAGATACCACGGCTCGGGTGGTGCCGCCAGTAGTAAGGGGGGTCTCCTCTGGTTCCCCATCCAACCAGTTCTCACCATCATTGGTCAGATCCAAGATGGAGGTGCCATGATGGGGCTCAGGGTTGGATGAACCCGCACCCAGGGAAGGAGCAGCAACCTTCGTTTTCTTTGAGGGGGGGGGGGACGGGCTACACCCTTGCCCCGCAAAACCCGGCAATAAGCAGGCACGTCATCCGAGCTGGGGTTCATGGTTAAACCTGGCAAATAAAAGAAGCAAGGTTACCAGCATAATCAAGGACATATCAGACTCCAAAGCAGGATAAAAATGACAAGTAAATGAAAAAGGAAAAAAGAAAACAATGTTGAAAAGCATACTGGGCTGATCGCTTGCAACATAGGACTTAGCAACCAAGGACGCAGCACTCATATGACCCTGGGTATGGATATGGGTTAGCAAGGTCTTGACATTGAGCTTCTCCTCGGTAGATAAGGGCAGCCTGTAATCAGCCGACTTGCGAAGGTAATGTTGATGGGACCAATATAATGGGAATTTCCCCTCATCTTTTTCCCCAACAAACCACGGCTTCTCACCGGCCTCGGCCACGACCTTGAAGTACGCGCCTTTGAAGTTTTTGAAGGAGTCACTATATACAGAAAACAACCTCCTAGACGGCTTACTAATACGACCCCGGATGCTGGCCCAACCCTTCAACTTGGGAGGTTCAGAACCGGAGCGTGGGGTATAAATATTAAAAAAATACATAAACAGGGCAACGGAACAGTTAACGGACAAGGATACGCAGAGTTGCTCGAAGGCAACAATATATGCCCATCCGTTAGGGTGAATTTGAGTGGGAGCTAAAAGGAAATGGTTTAGAAGACATATAATAAAGGGGGAAAAAGGAAAGCGAATACCGATCTTTGTGATCAAATCTCGGTAAAAGAAGAAAAAGGGAGGCTCTTGCGGATTCCGACCTGAGCACACTGGCTCATCCTCCGCTGGGCAGAAGGTATTAAAACCTATCGGGTTACCAATGGGTAACCCGGATATTTCCTCTGTGGTCAGGGAGGACCTAAAACTAAGGACTTCCTGGGTCACCCAGGGAAATTGCCGGCGCAGACTGGCACCCACCGGGGCAGAACCTTCTTCAACTACTGCAACCTCGGCTTCCAGCTCGTGATTAGATGAGGTAGTCTCCACGTTGAGTTCTGCAGAAGGGGACTCCATAAGAACCTAGAACAGCAAAATGGGTGGATTAAAAACAACAAAAGAAGCAAAGTACACGCACCTGAGTTAAATAAACTACAGTGTGAAGAGCTCGAAGAACTATCTGAAGAGGTCATGGGAACTGAAGTTCTAAGTCCGACATGGTGAGAACAACTGCCTAAGACTAGGTTCGCCATGAAGTCATTACCATTCCCAATAAATTGCGCGCTGAGATGAACGCAATTGAAGCATGGATTTGGATTCTGGGAAAGGGAGGTCGATGGTAGGGGCTGAACAGAGGACGGATTCAAGGAAACTTGATCTCGGGGACCAGTGATAAGAAAGGAAGACGACCTAGGTCTATCATCTAAGGAAAGGTTGGCGCTCGTGGGCGTACAGCCCGCGGTACGGTTAGAAGGCAAGGACCGACCTCGCCTCGAGGATCGAGACCGCCCTTGACCACTGGGACGAGATCCCACTGGTGGACAGCGTCCAGAGCCAGAAACACGACGACGACGCTCGGGCCTAGAAGCCGGCAGCCGACGTCCACGGCTAGAAGAGGCACCTTGGCCTCGAATCACCTCCTCCTCAGTAGCTCTAGCTTCCTCCTCTGCCAAGATTTCGTCACTCCGGCCGAAAACACGAGGACAAGTGGCCCTCCTATACTCATAAGGAATTCCCTTATCCATATTGGAAACTTTTCCAGACAAGAGCAACAAACGTAACCAGCGACAGTAAGAAAACCGAATGTAAAAAGGACGAATGCGAATACAGACTAAATGCGGTAATGAAAGCAATAACCACAGGAATGCAAGCAACAAGCAGTAATGGAAGGCAAGGAGATAAAAAAGGTCAGAAAACTCATACTTACAGAGCAAGTGACGCTAAAGTACCGAACGGAGAAGATTGATGCTTCCAGGAAACCTCGAAACACAAATGTCACAAATCGCAAATAAAGTAACGAAAGAAGCAGAAGGTGAAGAAAGGGGGGGAAGCGTCAGTAAAATAGGAAGAGGGGAGAAGTTCAAGAGATATGACCCGCGAAAACGAAAAGGCAGGGGCAAAAGCGTAAATGCAAAAGCAAAAAGCACCTGACAAGACAAAACGATTGATATCTGTACAGTCGCAGTCGCATTAAATGCCAAGACGGCGCACAGATAATCAAACGATACGCATCATGATGACTTGAAACACGTGGAGGATGACCGCAAGATGAAAGACTGGCATGTGAATTCATATCGGCTATACAGCCGAGATGTCTCAGGTCAGATGATTAACGCAACTCGGCAGCCAGATAACTCAGCCTACCGAGCTGGGGGGCAACTGTTATGGGCTAGACCTAGGCCCACTATGCACCTCGGCCCGAAGCCCACATTGCACCTCGGCCAGCCACCAAACCCTAGAGCCGGGCTATATAATGCAGGTAAAGCAGAGCAGTAAGGTACACATTTTCTAATCCTAAACACTATAGATCACACACACACCTTGAAGGCATACGCCTAGGTCAGTGTCAGTGATCCACGTTCCTCCCAGATACCTAATCTATAGGCATCTAGAGAGAAACACTTGTATCCAAGATCAATCATCCAACCTACGTTGGACACATCTGCCAACAGGCAGAACAGGTACGATGTGCAACTCGTATTGATAATTATTTGTGTTTATTAGTGAACGTAAATAACATTCCTAATATAGTTGTGTTGTGTATAGTATTGCAAACATGGTTAAGGCCCAACCTTTGGTACCTGTGATGCTGATACAAGAAAGGGTGGCTGGTCTCTTTGGATTTCATGTCTCGTACAAGAAGACGTGGAAGGAAAAATAAAAAACAATTGCTAAGATTTACGGTGATTGGGATGAGTCATTTGCTTTCATACCAACATGGTTCCAGTACATGTTGAATTTCCCCCCGAGATCTATGTATCATAGTCAAACGAAGAATATATCGTCAATCGACATGTTGATGAGATTCGAGTTTTCCAACGTATTTTTTGGACTTTCAATCAATGTTGTGAGGCGTTCAAATAGTGCAAACTAGTTATACAGGTAGACGGTACACATCTATATAGTAAGTGTAAAGGAACATTATTGATTGCCACAACATAAGAGGGAAACAACTCAGGTGCTACCAATAGCATTTATTGTTGTTGAAAGTGAAACATACACATTAAAATAAAATAAAATTTAATTAAGTAACTAATTATAATTCCTAATTAATTATTTCAATAATTATAATTACTAATTAATAAAATCAGTTACTAATTAAATTACTAATTAATTAAATTATTAATTAATTAAATAATTAATTACTATCCTAAGGTTTTATAAATAACATACACATTAAAATTAAAATATATTTAATTAAGTACCTAATTAGAATTTCTAATTAATTATTTCAATTATTATAATTACTAATTAATAAAATCAATAACTAATTAATAAAGATAGAAAGTACTTACTTGTAGTGGTAACAACCAAGTGGTAGAGAGAGAAGCTTTGATAAAAAAATATAGAGAGAGCCAGAGAGGCCAAAGAAAAAACGAATGGAGAGATAATGAAAATTTTAGAGAAATAGTAAAAAGTGAAAAAAAGATGGAGGGAATACCTACAGCACGTGGGATTGCCACATCTGCAAACATTCTCATTCAACTGTTTGTGCATGTCCCGTCCAAAAGCCATGCGGGATTGCTGCGTTGGGAAGGCTTCCCGTCCATGGAGAGTGTGGGACTTATCCCGTCCACCCCAGATGTGGGTTTGACTGCATTACAAAAGAAAAACTTCTCAAATCTGTTTTTACTTGGCATAACTTTTGCCAAATTTAACTTGTACAATGCTTTTGCCGAAATATGGTAGACTTATCCTTTAATATTTACCGTGTAACACTATTTCACTAATCATTTATACTAGAATACGTAGGTGAATTGTGATATTCTAGAAATTTGCCCAAGATCTGTCTACGTATTCTAGGATAAATCAACTACCGATAGCACATAAGATTTTTTCTCCACTAAGAATCCATAGTCCAAGGTGGGCTCGTAGTCTCCCAAGAATGCTAAACCTACCGGAACGAAAAAATATGTAGTCCTCACAAGAATCTCAACAAGAAACCAAGTCCAATGAGAATACTCACTCTATACTATAAATAGGCCCATAAGACATTTAAATTCAATTTGCACTTCCGCCAGAACAACCTAAAATATGATCGAAAGATTTTCCCGTTAGTGTCTCTCATAAATATTAGCATCTATTATCGGAGTAAAATGAAGGATAAATCAAATTATGTATGAGATGTCAAACTCATAGGCAGACCTACATAGGCACCAATGTTTGCAAGTGCATATACAAAAAACACTCAACTTTGAAATCATTCCAACCTATTTGAATTGGGATGTAAGTGAGTCGCAGCTATTGATTATGTCCAAAGACTCGAGCGTTGTGTAATTGCTCCACGTTTCAATGTCAGAATTTATTTACTGTTAGTAAGTTAATCACAAATTAATAGAAGAATCCATTGTAATAAAAGTTAGAGTTTAGAGAATAAATGGGACGAACTAAAGGTAAAATGTGCTTATTTACAAAAGATATGAAGTTTAGGATAGCTCTAAGCCTGTATGCTTTTTCTTCCATTAAAATATAATAATGAAATTGAAAAAAGAAATAATTAAAAAATTACAATTAAAAGAAATAAGTAAAATTCAAGAAAATAACAAAGCAAGGGAAAGAACAAAAATCACGAACAAAATGAAATATTAACAAAAAAATAAATAAACTAAGAGAAAATAACAAAATATAAATAATATGCATAAACAAATTAAGCGAATAGTAAAATGTAAATCATTCAATTTTCTTAATTTACCGAATATGATATGCTTTAAGAATGGTAGTTTGGTGTGAAAATCTGGTGGTGGGATATTTACCAAAAAAATAAAAATAAAAATCTGGTGGTGGGATAAGGGTTAGATAAACGTAGAGGGGTATTTATTAGTGGTCGAGGAATTAAATTCTTGAATATATTCGGCATTTAATGGGGGGGGGGGGGGGGGGGGGGGGGGAGGTGTAATGGGAGGAGGATATTTACCATAAAATATGAAAAATTAATTTTGCAATTTTGTATTTTAGATGTATGTTTATGGGTTAAGGTGTAAATGGTTAGCCGACGTAATAGAGTCCAACGACTCAGTTTACATTTGGCGAGACTCAGCCTGTTACATATAATCGAATAGAACATGTTTAGACATAAAAAAAACTCTATTTAAAAAGTATGCCATAAGCTTTTTTTTATATGTCGGGCTTATAAGCGTATAAGTCAACCTATATCATATTATTTATTTTAAATAAAATAAATAATTTATTATTATAATAATTATGAATAATAAAGTAATATTATTTTAATTTTTTTTTTAATTATTGAATACCTAATATGTTTAAACAGACTAATAGGCCTATATCAAGACTTTTATTTTTTAAATATTGGCCAGATCAAGCTTATAATCTGGACCTACACAAGGCTAATAGATCATGTCAGACCTAAAATATTTTACTCATGTCTAACTTATTTAAGCCAAAATCTAGTCCGATCCAGCCTATTTGGCTAAAGCACCATTTAAAAAATGTTTGGCAAAAGAATTGTCCAGTTAAAGCTGATTGGATATGTTTTCCTAAACTAATACAGTCAAGCATGTCACCTATACTGACGGGACTAGTCCTGCCAATGATACTGACGGGACTTGTGCGTCAACGCTACATAGGCAGTCCTGTTATCGTAAAACTTCGGAAGACCATAACTTTTGACTTGGGTATCTAAATCAGATATTTTTTATTTTATTTCACATAACTTTTCGAGATCTATACAATGACACATCATTTGACATATTTTATATCCCACAAACATAGTTTGAATTTGTAACAATTGTATCACAATCATAGGAGTGTTTAAATCCAGAAGATCCTGAGTTCTTTCCGAACCAACACTATGAGCTGTTGCATGTTCATTTTGAACCAACACCATGAGCCCACATGTGTCATCTTCTGGATTTAAACGCTCTTATGATTGGGGTACAATTGTTACAAATTCAAACCATGTTTGTGGGTGATAAAATATGTCAAATGATGTGTCATTGCGTAGATCTCGAAAAGTTATGTGAGATAAAAAAAATCATCTAATTTGGATACCTGAATCAAAAGTTATGGCCTTTTGAAATTTTACGGTAACAAAACTGTCTACGTAGCGCTGACGTGACACGAGTCCCATCAATATCATTGACGGGACTAGTCCCGCAAGTAGAAGTGATATATTTGACTGCATTAGTTTGAAGGGTTATATTTATCCCATGTTACATAAGAGAAGCCAATTTCCTACACACACAAAAGAGGGATGAGTCTCACTTCTATTTTTCTCTCTCCTCTTACATGTGGATCCCCCTTGTACTTTTGTTTCTACTACATGAAAATCTTTTCCTACAACATAAGAAAACTATTTCCCTACTTTGAAAAAACTTATCTAATCAACTTTATCTGTGCATTCTTTTATCCAAAATTTTTAAAATTGTGTTTTTCACGACCTATTTACGGCTCTTTCACCACTTTGGAGCTTTTCCCGTTTAAATATAGCAATTTGGTATTCAGTTGGAAGATATTATTATTTGGGGTCTTTGAGTGCCGCATGGGGACCCAGCGACTCTAAATGACGCCCCCGTCACCCCGCGGCACTAATGTGAATTTGATTTTTCTTTCTGTAACCAGTGCCGCACATTACCTCCCACAGCATCAATTATATTTTTTTTTCACACGCCATCAGTTCCGCCCCCACCCCCCACGACACCAGTTATATATTTTTTAAAACAAAACCACACAGTCACAAAACCACGACACTAGAAGTGGGAGTTTGGCAATTCTATTTCTACAAATCCCAACTACAAGGGGAAAAGTTCAGCGATTTTACATGTTGTGTGCTTGTGTTGCTCAATAAAATGAGTTAAGGGGACGGGACATTCGTGTCATTTATCCGATTCCTTGGCTTCCTTTGTTTTTTTGGTCTTGTTTGTTTCTCTTTCTGTGTCGGTGTTTTCCGCTCATTTTCTATCTCTAGGAGTTTTTTTGAAAATAGATTTAAGACGAATAAAAAGGAAGATTTATGGTTATTTTGCTTCAAAAAATGAAAGCAGTGAAAACAACATTGAAACTGACCTCTCTCTTGAAGCAACACCAACAACAACTGAAAGCAAGCTAATGAGGGAGAGATAGTTAAAGAGTCCAAGAAGAGCAAAGTGCATGAGTGTCCAGTTTGCCTTTAAGATTTTCCCATATGGCGAAGCCTTGGGTGACCATAAGAGATCTCATTTGGTTGGTGAGTCTGAGAATAGAAACTTTTAAACAATTATAGTTTAGGAACCTGTTGCATATGTTAGGGACTTCTTTCATCTTAATCTTCCTGATGCTTTCACACACTTCCCATCTTGCATTCTTTCCATTTTTTTATTAAAATAATTTAATGCAGAGTGAATCAAAACAGACCACATTCACTAACCGGATTTAAAAAAAATTAAAAAAAAGGTCAGTGCCGTAAGGGGTAGGGCGGCATAATTGTTTTGGGGGGGGGGGGGGGTGGATCAGTCCCATGGGAGATAGGGGGCGGCACTGGGAAAAAATATAATTAGTGTCATTGGGGGTAGTATGTGGCACTGGATTCGAAAAAAAAATCATATTCATGTGAGTGTTGCAGGGTGATGGGGGCATCATTTGAAGTTGTTGGGTCTTCCCTACCACACTCAAAGACCCTAAATGATAATATCTCTCAATAGGATACTAAATTTGTATATTAAAAGAAGAAAAACTCCAAAGTGGTGAAAGAGCCCCTATTTACATCTGTATTTATGGGAGACTTGCAATACAATAGTACAATACGATTAGTTTATGGGTAATCCATCACTAATGTTACATGAATTTTTTCGTTTTTCTTGCATAGACATTTTATTGTGGGACCCATTTATTGTTTTTTCTCTCTCTCTCAAAATGTTGTCTCTCCATGACAATATTTTTTCCCCTATAACAGTACATATGCATTTATGCATTCTCCTTAGTTTATTATAGGTTAATTTTATGTGTAATTAATTATTTAATAATGAATACACAAAACTGGAGAATTTGTAATTTTTTTTGAATGTACATATATAATGGATAAAATAAATAAAATTATTATAATTTTTTTTTTAAACAAAAGGATATACTTTTCTTATATTATAGGAAAAAAATTATCTCATGTTATAAAAATAAAAATATAAGTGAGACCCATAAATAAGATGAAAGAGAAAAAAGAATGATTAGATTCAATATATTTTATATGTGTAGAAAAATTATTTATATGATATAATATAACCCTTAAACAAAAGATAGGAATCAATAACAAAGCTTTTATGATTATGAAAGGCAACGAATACAAAATCTCGTGGGTTTCACCATTCCATAAAGGTTTCTTTTTCCTAATCTTACTTTAAATAATTTTATCTAATGTTCATTGAAATGATGTCATTTTAGGTAAAAGTCATATTATTTTTGTAATTTTAATTTATTTCAAGATTATAATAGTATTTATCATTCTAATTTTTTAACCCAAAACGACGTCGTTTCAATGAACATTAGACAAAATTATCTAAAGTAACATTAAATACATTTTTCACTTCCATAAAAATAAAAAAAACTGTTACACACAATTTAATGTTTTATTAAGAGGAGATTTTTTTTTCTTTCTATAATATAAGAAATTTTTCCCTCCATTCAAATTTTAAGGAAACGATGGTGATCGTATCACAAATTGAGTGCATTATCTTTATTCTAATATAATTAAATTATGGGATTTATTAATCACACATTGCATGAGAATGATGAGATAATTATTTAATGCAACATGAGATAATTATTTTCCTTAAATCATAGAGCTACTGTCAAGAAAAACGAAATACGCGCTTTATTAGACAAAGTTATTTTTTTTAAGCAATTGCAAGTTGCAACTATACTGTCACATTTGGAACAAGGTAACATGGGCTGAATACTTAAGGGAGCATAATTTCTGGAATAAAAATGAGTTTGCTATGCTGTAAAAATAATTAACAAGTATGATATTATAAGGTCTCCTGAATGGGTATCAAAACAATAATGTTTTATATGTTAATTAAAATAACTACATATATAAATTAAATTAATAAAATTAAAGTTAAAAAGGATTTTAAATTCATTTAATTTGGTTTAATTTGATCTAGTTTAATGTGAGTGGCTGTGCAAATTCGAAAATATTATAATTATTAGTTTCCTTCTTTAAAATTTATCTAGATATTGTTTATACTTTAGCAATAGTAAATATAAATAAATAAAAAATAGAAATTAGCAAATTAACTTAAATAACCTATAATTCGCATGATCAAGTTAAAATTGCAGAAGTAATATTCTCCTTAGGTACGTTAAAATTCCTCTAAACCTCATCTCTCCTTCGCATGTGACACAAAGACGAGGTTAGCAACGAAGACAACATCGTCGACAGAAACGATGCCAATGATAGTGGCAGGGACGATGACAAACGTGGAGTCGATGGAAAAACTTTTAGTACTGCTCTAGCATATACTATATTCACTTAAATTAATGGATTTACTAAGAAATAAAATTATCTTATATATATATATATATATATATATATATATATATATATATATATATATGATGTAGGATCCTTTGACACCTCATCTAATAGTCGTTAGATCAAAAAAGATCAATGGTGTCATATGGTTATAAATCAGAGTTGCTGATCTTTTTTTATTTAACGGCTCTCAGATTAACGGCTCTCAGATGAGGTGTCCAATTTGAAATTTTATACTGGTGTCAAAGGATCTTATCTCTCTATATATATAGGGAAAGATCCGTTTATAATTTCTTTTTAAAAATTACACAAAGTATGACCGGTCATACACTCTTGATTGAAGTATGACCGATCATACTTAGCGTAATTTGTAAGAATTTACAAATATAACTTTTCCCTATATATATGAAATTTACGGGAACTCATGTGAAAGGAAGAGAGAAAAATAAAACATAAGTCACATGCACTTTTATACACGTAGAGATATTTCCTACAATATAAGAAACATTAAACCCAAAATTATAATATTATCCATTTTCTTGGTTCCAATGTCATTTAAATTCATATATTATGCTTACCAAAAAAAATATATTCATATATTATAATATTTATCCCTTCCACAGGAACTCTAAGCTGCCAAAAATTGATAAATTTTACGGTTAAATGATAACAATTAATTGGGAAAATGGAGAGGGAATAGAAAATAAAACAAAAATTCTTAGCAATTGGTTTCTTACTTCAGAAACTAATTCCCGGTACAAATTCAAGCAATATTTTCAACAAAATCTAAGTTATTCATCATATCCAATTACAAAATGTTTTTCCCACTTCTTGAAAAAGATGGTATTCTTGTAATTAAAACCGCATTACTTCTGGGGAAGGATATTGTAATAATCAAGTTGCGTTACTATCATATTACTACTCATCAATCTAACCGTTAAATTGATTATGTTGATCCAACGATTATATTTATTTCCATCTTTGTATAGTCATGATTCCCCATATTAAAAGTGAAAGAATTAAGTATGAGAAATCAATTGAAAATAATTTAAGAAATTTTCTAATCTTTCAAGTAATAAAATCAAAAAATTCAGATTCAAAATTTTCTTAGAATACTCAATAAAAACATGCATATGATATATGATCAATAGAATACTCCAATCACGTAGAATAAAAATCCTAAGGTTTCCAAGATCACTTGCATAAATTTTCAAACAAAATTTTGTCATGACCTTTAGGTTCTATATGTAAATTTAGAAATATTTTAATAAATAAAAAAAATTGGGGCTTATAAACATATATGCATAGATCTGATACCAAATGAAGAAGATAATTTTTAACACATTGGTCAAACCCAAAAGCATGAACGAGAAAATGCTAATACGCAGGAGACTAGTATAACTTTAGATATATGAAAAATTATTGCTTAGTAATTTTGAATGTTTGTTAAAAATTATATTATATTTTACTGATTGAGAAAATTATATTAGGTTTTACTTTTTTTTATTAATATCATTGTATTTCTTTGTTATTTTTTATTGAGTATTGTAATTTCGAATGTTTGTTAAAAATTATAATTTTTTAAAATCTTATACATCCATATTATTCTTTCAAATCTCAAAAATTCTATTAAAATACTTTAAAATTCAATCTTTATAAAATTTTGATTGTAAAAGAAGTCTTTAAAGTCCCTTCAATTCTAAATAGTTTTTTAAAATTTATAAGATTTTCTATCTCGGAAAAATCTCTTAAAATTCTAATCCAATACACCACTATGATTTTTAGTAAAAAATATTATAAATTGAATATCAATTAAAATTCAAAATTTTTAAAAAAAGGTCCGATCAATGATCATATCAGTTAAAATCAGCATTGATCTCTTAGCATTTAAATGTTGTACTATCCGCAACAGAACAATTCAGTAAAAAAAAAAAAAAAACCTTAATTAAGTTGACGGAGTTCCTCATAAACATTCGACGGAAGATTCGTGCGGTCAGAGCAGTAAAAGCCTTAATATTAAGTAGAAGCCTCAACTTTATCTGTGCATTCTTTTATCCAAAATTTTTAAAATTGTGTTTTTCATGACCTATGTACGGCTCTTTCATCACTTTGGAGCTTTTCTCGTTTAAATGTAGCAATTTGGTATTCAGTTGGAAAATATTATTATTTGGGGTCTTTGAGTGCCGCATGGGGACCCAGCGACTCTAAATGACGCCCCCGTCACCCCGCGACACTAATGTGAATTTGATTTTTCTTTCTGTAACCAGTGCCGCACATTACCTCCCACAGCATCAATTATATTTTTTTTCACACGCCATCAGTTCCGCCCCCACCCCCCACGGCACCAGTTATATATTTTTTAAAACAAAACCACACAGTCACAAAATCACGACACTAGAAGTGGGAGTTTGGCAATTCTATTTCTACAAATCCCAACTACAAGGGGAAAAGTTCAGCAATTTTACATGTTGTGTGCTTGTGTTGCTCAATAAAATGAGTTAAGGGGACAGGACATTCGTGTCATTTATCCGATTCCTTGGCTTCCTTTGTTTTTTTGGTCTTGTTTGTTTCTCTTTCTGTGTCGGTGTTTTCTGCTCATTTTCTATCTCTAGGAGTTTTTTTGAAAATAGATTTAAGACGAATAAAAAGAAAGATTTATGGCTATTTTGCTTCAAAAAATGAAAGCAGTGAAAACAACATTGAAACTGACCTCTCTCTTGAAGCAACACCAACAACAACTGAAAGCAAGCTAATGAGGGAGAGATACTTAAAGAGTCCAAGAAGAGCAAAGTGCATGAGTGTCCAATTTGCCTTTAAGATTTTCCCATGTGGCGAAGCCTTGGGTGACCATAAGAGATCTCATTTGGTTGGTGAGTCTGAGAATAGAAACTTTTAAACAATTATAGTTTAGGAACCTATTGCATATGTTAGGGACTTCTTTCATCTTAATCTTCCTGATGCTTTCACACACTTCCCATCTTGCATTCTTTCCATTTTTTTTTTTTATTAAAATGATTTAATGCAGAGTGAATCAAAACAGACCACATTCACTAACTGGATTTAAAAAAAAATTAAAAAAAGGTCAGTGCCGTAAGGGGTAGGGAGGCATAATTGTTTGGGGGGGGGGGGGGGATCAGTCCCATGGGAGATAGGGGGCGGCAGTGGGAAAAAATATAATTAGTGTCGTTGGGGGTAGTATGTGGCACTGGATTCGAAAAAAAAATCAAATTCATGTGAGTGTCGCAGGGTGATGAGGGCATCATTTGAAGTCGTTGGGTCTTTCCTACCATACTCAAAGACCCCAAATGGTAATATCTCTCAATAGGATACCAAATTTGTATATTAAAAGGAGAAAAACTCCAAAATGGTGAAAGAGCCCCTATTTACATCTCTATTTATGGGAGACTTGCAATACAATAGTACAATACGATTAGTTTATGGGTAATCCATCACTAATGTTACATGAATTTTTTCGTTTTTCTTGCATAGACATTTTATTGTGGGACCCATTTATTGTTTTTTCTCTCTCTCAAAATGTTGTCTCTCCATGACAATATTTTTTCCCCTATAACAGTACATATGCATTCCCCTTAGTTTATTATAGGTTAATTTTATGTGTAATTAATTATTTAATAATGAATACACAAAACTGGAAAATTTGTAATTTTTTTTGAATGTACATATATAATGGATAAAATAAATAAAATTATTATAATTATTTTTTTTAAACAAAAGGATACACTTTTCTTACGTTATAGAAAAAAATTATCTCATGTTATAAAAATAAAAATATAAGTGAGATTCATAAATAAAATGAAAGAGAAAAAAGAAAGATTAGATTCAATATATTTTATGAGTGGAGAAAAATTATTTATATGATATAATATAACCCTTAAACAAAAGATAGGAATCAATAACAAAGCTTTTATGATTATGAAAGGCAACGAAAGGAGTTGTGAAAGAGTACGGGTTCGAATCATGAAAAAGGTTTTTGGAGTCAGAGTTAAATGATTATTAAAATGTGTTAGGTTCGGAATTAAATACAATTAAAAAAATGAGAGTGCAGGCTGGCAGCGTATATTCCAAGGGAAGAGGTTTTTTCTCAAACCAACGGGTCAACTCAAATTGGTTTCCTTTTTTTCTCATGCAAAGATACAAAATCTCGTGGGTTTCACCATTCCACAAAGTTTCTTTTTTTTTCTAATAATTTTATCTAATATTCATTGAAATGATGTCATTTTAAGTAAAAATTATATTGTTTTTGTAATTTTAATTTATTTCAGGATTATAATAGTATTTATCATTCTAATTTTTTAACCCCAAAATGACGTCGTTTCAATGAACATTAGACAAAATTATCTAAAGTAACGTTAAATACATTTTCCACTTCCATAAAAATAAAAAAAACTGTTACACACAATTTAATGTTTTATTAAGAGGAGATTTTTTTTTTCTTTCTATAATATAAGAAATTTTTCCCTCCATTCAAATTTTAAGGAAACGATGGTGATCGTATCACAAATTGAGTGCATTATCTTTATTCTAATATAATTAAATTATGGGATTTATTAATCTCACATTGTATGAGAATGATGAGATAATTATCTCATGTAACATGAGATAATTATTTTCCTTAAATTATAGAGCTACCGTCAAGAAAAACGAAATACGCGCTTTATTAGACAAAGTTATTTTTTTTAAGCAATTGCAAGTTGCAACTATACTCTCACATTTGGAACAAGGTAACATGGGCTGAATACTTAAGGGAGCATAATTTCTGGAATAAAAATGAGTTTGCTATGCTTTAAAAATAATTAACAAGTATGAAATTATAAGGTCTCCTGAATGGGTATCAAAACAATAATGTTTTATATGTTAATTATAATAACTACATATATAAATTAAATTAATAAAATTAAAGTTAAAAAGGATTTTAAATTCACTTAACTTGGTTTAATTTGATTTAGTTTAATGTGAGTGGCTGTGCAAATTCGAAAATATTATAATTATTAGTTTCCTTCTTTAAAATTTATCTAGATATTGTTTATACTTTAACAATAGTAAATATAAATAAATAAAAAATAGAAATTAGCAAATTAACTTAAATAACCTATAATTCGCAGGATCAAGTTAAAATTGCAGAAGTAATATTCTCCTTAGGTACGTTAAAATTCCTCTAAACCTCATCTCTCCTTCGCATGTGACACAAAGACGAGGTTAGCAACGAAGACAACATCGTCGACAGAAACGATGCCAATGATAGTGGCAGGGACGATGACAAACGTGGAGTCGATGGAAAAACTTTTAGTACTGCTTTAGCATATACTATATTCACTTAAATTAATGGATTTACTAAGAAATAAAATATTATTATATATATATATATATATATATATATATATATATATATGAGGTAGGATCCTTTGATACTAGTGTCAAATCTTAAATTTGACACCTCATCTAATAGCCGTTAGATAAAAAAAGATCAATGGTGTCACATGGTTACAAATTAGAGTTACTGATCTTTTTTTATTTAACGGCTCTCAGATGAGGTGTCCAATTTGAAATTTTATACTGGTGTCAAAAGATCATACCTCTCTCTATATATAGGGAATGATCCGTTTATAATTTTTTTTAAAAAATTACACAAAGTATGACCGGTCATACATTCTTGATTGAAGTATGACCGGTCATACTTTAGTGTAGTTTGTAAGAATTTGCAAATATAATCTTTCCCTATATATATGAAATTTACGGGAACCTTGTGAAAGGAAGAGAGAAAAATAAAACATAAGTCACATGCACTTTTATACACGTAGAGATGTTTCCTACAATATAAGTATCATTAAACCCAAAATTATAATATTATCCATTTGCTTGGTTCCAATGTCATTTAAATTCATATATTATGCTTGCCAAAAAAAATTAATTCATATATTATAATTTTAGTGGATGGAATAAGTGAGGAATAAAAATTTATCCCTTCCACATGAACTCTAAGCTGCCAAAAATTGATAAATTTTACGGTTAAATGATAACAATTAATTGAGAAAATGGAGAGGGAATAAAACAAAAATTCTTAGCAATTGGTTTCTTACTTAAGAAACTAATTCCCGGTACAAATTCAAGCAATATTTTCAACAAAATCTAAGTTATTCATCATATCCAATTCCAAAATGTTTTTCCCACTTCTTGACAAAGATGTTCTTCTCGTAATTAAAACCGCATTATTTTTGGGGAAGGATATTTTAACAATCAAGTTGCATTACTATCTTGTTACAACTCATCAATCTAACCATTAAATTAATTATGTTGATTCAACGGTTATATTTATTTCTATCTTTGTATGGTCATGATTCCCCATATTAAAAATAAAGAATTAAGTATGGGAAATCAATTGAAAATAATTTAAGAAATTTTCTAAATAAAATCAAAAAATCCAGATTCGAAATTTTCTTAGAATACTCAATAAAAACATGCATATGATATATGATTAGAAAACTCTATCACATAGAATAAAAATCCTAAGACATAAATTTCCAAACAAAATTTTATCATGAATTTTAGGTTCTATTTGCAAATTTAGAAATATTTTAATAAATAAAAAAATTGGGTCTTATAAACATATATGCATAGATTTGATACTAAATGAAGAAGATAATTTTTTACCCATTGGTCAAACCCAAAAGCGAAAATGCTAATACGCGGAGGATTAGTACAACTTTAGATATGTGAAAAATTATTACTTAGTAATTTTGAATGTTTGTTAAAAATTATATTATATTTTATTGATTGAAAAAATTATATTAGGTTTTACTTTTTATTTTATTAATATCATTGTATTTCTTTGTTATTTTTTATTGACTCTTGTAATTTTGAATGTTTGTTAAAAATTCATATAATTTTTTAAAATCTTATAAATCCATATTATTCTTTCAAATCTCATAAATTATATTAAAATACTTTAAAATTCAATCATATAAAATTTTGATTGTAAAAAAAGTCTTCAAAGTCCCTTCAATTCTAAATAGTCTTTTAAAATTTATAAGATTTTTTATCTGAAAAAAATTTCTTAAAATCCTAATCCAATACACCACTATAATTTTTAGTAAAAAATATTATAAATTGAATATCAATTAAAATTCAAAATTTTAAAAAAAAGGTCCGATCAATGATCATATCAGTTAAAACCAGCATTGATCTCTTAGCATTTAAATGTTGTACTATCCGCAACAGAACAATTCAGTAAAAAAAAAAAAAACCTTAATTAAGTTGACGGAGTTCCTCATAAACATTCGACGGAAGATTCGTGCGGTCAGAGCAGTAAAAGCCTTAATATTAAGTAGAAGCCTCAGTTGGTGGTGTGGTGTGGTGAGGGCATCCACGTCATTTCACGAAACTTGTAAACAAGTTCAAAGGTTCGTATTCAACCTTGAAGGAAGGCAACGAACCTCGATCGAACTCACATCCACACACAGACAGAGACACCAACGTTTTCAATCGAACCATAGCCATGGCCATGGAGCTTCAATTGGATTCCATGGCTGCTTCAATTGGGGTATCAGTCCCCGTTCTTCGGTTCCTTCTCTGCTTCGTCGCCACCATTCCCTTCAGCTTCCTATGGCGCTTCGTTCCCGGTCGCCTCCCCAAACACCTCTACTCCGCCGCCGTCGGTGCTTTTCTCTCTTACCTCTCCTTTGGCTTCTCTTCCAACCTCCATTTTTTAGTTCCCATGTTACTCGGCTACGTTTCCATGCTTCTCTTTCGCCAACGATGTGGGATCCTCACTTTCTTCTTGGGATTCGGTTACCTCATTGGCTGGTATAATTAATCTATCTATCTCTTTATGCATGCACGGTTACGATTCAATTGTGCCACTTTTTATTTTTTTTTACCGTTGGTGTGCGTTTTTGTATGTAGCCATGTGTATTACATGAGTGGAGATGCATGGAAGGAAGGTGGCATCGATGCCACTGGTGAGTGCTAATTCATTTTTTTTAATTATTATTATTATTATTTTGGATGAAGGAATTTAAGGCATTAACGTTCTTGTTCTGGTTATTTGTGGTGGTGGGTGGATTATTGATTGTGGTATTGAATTGGTATTAGGGGCTTTAATGGTTTTGACACTGAAGGTCATCTCGTGCTCGATTAATTATAATGATGGATTGTTGAAAAATGATGATTTGCGTGAGGCTCAAAAGAAAAACCGGTTGATCAATTTGCCTTCGCCAATTGAGTATATTGGTTACTGTCTATGCTGTGGGAGTCACTTTGCTGGTCCAGTTTATGAAATGAAGGATTATCTTGATTGGACAGAAAAAAAGGGGGTATGTTTATTTGGGTTTTGATTAATAATAATTGATAAATGAACATACAGTGGATACAAAAATGTCAGTAGTAGTTTCAGTTTCTCTTTTTTATGCTCATAAATAACTTTTACCATATTTGCTATTTCAATCTTTAAGTCTTTTATTATTATTTGCAGATTTGGAGCTCTGAAGCTAAAAGACCACCACCTTCACCTCTTGGGGCAACCATTCGAGCTCTTCTCCAAGCTGGTTTTTGCATGGCCTTGTATTTATACCTTGTGCCTTATTTTCCTCTGTCCAGGTTTACTGATCCTGTATACCATGAATGGGGATTCTGGAAAAAGTTGGGTTACCAGTATATGTCCGGTTTTACGGCACGCTGGAAATATTATTTCATTTGGTCAATTTCAGAAGCTTCTATTATCATCTCTGGCCTGGGTTTCAGTGGCTGGACTGATTCATCTCCACCAAAGCCACGCTGGGACCGGGCCAAAAATGTAGATATATTAGGTGTTGAGCTTGCAAAGAGTGCAGTTGTGATTCCAACTGTGTGGAATATACAAGTCAGCACCTGGCTTCGTCATTGTGAGTTTCTTGCTGTTGAGTTTGGATGCTTTTCTTTAGAGTTCTAAATAGAATATAGACATCTTTCTATTTTAGGCATGAAATTTTATTTAGGGTCCTAGCTGGATAAGTTTCAAGTTCTGGTAACAATTTGGCTATAATATTTTTTAGGTGTTTACCTCTGTGGTTCTTTAATTAGTCTGTATCAAGGATTTGTTTGATCATATCAAGATAATCTCTCTTCTTGAGTTCTAATAATTATTATAGCATGATCAAGCCATCAAACCTGAACCAAAAAAAATGATGAAGCCAACCACAGTGGGTTATCATTTTTTTTCCTTCTTCTTCTTACCCTGTAAACTAGGCAAGTTGCAAAGTTGAAATTTAATGTAGAGTACCCATTTACCTTTCATTCATAGGGGTTGACTATGAAGTTTGAAGTACTAACGTTGTTATTGTTCTTGTTTTGCTAGATGTTTATGAAAGACTTATTCAGAATGGGAAGAAACCGGGTTTCTTTCAGCTACTTGCCACACAAACCGTCAGTGCTATTTGGCATGTGAGTAAAATTTTAGCTGCATTTTAAATTGATTGTTTTTTCTAATTGAACATAGAGGTACTGAAAATTACTCTCTGTTATTTTTGTTCAGAATAAAAGGTTACAATATATACACTAGAATAGCATGTTGTTGGGAGAGAAAAAAGGAATTAAAAAACGAATAACATCACCAAAACTTCAGCCTATAGACAGTAAACTACCAAAAATAGAAAATGGAATAAATTTACTGCTAATAATCCTATGATTTCAGGATTAATCCAATCCCTTAATCCTTGGGATATTAGTTTGGAGTCCCTCAAGCCGGTGAATAGATTTCGGTCTTTCCAGCTTGCTAACATTCAAATCAAATTCTTTCCTCAGCAAGGTTTTTGTAAACATATCAGCTTCTTGTGACTTGGTTGACACAATGTAGGTTGAAAATTCCATTTTGAATTTCTGATTTGATGAAATTTCTATCAATTCTCACATGCTTCATCCTATCCTATTAGAGGATTATGAACTATTCTAATAGCTGATTTGCTATCACTGTATGTTTTCGTAAGACCTTCAAGTGGAATAAATAGGTCTTGTAGTAACCTACTTATCCAAATCAGTTCTCAAACTTCTTGAACAATTTCCTTGTATTATGCGTATGCCTCAGCCGTATTTCTTGCAAACCGCAGATTGTTTTTTGCTTCTCCAAGTCACAAAATCTCCCCACACTTTTTTGCAATACCCAATAGTTCACTTTGCGTATGCTATTGAGCCTTCCCAATTTGCATCTATGTAGCACTCAATCCTTGGTTACTATTTTTTTGGAACAATACTCCTTTGTCGGAAGACCCTTTTGAGGTAGCAAATGATCTGATTAATAGCATCTAAGTATCTCTTAGTAGTAAAATACATGAACTGAGTCTTCACGCTAACATTGTAAGCAATGTTATGTCTAGAGGTCTAGTGAAAGACAGGGAAATCAACTTCCCTATGAAGTCTTGGTAGGATTCCCTCGCCATAAGAGGATTTTTTCATTCATTTTATGAATTCCAATTTCTGTCTAGAGGAGTTCCAGCAGCCTTGCACCAAAGTTTTCCAGTCTCCTTTAGTTGGTAAAGAGTATATTTCCGTTGGGAAATGAAAATGCCTTTCTTGCTCCTTGCTATCTCCATACCAAGTGATGGGCCCTTACAACCGTGTGAAAGGACCTATATGAGGAAAAGGAAGGCCCAAAAGTTGGAGAATAACCAACTATTAGTAAAGGCAAATGAAGAGGCACAGTTTGTTATGAGTGAGGCCACGTGGCGAGCAATAAATGGTGAAGTGAAAATGGGGAGTGCATGTGAAGAGAATTCAGGTGGGGCCAAACTGATATAAGAGGATGGAAAGAGAACGTGGGGAGGGGAGAATATTCATGTTGTGGAATCTGGTGGCTAATGAGCATGGTGTTCAGAAGCAGGGTATGAGGTCTTTTTATCATTAGATGCGGATGAGCAGTAGTGGGGGAGTGATAGAGTCTGTCATTAGACATTAATAGTCTTGTAATTTATGCATCGTTATTTGTTTGTCTTCATTTATTTGTTAAGTTCTGTATTACGAGTTATGAGGTCTGTCATTGCTTGTTCTGGTTAATTGCTGGTTATGTAAAGGAGCTTGTCTCCAGAGAATATTTGAATTAATAGTAATATTTTGGAGTCATTTGTGAATGATTTGCTGGGTGCCAACATTTTATACCATTTGATAAGAACCTTGGGATGCACTACCCCAAAAGCTAGCTCAAAGGGTGGGAGCGCCCAAGACTTTATAAGCCCCATATTAGTTGCCCATACAACCAATGTGGGACTCCAAGTCCCATACCTTGCAAATGGAACCCAACATTCCACCATGCTTCCCTAGTGCGTGCCCCCACGCACAACTCCACGTGATGGATGCTCTGATACCATTTGATAAGAACTTTGGGATGCACTACCCCAAAAGCTAGCTCAAAGGGCGAGAGTGCCCAAGATTTTATAAACCCCACATTAGTTGCCCATACAACTAATGTGGGACTCTAAGTCTCATACCTTGCAAATGGAACTCAACATTGAAAGTATTGTGTCCAAGATCTTTTACCTTAAGTTCTGCCTGAAGCCTTTTAATCCGTTGAGTGTCATCTGTAGTACTCACCTATGTAGCACCGACACCGACACGGGACACGTTGAAAGACACGTAAATTCTAAAAAATGTTAGATTTCGACACGTTAGGACACGTTTTGATATTAAATAGTATGTTTAATATTCAATAATTTAACAAAAAAAAAAATGAATCTAAACTTATAATATTCATAAATTTTGCAAAGAAACATAAGATATCCCAAATATTTATATCAAACTCAATAAAATGGTAATCGTAATCCAACGAATCTAATAGTAAGAACTAAAAACTCCAAGCAACGCAACATTTAAACATTTTTTTGAATTTCTATAACGCGTGTTGAAGTGTCGGGGAGTGTCGGAGTGTAGTACTTCATAGGTACTCACTATAAGTACTACTTTCTTTCTATTTTTAGCTTGTTTAACAAAGAGGGTATGATCTGCCGGTCCTTGTGCGTGCCCAAACTGTTTCATAGCCAAGCCAAATTTGATGAACCAGAGACTGCTTGATCCATATAAAGATTTCCTCAACCTGCACACCTTACCTGATTTATTTTCTTCAAAGCCTGGAGTGGGCTTCATATAAGCAAGTTTCAATTTAGGAAACCATTCTTCACTTCAATTTGGTGCAATTCCCAATCAGGAGTTGCAACAAGAGAGATGAGGACTTTGATAGAGATTAATTTGGCTAATGGAGCGGAAGTTTCTTTTCTTCATAGTCAATACCATAGGTTTGAGTATACCCTTGAGCTATCAACCTTGCCTTGTTTATCAATTTACATCCTACCACTTTCTTTCCTCAAGGAAGATTCACTACATCCCATGCTTTGTTTTCATTTAAAGCATTCATTTACATCCCTCTATTTCGGATCTTGAAGAGTGTCATGAACATTTTTGGGAACCTTCATTTGATCAATCTTTGTGATGAAAGCCCTGTACTTTGGTGACAACTTAGAATAAGTTAGATGATTGGATATGGGATGTTGAGTACATGACCTAACTCCCTTTCTAATAGCAATAGGAACATCAAGATCATCAACAATAGCATCAATATTATTCACTGTGTAATTACCTTCATCAACCTATGTGTCTCCCTCAAGATTTGGCATGGTTGGGTTTTTGAGGAACTCGTGGTCTTCTAGAGTAAACCTGAGGTTCACCCTGCAGTTTGTTTCATAAGTTCTTCTGCTTGAGTTATAAACTATATGCATTTAGGGTCTTGAATGGTGGGTTTGTCTTGAAATGAAATGAGAATAGAGATATGAAGAGGCATTGATGGATCCCAATGTTTCTCTTCACTAGAATTCTTCCTTGGAAGTGAAACATTGGGAAAGAAGGTGGTGTCATAGAAGTTATGAATTTTTTTGGTCGAAGGACAATAGCACTCACATCCTTCTAGGGTAGGAGAGTAACCAACAAAGATGCACTTAATTGCTACGGGGTCAAGTTTGCCTTGAGTGAACTAGATATATGAACAAACACAGTACACCCAATGACTTTAGGGGGAAGGAACTCAAAGAGTCAGATATGGGGAAAAGATTTTATTAAGAAACTTAGTGGGTCTGAAATTTAAGAGTTTTGGAGGAAAGCTTATTGATATGATTTGTAGAGGTTAAAACAGCTTCTGAAAAGGAATTTAATAAATGACTTGAAAATATTAGGGAACAAGCAACTTCAAGAGTATGACAGCTTTTTCTTTCAGTTATACCATTTTGCTGTGGAGTGTAAACACAAGTGCTTTGATGGAATATGCCTTGCTCAACAAAGTAATTTGCAAGTTTATGAGAATTTTTTTTTTTTTTTTTTCCATTGTCAGTTTAAAGAATCTGAAAGGTTGCAAAATTATTTGAATATGGCTCGTCTCAGATTTGTCTTTCATAGGATAGGTTCAACATATTCGTGTGTGATCAATAAATGTAATGAACCATCTTTATCCACTAAAATTAGAAATTCAAGCAGGACCCCATAGGTCACTATGAATGAGGTGAAAAGGTTTTGAATTTTGATAGGAGTGCTCAGGACGATTTTTCCGAGATTGTTTTGCACATTACAGTTTTCTCATTGGAAAAAAGAAACATTTATTGATAAATAACTTTGGGTTCAGGGACTTGTGATAATTGAAACTAGGATGACCTGAATGTTTATGCCAAAGCATTACATCATAGTCTGAGACATTAGATATGGAAAACTTTGATCGTGTTGGAGGTTTTAAAGAACCAAGGAAATAATAAAGACCACTTTGTTCCTTAGCATTACCAATCATCATCCCGAAGTCAAATCCTGGAATTCACAAGAAGTAGGAGAAAAAATACTGCAGAATTTTGATCCTTGGATACTTTGCAAACTGAAATCAAATTAGATTTCAATTTAGGAACATAAAGAAAAGATTTTATCTCATCATCACACCTTTTATAGGAAGAAAACAGATTTGCGGAGCCAGTCCCGTGGTCTGAAGCGCATAATCCCATGATTTCTGGATTAATCCAATCTCTTAATCCTTGGGATTTTAATTCAGAATCCAACACTAACACTACTCTAACTGGTATCTGCAATGTTATTGTCTCAAGCTTACTCACCATCATTAAATTGTATGTGTAGTTTCTCAGGAATAACTAATAATTAGACAATTAATCATTACACACAGTTACGCACTTTTTGATGGTTGATGTAAGGTATACATACATCTGTTAACTTCTTCCGGTAGTTTTAATTCAACAAAAAAATATTATCCAATTTAGCAAGCTGGTGAAGGTTTTGCATGAAGTAACTTTGCTGTTCTGCTATTTTATACTATTGAATCCATGCTTTATGTGGAAGGCTTTCATGACAAATCAAATTTTTTCTTTTAACATTTTGACGTTATTATTGCAGGGATTATATCCTGGATACATCATATTCTTTGTTCAATCAGCATTGATGATTGCTGGTTCCAGAGGTAAATTATTGAATTACGTTCCTTTGCTGTACTTTCTTCAGTTAGTTAACTGGTGTTGCTGTGTTTCTTTTCAAACAGTCATTTACAGATGGCAGCAAGCCATGCCTCCAACAATGGCTAATGCGTTGGTGTTTATGAATTTCGCTTATACACTTTTGGTTCTAAATTACTCTAGTGTTGGTTTCATGGTTGGTCCTCTTTCTCTCTCTTTCCTTCACACATACAAACACATTACACACACGTCCGTCCAATTTGTATGCTCAGTCTTACACATGCAAATACAGAATTCAAAGATTTTTACAAGATTCTATCGTTTCTTTGATTGTGTTTGAATAGGTATTAAGTCTGCATGAAACTATCACCTCATATGGAAGCGTGTATTATATTGGAACTATTGTTCCTGTTGTTGTGATTCTTCTTGGTAAAGTAATCAAACCTGGAAAGCCTGTCAGATCTACTAAAGCTCGGAAGGAACAGTGAGGCAGAGAATGCAGTTTATTCTCTCTGGAGTTTATGAAATCAGATTAAGATAATGGGAGAGAATTTGTTTCCACTTTCAACGGGTTCTACCCCAGGTTTTCAATGTTTTGTTGCAGCTCCTTCAGTCTTGAAAATGGTTGAGCTCTTTTATACTTTCGATTTTGGCATTCAATTGTATTTCTGTGGTTAAAAACATCTTGTTGGCGGGTCGATAAAAGCAGTTATTAGAGAAAATGTTAGAAACATCTTGTATTTCTGTGTTCTGTTAGCTCTGGACTCTTATCCATTACTGCAAGAAGCAGGTCTATTTTTCAAATCTTTGCTACAGACAAAGATGCATGAACTCTAATGTATGATAGCATAACTGTACTATTTAGTTCTCAAACCACTGCAAGTTAATTTGTTGTCTCTTATCCAAAAATGATGCCTGCTATGTGGGCCAGAAAATAAGGGTGTAATTTTACTGGGAAATTTTTGGATATCATAAAGCCTATTCAAGCATTTCAAATTCTCAGAAATGCACCTGTATTAAAATTGACAAAACCTGCAGAAATGCTATCACTTCCAAGTGCAACTTTCATTACACTTTCAAGATTGTTAATTAACAAAAGATCACAGGCGTCTAGCCCGTTACAAACAGTAATTACGCTAGCAGTTATAGTGCGTGGTTTGTTTCCTACTTGGAAAGTTTTAAATCATGATTATAAATTCTGGTTAGGGTCAAAGTTAGCCTTTTGTAATTTTTGTTAAACCATAATTTTGACATTTCGAATGGTAAAACAAACATGCAATTAATAGCTTCGCATTTAGGTGTTTTGATTTTTTTTCTTAAAACTGTTTTGTAAAATAGTTATGAAAACAGTTTGTTTTTTATGTTTTTTTTCTTTTTGAAAGTTAAAAACCAAAATAGAAAACAAAAACAACTCAGACATGTTCTATAAATTTGATTAAAAAAAAAAAACTGTTATAGTTTTAAATTTTTTTTTATAAAACAGGTCTTACCAAACGAATTTTGTAATTTTTTTGTTCTTAAAATTAAAAAATTGTTTTCCAAAACAGAAATCAAACAGAGCCTTAATTACAGCTTTCAGCACCCAAACTGTGGGGATAATCACATTCACAATGACATCAAAAGAAACTAGGGGTGTTCATCAATCGATCCAAACCTACTCAAACCGCGGTAACCGAACTGAAAGATCGAAAACTGAATTAACCGGAAACGAAAAAAAATCGCAAAATTTAATTGGATTTAATCGGTTTTTGGATGAATTGGTGAAAACCGAACCAATCCAAACTGATCTAATTATTCCTCAACCTTGCCATCTACTTATTTGAGCCTTTCCACAATCATAGCCCAAAAACCATATATCAAAATTCTAAATCCAAGATCTATTAACCCATCATATTGGAGAAAGTGGATTGTGCTTGATCTATGTTATTTTTTTTGGTAAGATACATAATTTTTTTTATTACATAGATTATTGTTGTACAACAGTTCCTCTATATGATGAAAAATTGGGTTACTTCGCATCCTAGGTAACCATATTATAAATTTTGTATTGAATTGTTGTACAATGCTTCTAGATTGCACAATAATCATTATACAAATTTTACAAAGCCGATACATATAAAAGATATATTATTTGCTAAATAATCATCATACAAATCTTAGGCTTTTCAAAAAAATCAAAAAACCGATGCAATCCAAACCGAATAAAATTAGATCGGATCGGTTCAGATTTGAAAAAAAAAATTCAAATCGAATAGATGATTATGTGATTAAACCGAAGGGTTGGATCAGATGACTTTTACTTTCAAAATCGATCGAATCCAAAATTTGAAAAAGAAACGTTGTAATCATAAATTGAGTGTAATTTGTAGAAAACCATGCGGCATTTAATCGTAACTGTGATTTGAGTATATACTGCTCATTAATTACTGATTATTACTGAATACGAATATTCTTATATTTAGAGATAAAATCTTCAAAGCTCAGCAAATATACAATTGCCTACTGGCTCCAGATTTTGGTGCAGCTTTTTTCACTGTTCCTTTCCTCCCTTTTTTTTAACCTCTCAGTGATCATAGCATTCTGGTTTTCCAATTCAAGCAACAAACTGCAATTCTTAATTTTTTTTTTTTCTCTTCCTCTTTAAGTTACTTCTGCCATGACAACCATGTATTTATCCTCATCTTCTCATTAATTTCTTCATTCTTTTTATCTCGAAAACAATATAAAACTGTAAATTTGACAAAAGACTTTGTAGTATAATCCCTTGTCTCTTCTTGCACGTTACCAAGTTTGATTTTACCCTTTCCATCTTTATATATCCTTTTAGATTCTTCTCTTCAAATTCTGGCACTTAATGTTAGGACCATTCCTCTTTTTTTTCTTTTTTTTTCCACCGACTGCTAGTTTTTTTTGACACTACAAAGTTCAAGGTTGAAGCTTTAGCATCCCTCTAAATTATACTAATCTTTCTTTTGATTCTTCCATATTTTTTTTTCTTACATTGCCCTTCATCATGAAGAAGAGGCTTTTGGGGTTCTTTTTTCTTTCTTGGTTTTCCTCCCAGATGCCCTTTATGCTCTGAAAAACATAGGAGCACATTCTTCCATTACCCCCACAAAACTTGGAATGCAATCAAAAACATAGGAACAACAACAAAGTCAACGCTCAACATCATGTTTTCAAGGGGCAAAAATAGTGACATTAGTGGTCATGGCAGCACAAATGTTTCTGAATGGGAATTAAGGCCAGGAGGAATGCTTGTGCAAAAGCGTAATTCAGATGTGAAACAAAATTCTACATCTGTGTCCACCATCAAAGTTAAAGTCAAATATGGTTCATCTTATCACGAAATTCGTATCAGTTCTCATGCAAGTTTTGGTACATGCAGCCTTAGAAATTCCTATCTATGTGTTTTTTTTTTCTTTTTCCAGAGATTATTTTGATTATAAGTTGATGTATTTTTGGAATATGGTTCTTTGGGGTGCTAGGGGAATTGAAGAAAATGTTGACAGAACCTACGGGATTACATGCTCAGGATCAGAAGTTGATTTTCAAGAAAAAAGAGAGAGATTCAAAATCATATCTTGATGTTGAGAGAGTTAAAGATGGATCAAAATTGGTGCTGCTTGAGGACATTGAGAGTAGAGAAAGAAGGATACTCGAGAAGTTAAAAATTGCAAAGAAGGAAAAGACTTTAAAATCCTTAACGGAAATCAACTTGGAGGTTGACAAACTCGCCAAGAAGGTATCTAGTTTTACAAATAACATGTAGAGTTTCACTTATAATTTCCACATTGTAAAATGGCTTTCATTCAATGAAATTGTGTAGGTTGCAGCTTTGGAAGTTGGTGCTTCTAAAGGTGAGATTATAGCACAGTTGGATGTAGAGAGTTTGACAGAAAATTTGATGAGAATGTTGATTACATTGGATGAAAATTACGTTGAAGGTGAACTTAAATTGCAGAGAAGAGAGCAGGTAACTCTTGATTTTCAAAACTGCAATATTTCAAGTGCTTGATGAGTGTACACTGATTGGATGCAAAAATCAGTACAGTGCATTATATTCTTCCGCGAGAACATAGTTATAGTAAAATTATAACTATGTTCTCTCGGGAGAACACCTGAAGAACACCATTGTACTATTTTTGCACTATGTTAAAATTTTAATTTTCTGATATATCAATTGATATTTTATGTCATTTATGTTGTAAGTTTTGGAAAATCTTATGTGAAGGTAAGGAGAATTCAGAAGCACATTGAGACTCTAGATATGTTGAAGATTCCAAGGCCAAACTCAATTCCCCTTAAAAATGAAGATAACATGAGCAAGGTGCATTCTGATGTTCAAAAGCAGCACATGAAGGGGACACAGGGAAATGCTTCTTCTGACTCAGTTGTAGTTTCAACAAAATGGGAAACTTTTGATTAATTCCATTGCAGCTTGCATGAAAGGTTTTAAGGAATGGGGTAGCAGTGGAGTTTTTGGGCTTAGAATGAAATTTTCAAGTTGTAAATTTTTATATGGAAACAATAAAATTTATTTGAACATCTTTCTCTACGATCTTTTTTCTATTTGTCGGTGTGATTGTGCTTAGCTGTGACTGTGAGCCTTTCTGCTTTTGATACAGTTGTGTAGGGACCATGTAATCAATCATGGTCATAGCCTTAAATACAGAGGTTATTAATATTGATAAATGTTCTTTGTTAATATCTATGGACTATTCTTTCGAATGGCCAATCACTTCAACGGATTCATCGTTTATTTCTGACTTCTGCCAACTTTAAATGGCATGATGCTGTTCAGCGGTCCAGTGCATAATTGGTTGTTAAATATTTTCGAGATTAGTACTCTCAATCTAGCTGTAGCATGTCCCATTGAAATGTTTTACACCAGTGTATATGAAATACAAATATTAATGATGAATATCTATTTTTCTTAAACAGTTTGTGTTGTTTCTGTTTTGAAATTTTCTGTAATTATCTTTTTACTTCTTATTTATTTTTTGTAATATACAAAAAGTATGACTAAGTTGGAAAATCGGGATGAGCATGTTGATGTAAAGATAAAAAAAACACCAAAATGGGAGGAATGATAATGCACAGAAAAGTGCAGTACAGAAATCTTTTAGGTTGATTATTGCCTTTAATTATTTTTTTACTCCCATTTTTGTTATCAATAAATTTTTATAGAACTGTCATTCATTTTATGATAGGTAAAATTAAAAATATCACAAAATTTGACAAAGATGAACATTTTTTTTGTTAATAGAAGTGAGAATTAAACAAATAACCTAATACACCGCCTATCGAAACCTCAAAACCACTATACCAAATCTAGTGACTTCAAATTAAATGATAGATGACAAAATTATATGATATTTTTTTTTAAGAAAAGTGTGTGTCATTTTAAAGGAAGTAAAGTTGTGTCATTTTAAGAGAGAAAAAATTTCCTATAGATAAACATTTTGAAGAGAGAGTTGACAAAAAAAAAAAAAAAAGTGCAAAACGACCTCTTTGTGAAAGTGAAAGGATGTAAGTTGTGTCATTTAAAAGGATAAATATTTTTCCCTATTTTTTTATGCACACGTCACAAAATGAAATGACAATCTAAACAATCATTTGTGTAATGCCTTTGCTCAAAAAATCAACGCAACTAACATTTCTCTTATAATGGTGACTTGTAATATTAAATCAATCAATATTATTATAATAATAATGTACCCCAGAAAATATTGACTCGGGTATAATTCAATTGTAAAGGTACAATGTAGTCATTGGATGTGAGAAAGATGTGTATTCCAGTTATGAGAGGGCTCTGAGTCACGGTAATTTATTTCCTTGTTTGAATGGGTATACTTTTGAGTTTAGAATAGGATATCCAAGATAATAAAAAGAGAAAACACATTTTTTTCTTTTTCTTCCCCATAGAATTGGAAAACCAGGGCCAATAATTGGTTAGTGGAAACTGGAAAGTCACGTGTGTATGTTTTTCTCTAGGTAGAACTAAACCATTTCATGTTCTACTAGGCTGTCATGAAAATGAAAGTAATAGACCTTACCTTATATGATAAATCCAAAGTATAGGGAAGTTCCAAAACCTGCGCACATAGCATGTTGGACCTATTATACCAAAACGAATAATGAGCCATTTGAAATTCTTGGAACTGCAATCTCACACTTATTTGGAGGAGAATCTGGAATAAAGTTTACAAAAGAAAGCATAACAAACCAATAGCATTCATTATATTTGAACATATGTAATTCGTCAGGCCCAACTTCGTCTCCACATTTTCTGGGCTGGAATGGCCCAACTTTATGATATTGCATATTTGCAACTGTTCCTGTCATCACTTGTGGTTGTGACTATTAGTTTCTCTCGTTTTGTGGTTTTGTACTGTCCTCTGATATTTCAGGTTTGAGATATACTTTTGTTGTCGCTAATTTTGTTTTTGTTTTTGTTTTTGTTTTTTGTTTTTTTTATGTTTTTCAAATCTTCGTTAACTATGTGATTTGAGATTTTAATATTTAGGCTTGAGATAAAAAATAATTAATATAGTCTTATCCAAAGTCTTAAGATTTTGGATTGAATTAATTTTTTATATAATATCAGAGTCTCCGTGACTAAAAGGTTACAAGTTTGATCAACACCGCCCTCATTCAATTAATAAATATAAAATTGGCTTTAAGTATTTTGAATTAAATTGCGCTTTACATAGTATCAGAGCTGAAGTATCACCGTCCTCCACTTTTGAGCTTAATCTTTGGCAGCCTAGTGGATTTTAGATAAATATGAAATTGGCTTTACCCACTAGCTTAAACTTTTGAATTAAATTGTGCTTTACATAGTATCAGAGCTGAAGTATCACCGTCCTCCACTTTTGATATTAAGCTCTTGCGTAAGTGAATGTGTTAGAGAGATATAAAATAACCTCATCTAAAATCTTAAGGTTTTGAGTTGAATCGAATATTTGCATATTAATCTTGTTTTTATTTTATGTTTTTTTTTATTAACATAATAATAATATAGGATAATTTTCTTAAAATATGTGTTTTTAATAACTTTTAAACTAATTTTTTTTTTGCAACCAAACAATTTTTAACTTTTTTTAAGCTCTTTTTTTTAAGGTTATTAATAATTTTTTTATAAACAACACTATAAATCATGGTTGAAAAAAAAAAAATGCAACATATATTATACTTAAAATTTAAGAGATATGATATTGTTATTACCAAATAATGTTACTATTAATATTATTATCATATCTCAATCGTTGCAATTGTTGATTTTCACCAATCAAAGATTATTATTTATTACGAATTAATAATTAAATAATGAGTTTGATTTGTAGAAATAATAACTATTTTGTTGAGATATATATCCGCCCTTGCTCTTGCGTAAATGAATGTATTAGAGAGATATAAAATAACTTCATCTAAAACCTTAAGGTTTTGAGTTGAATCGAATATTTGCATATTAGTCTTGCTGATTTTATTTTTCTTTTTATTAACATAATTATAACGTGGGATTTTAATACTTGGTGTTGACAGAAGTTAGTGCAAATAATATGATCGAAGCATAGTATACCAAAAAAAATAAAAAATAAAGATGATCGAAGCACTATCAAGGTTATTAATAAATTTTTTTTTTTATAAACAACACTACAGATGCAACATATATTATACTTAAAATTGAAGGGATGTGATATTATTATTACCAAATAATGTTACTATTAATATTACTATCATATCTCAATTGTTGATTTTCACCAATCAAAGATTATTATTTATTATAAATTAATAATTAAATAATGAGTTTGATTTGTGTTGAGATATATAAAACCATTAATGTAATATCACCCGACAGCTTAAATTTTTGGGTTGTATTGATTCTTTACAATTTGTAGAAATAATAATCGTTTTGGTGAATTTCAACGATTAAGATATGATAATAACATTGATAGAAATATTATTTGATAATAACAATATCCTATCCCAAAATTTATTTGGAGAATCTTTCATTTTATTAAGCTTTTCACTTAAAAATAAAATGAACGAGAGTCCTTTTCAATAGTTACTTTTGCGCGTCTCTTACATGATAAATCACAGGTCATTTGAAAGTAAAAACTGGATTTTTAAAATTAGGGTAAAATGTGTTTTAAAAAGGATTTTATGTTTTTAAAAAATGTAAATAAAAAGGAGAGAGTGGATTTTTATTTGCCGTTTAAAATTAATAAACATTTATCCCTTTAAGTTAATTAGATTAGTTGAAGTATTAGAAACTAGGTAACCACAATAAAAAAGGAATATAGTTTCCAAGTTGTATAAGATAAATTTTCTCATGTATTATATAAATTTTTTTGATGGGATTCACTTTTTTTTTTCTTTTTGGTGGATCTTTTTTTTATGTGTTATATAAATTAAATTGTCTCATGCAATGTGAGAAAAAAAATTTGTTGGAGATATTTCAATTGGTTTATCACTTCCCGATTAATCCGATTCGGGGGATCCGAAATTAAAATTTTAAACTTCTTCAAATTATCATACCGAAGACCCTCACCTACTTAGTTTCCTAGTACATGTGGGGGTGAAAGCAGTGGCAGAGCCAGGCTCCAATTTGAGCCATGGTCAAAAAATTATACGTATATTTTTTTTCTTAATTTTAATTAGTTCATATAATTATATATTAAAATTTTAATAAATAAAGAGCACTAGCATACAACATTAATAAGAATTATAATTTTATTAAATATTTTTTAATTTTACTAAAAATGTTTTATTTAGTTTTTTATATAAGTAAAAATTGAATGTATAACCTAATACAACTTACTCAAATCTTTTATAAAAAATATTTTAAATTTTAGACAGGTCAAATTATAAATTATAGTCCAGACAAAATTATAATTAATTATATAATTATATATAATAAATATAATTTATTAAAATTTAGCTTGGGTCAAGACATTGCATGATGTAAGTGGCTCCGCCACGGGGTGAAAGTATATAAGAAACTATATTCCAAAAAAAAAAAAATCGCAAAATTTCCCAAACTTTTTTTTTTTTTTTTGGCAAAATTTCCCCAACTTTACTACATCGAAGGGAAGCATGGGGAACCTTCGAGTCTCACTAATGCTGTTTATTTCTCATTGTCCAGATGGCAAAAATGGTAAGCAAGTTCCGGTAAGTTATAGCAATAAAATCAAGGGAAATATATAATTTTATTTAATATAACACATAAAAAATGAGTAAAATTCATTAAAGGAAAAAAAAAAAAAAGAATTCGACTCACTTTTTATATGTGCATTAGATATGTATATATTTTCCTGAATTCATTTTGTCATCTTCTCTCCGTTTCCTTCGAAAAAGTGAAAATTAAATGTCTATTCCTTCGCCACTACTTGGAGGATGAAAATGACCATAACGCCGACGCAGTGACTGAATATAGCTCCATCTAGAATTAATTAAACGTTTTCGTGTTGACTTAAGCTATTCAGGAAATTCCATTCATATTCGAACTGATCGGTTAAATGACTGGATTTCACCTAGATTTATTTTTGTGTCAAATTTGCCGGCATTGTAGATAAAGAGATAATATAATTTTCATTGAAAAATTCAATTTTAAAATATAAAAAGGCATTGATGTTGCTCTCGTCAAGTTCATCATGAGCTGTAATGTATTCAACTCCCAACATACATAAGTTTTTGGGATAATAATATTGGACCAAATTAACGCGTAAAACTTAGCATTTTGCTTGCTAGTGGGTATAAATCTTCTTTAGGTGGGTCTCATTTTAATGGTATTTATTTGTTTGTTACGTTCAAAATTTGCTTTTTGCTGTCTTTCGTTATTTTATAATGTACAATTTTCATTTGTCAAATCAAAGGTGCGGTTGACAAAAGATTATTTGGTAGAAAAATATAAAAATTATTGATGGATCTTGACTTAACAATTTGAACTATTAGGCGCGATAGTCATTTATTAGAGAGCATTAGTGATCATGAGATTTTTGGAATTTTTTTTTTTTTGTGAGGGGTGTGTTATAGCAATTGTTATGGGTTCATACATGAGGTCCATTCAGTATATGACCCAATAAGGGACAATCCAAATATGTCTGATATAATTTAGGAGAATATTAATCAAAGATATCAATTTTAATATGACAGTATCAGACTTGGGTTTGGGTTGCTAGAAGAAGTACAAAAGGTCCATAATTTCAATATTGATGGATAAACTCTATAAATAAGAGGTAAAATCTACATGTATGAATTATTCTCTCTCACTTTACTATTATGTTGTCATTGTGCATACATACCATTCCTTTGGCAAAAGTCGTTTTCCTTTTATTTGTGCACAATGATTTGCCATACTCAAGGGTATCTAATTAATTCATAGATACCCTAGAGAGAGCACCTAGATCCAATGTAAATTCACTAGTTCTTTGAGCTAGATATCTCTGTCTTTAAGACAGAACAAAGATATAATATAAAAAATCATTGATAAGTCTAAATCATTGATGGATTAGATGATTGTTTATCAATGTTTTACGTTAAAAAAAAAAGATTAAAACCCTTTGGGGGTCTTAACAAAAAACACAGTCCCCACATTCATCTCGTACAAAAAAAGTTAACTTTTGGTCCTTCTACAATTTTAGTTATTTGAAAATGTGATCCTCAAAAAAGAGAGTAAAGCCCTTTTGAATCCCTACAAAAAAACATGGTCTTCACTTTTGTCCCTTACAAAAAAGAAAAAATAGTCATGAGGTTCCTAAGAAATTCAAAGTGGACCCATTTAGTTGAAATCGTAATCCTTCATAAATTTAAAAAAGACCCACATTAATATCTCAAAAGGATTAAAATAAGTCCATTTTAAATATCATAGGAACCACACAACTAATTTTATTTTGTAAAGAATTAAAATGAGGACCGTAATTATTAGAATGCATAATATATAGTGATAACATCTTTATTATGAAACAAGAATTAGAATTAAAAATAACTGTTTATTACACGAAACGATTCTCATGTAAATTTCCTAAAGAAGAAGGTTAAATTACTTATTTGGTTTTTGTAATTTTACTCTATAGAGTATACAAATCTAATTAAAAGCAACCACTTTACAATTATATATATTATTAAAAAAAATTAAATTGTTAAAAACAACATAGACTCAGGGAAAAAAATTGATATATTGCATTTTAAATAAAAAATTGTGAATTTATATGGCTGTTTAGGAAATAATTACACATTTATTACACAATATCATGCCCAATTTGGGCGTCACCAATCACGCCTCATTTAGGCGTCACCAACGCCTAATCACTCATCTGCTGTTGACACGTGTCACAAAAAGTTAACAATTTAATCGTAAAACTTTTGAAGGCCATAACTTTTAACTCGTGTATCTGAATCAGGTAATTTTTTTTATTCCACATACCTTTTTGAGATCTACGCAATGACATCTCATTTGACATATTTTATCTCTCACAAATACAATTTAAATTTGCAACAATGAGACTTTATATTAGAAGTCGTGGTATGAAATTAATGATTTCAATTTATACCGATATAAAAATAAGAACTCTTACCTTCATTATTATTCTATTTTTATTATGTTCTCTTATTTATTTTTTTAATAATTTAACACACTATTAGGATTTTGGAGTTTAATCAAATATTTTTTTTTATAAATTATGTTATCGTATGGTTTGGGGGCATGTTATTGTCATATTACTTTTCTTTTTATTTTATATTAAACTATATTGTCTCCCGCTGTTATAGAAATAAATAAGGAAAATGTTATAATTACTACATTTTTTTTTTATAAACAATTGCTACCTTTCTTCTTATTACTTATTAATACTAAATCTTAACCGTTAATTTCCATCAATCTAACGATTATAATTTACTAGGTCACAATTATTAATTAATTATTATTTATTAATTTATTGGGTCACAATCTAATGATTATAATTAATTAATTAATTAATTATAATTTCCGTTAATCCACTTTGGTACCATAATTAATTTCAGACCCAAGACCCATTAACCCATCAACTAAACTCAAGAAAAAATCTAATCACATCTCGTGAACAAAAAAACGAAAGCCGAAGAAAAAAACTATAATATAGTTTACTAATATTTTTGTATTTCAATTTTTTTTTACAAAGCCAAATATACAAAAGATGTTATTTGCGCAATAATCATGAAATAAATCTTCGAATTTTCAAAAAATCGAAAACCGATCCTCAATCCAAACAGAAAAAGATTGGATTGGATTGGATTTAAAAAAAATCCAAACCGAAGTGATTAGATTGGATGATTTTTGCTTCCAAAACCGATCCAATCCAGCCGCGAACACCCCTAGTTGCAAATTCAAATTATGTTTGTGAAATATAAAATATGTCAAATGATGTGTCATTACGTAGATATCAAAAAGTCATGTGGAATCAAAAAAAAATTACCTGATTCGGATACCCGAGTTAAAAGTTATGACCTTAAGAAGTTTTACGATTAAATTGTTAATTTTTTGTGACTCGTGTCAACACCAGACGAGTGACGCCTAAATTAGGCGTGATTGGTGATGCCTAAATTGAGCGTGATATTATGCAATAAATATGTATTATCCCCAAAACAGTCGTAAATTTGTAATTTTTATTTAAAAATCAAAAATTAATTTTTTTTCCCATAGACTCATGGTCTGTTTAAATATAATTTTGGTTTTTATTTTTAATTTTTTTAATATAAATTTTAAAAACTGATTTCTAAAATAAAAGAAAATAAAGTTTGTTTAAATATAGTTTGGATTTGTTTATAAAAAAATAATTGGATTTAAAGTTGTAAAGTATTTATTAAAAAAGTATCATTAATAAATTTTCATAATTATGAAATTACCATCGCAAAGTAATTTAAAATTAAAAAAGATTAAATTTATTTATAAAAATTTCATGAATAAATTTTTTTAGTTATAAAATTACCACGACAAAAGTAATACAACCAAAATAATATTTTTTAGAACATCCATAATTTGTTCTTCATTTTTAGTTTTAAAAATTAAAAAAAGAATCATTGTATTGAGAGACATTTTATTGGTACGACCATAAATAAAATGCACTCTCAAACATTCTGGTCAAAGACAAAAAAAAGAAAAAGGGAATGCGTATAGAAATATTATGGTCAAAGACAAAAAAAAATTGTAGAAAAACTAAATTTAATTTTGAGAAAAACTAAATTTAATTTTGAATAAAACTATAAAAGCCAAATCATTAATTTATTAAGTTATTACCGAGTTGAGAGATGTCACTTCCAATAACTCTCACCCTAAATATACGTATTATAAAATGTCTATTCTTCCACACCAAACGATGTGCCTCATAATATTGAACTAGTGTGGCCTTTCTAAAATTAATCAAAACAGATGGAAGCAGCTTAATCATAGGCAACAAAAATAAGTACCACCTTTGTCTCCTTTTTGAAAATAAACTTAAAATATTAAATGGAAAAGTTCACCGATACTCATGTGTTTTCTTTTAGAATTATCTATGTCCCTATTTTTTTATGGATTTTGTATTCATCATTTGACATGACACAAAAAAGTTTTCTACAGACATAATATTTTGTAGGGCCCACACTTTTTTAAGCAAAATAAAATAAAATTAAGGCACGCAGAACGAATCTCTATAATATTACACAATCATTTTTCCTACAATATAACTCTTATAAAACCCATTTTTTATTACATAAGTTCCTTTATTTTGTAAAATATAAAAAATCACCTGAGCTTATGTGATAACAAACTATATAGCACGGACACGCAAAATTTTTGGAAATTTACGTGTCGGACACGACACGCTCGGACACGCGTCCGGCACGCGGTCAATATTTGGAGACACGCGGTCAACGCTCGGACACGTTCTTCCGACACACAGTCAACTTTTTCGGACACGCGGTCAATGCTCGGACACGTTCGGATACGTTTTTTTTTTTTTTTTTTAACTAAATATAATTGAAATAATTTATAAATTGATTTTCTTTCTGTTATGAAATTTGACATAAAAAATTAACAAAATACGAAAAATTATTTATATTTATATTTATGTTATGAAATTTAAATATTTGATTGGTTATATGACTTATTATGGATTCTTATATGTATTAAATATAAATTATATTATATATATATATATATATTAAATTTTTTATTTAATATCAAAACGTATCCCAACGTGTCCAAATATGACATTTTTTAGAATTAACGTGTCGGCGTGTCGTGTCTCATGTCCCATGTCCGTGTGCGTGTGCGTGTGCGTGTGCGTGTGCGTGCATCATAGATAAAAAATATATCTTTTTACAAACCACATGGATATATATGATAAAAAAGATCACAGAGATTATGGAGAAAATCATCCGTGAACTTTTCCGAACATTAAACCAAATGTATGAATCAAAACAATGTGTGAAAAATAGGAATATGGCATTTATCTCATGCCTTGATTTCTAAACTGCAATTCTCATTCACTCAATTTAAAATAAAAAAATGAGTCCTGTCTAGAAAGAATAGTTTTTCTTTAGAGTCTTCAAAATATAAATATAAACATAAACGAAAATCTTCCTGTTGCTGAATAAAGAAATTAAACAAGTAAATCAAAGCCTCCTTCTTCTGTGACGCATGAACCCAAAGAGTTTATCGGAAGTTGTTCTTCCTCCTCCTCTTCTCTTTCTTCTTCAACAGGATCAGAAGATGTGAGCTCCTTAGCTCTTCGTGCTTGATCTTCCCACTTTGTCATTCCCAATACGAATATCATTGTCATCATGCAAGAGCCTTGAGCTGCTAACATACCAAACCACAAGCCTTTGAAGTCAAAACCTGAAAAAAAACTCAACCACACAGCAACAGGCATTCCCACGAGATAGAAGCAACCTAAGTTTATGTTTGCACCCAATTTCGGCCTCGCTGTTCCTCTCAGAACACCACAAACAGTTGTTTGAGGACAGTTTCCAAGCTCACAAAGTCCAATGATAGGTAACACCATTGAAGTTAAACCAATGATATGTGCGTCCTTTGTGAACATTGAAGCCCAAACCTTCCTCACCAAAAATGCAAACACTGAAGCAGATAGCCCCAAAACGAAACTTAAACAAAGGCCTACGTTTGCTGCAAGTTTTGCTCTCTTTGGATTCTCTGCACCCAACTCGTTTCCAACCCTTGTCGACACCCCAAAGCTAAGTGAAGATGGAAAAATGTATATCAATGCTGTTGTTTGAATCAAAACCCCCATGGATGCAACACTTGCATGAGGATTGATCAATAATCCACACAACAACGTCATGATTTCGTACCACCACCATTCAAGGCAAACCGAAATGCAGCTTGGAATTGCAAGATTCAAGAGTGCTTTCCAACCTTTGAAGCATCCCCAAGAAATACCTGGCCATGTTTTCTCGTATGTTCGTGACACCACTATGTAGATAATCAACAAAGCCACGAGGTTGAAGTTCATCCAAACAGCGCCTAAAGCGATGCCTTTGATGCCAAACTTGAGCACAGAGACAAGGAGGTAATTGATGGGAACATGGAGAATAATAGAGAGAGCGGCACAACATGTAAGAGGCAGGGTTATGGATTGGCTTCGAAGGTAGATTCTCAAAGGGTGTAAAAATGATTGTGCTATGAGATCAGGAAGTGAATACATAATGTAAAATTGAGCTTCATTGGCTATATCTTCTTCTTGACCACATAAGAGCAATATTTTCTTCATGTTGAGCCATAAGAATGCTATAAAAACTGAAGTTAGAAGAAGAAGAAGCACCGTCCTCTGCATCACAAGGCCAAGAATTTTGAATTTTTTTGCTCCAAAAGATTGACCACAAATGGGTTCCATTCCCATGGCAAGGCCAGAGAGAACAGAGTAACCAGTGATGTTAGCAAACCCAATGGCTAGAGAACCACCAGCGAGAGCAAGCTCGCCAAGGTGACCAAGGAAGAGCATGGAGATCATTGAACGAGAATAGAGTAATAGGCCAGTGAACACCATAGGCAATGCTATCTTGGCTATGCACTTGGCTTCATTGAGTGCCTGAGACAAATGGGTCTTGTGCAAATTTTGGCTTTGTTTTTGACATGTTGGGGATTTTGGGATCAAAGTTGTGAACATGTTGTGCTCCTCTATTTCGTTTGTGCATGTATTTTGTTGGCCCTCATTGCTTTCACATAAAGTGGAGTTAGAGGTTAACTGGCACATGTTTTGAAAGTTTTTTCTCACACACACAACACAACAGACAGAGAGATTGGGTAGATTTTTGCACTTTGCAAGAGTGTATAGCAAGTGGGGTTTAAAAGGAGAGGGTTTGTGTTGGTTTTTTTGTTTGTTTTTTATGTGTTAGTTATTTTTGGAATGTACTACATATGAGGAATATGGAATACTGTGCATTGCCACTTATGGAAGTTGAAGAAGAGGATAGAGTGGACAGAGCACTAAGGTTAGAGCCTCCACTTACCGGATCAAATGATTGGCAATGGTTTTCAATATTCAGAGCGTCTTTTTATGACCGAACAATACAATTAACAGGCCTGCAAAGTGCAAACACAGAATGAGATGAGATGTAGTGGCGAAGGCCAAAGTGCACTAATCTTGCACTTAAATATAAAATAAAAATGAACCAATTCAACCAAATAATGAGTCAAACAATATAAAAAAGAAAATCGATTCAAAAAATGTCTTTAAACAATAATATCCAAATATAAATTGATTAGCTCATGCATGAATCATATCTATCTAACCGTAATTTTCTTTTATACATCAAATTATGAGAACGGTTCTCGAATTGGTGTATCCGAAAGAAGAGACAAATTTATGTTTGGACTCTTTTAGTGAGAGGATGCATTCGAGAGAAGAGACAAATTTATGTTTGAATTTTTTAAGGAGAGGACCCGTTCTGAATATAAATAGTAGTTTGACTTAAATTTTATTTAAAGTTTTGGATTCTAACGTATCGTATTCATGTGAAATCAATGCCATGTAGGTATTTATTAATAGGAATTAAATACACCGTGCTTTAAATCCAAGCCATATAAATTGAAATTGAAAATTCTTGCTTTTTTCCGAACAATTGCGTTGCTCCAAATTTAACCCTAAGTAGGCAAATTGTAATTGTGAAGATTTTAGAATATGCTACTTAGGTTTTATTCCGTCTATGGAAATGAGGTATTTGATTTTTGTTGTTTACTCACCCTTATATTGCATGAATTTTTTAAATTAAATATATTTATAAATATTAATTTTTTGTTTAATAAATAAATACTTAGTACGTGTTTGAATTAATTTATTTTGATTTAAAAGATTTATAATATTTGAAAATAATATTTGGTTAATATTGTCTCATAAAATATAATAAAGAAACTTATATTTAAAATCTTAATATTATATGATTGGGTTTTGTTATATTTATTTGTAACGATTATATATACTTTTAAACTTTATATACATAATTTGAAAATTTTCATTATATTAATTTTAAAAAATGTTAGTTTAATTCATAAAGAAATATTTATAATTATTATTACTTATCTCTTTCTTACATAAAATAATTTTGTAACTTAATCTTAATTAATTTTTTATAAATTTTCTTTAAATACATCATAAACTAACCAATATATATATCTATTCATTATGTTATTTTATATTTTCTATAATTTTTTATACATTTCTATTAATATTATTAGTATAAAAAATACAAAATATCTCAAAAAATTTATATAAAATAAATAAAATTATAATATTACCAAATATTTTTTTTAAAGAGAAGACCCACCATAAGGAAAGTGTTGGGAGAGTCCATAAGAAGCTCCACAATTAAGGGGGTTAAAACAAAAAAAATTTATTAATATGTTAAAAATTTCACCGTTTACCAAACCTATAAGAGGAGAAGCTTGAGGCCAGTCTTAGTTTGATATTATTTAAATTGTTTTGAAATAGTAAATATTTTTAAAAAAATATTATTTTCTTGACCTTATTTATGTTTTCAGCTGCAATCTCAGATGCACCGACACGGACACACTCGGATACGCGTCTGACACGCAGTCAACATTTGGGGACACGCGGTCAACTCTCTGACAAGTTCCGACACGGTCAATATTTGGGGACACGCAGTCAACATATGGGGACACGCTCGGACACATTTTTTTTATTTTTTAATCTTAATTTTATTTTGTTAACTAAATATAAAAGAAATACTTTATAAATTAACTTTTTTCTGTTATGAAATTTGATATAAAAAATTAACAAAGTACGAAAAATTATTTACACTTATATTTATGTTATGAAATTTAAATATTTAATTTAATTTAATTGGTTATATAACTCATTATGGACTCTTATATGTATTAAATAAAAATTATATTATATATATTAAAATTTTATTTAATATCAAAATGTGTCTAAATATGACATTTTTTAAAATTAACGTGTCAGCGTGTCGTGTATCCCGTGTCCGTGGATCATAGGCCGCAATTAATCAAACCAAGACTTTTGTGTTGCTTTTAATTGCATGCATTTAAGTTTGCCAATTATTCAAACCAAACCGACTACGTTGACTTATTTTCTATAATTCTCTCTGGCTGCTTTTAATATGTCCTTTAAATTATAATATTTTTAAATGAAAAACAATGTAGTTATAATATATTCTTCATATTATTTAATTTCAGTCTTAATTATTAATACACAATGTAAATTGTGGCTCTATGAAACTTCAAAAATTTTATAAATCTGTAAACAACAAAGCATACCAAAGCCACCAAATTACGGAATGAGATTCAAAAGAAAATTTGTCAGAATTCATTACAAAAGCTATGAATATACGAAATAAACTAAATATAATGCCAAAAATTGAATGGTAATAAAAAAAATATAATTTCTTCGTTCAATTAATGACAACTTTTGTCAGTTCAACAAAACTTACTCAATTAGCAAGCTCCTTGACAGCAAGCTTGCCAACGTCACGAATGGCCGACAGATTGCAAGACAAGCACAGACATGAATGTTGTTTGATGCATCGTCACCTAAATCCTAGAAAACCTGTTTCAAAATTAATATATGTTAATTTAAAATAAATAAATATTGATAACAATTCCTTGTCCTAAAACTGAAAAGCGGAACATAAGGGAGACAATTAAATACGGAATTTCTATTATAATATCCTTGTATTCTATTTTGACCTTTAGACTATTCATCTTTAAAGATCAGATGATGCTCAAACTGTGAATACAAATCTATTGAATCTTTGAATATGATTTGTCTTGAGGAAAAAAAAAACCAAATTTTCTCACTATATTTCTTTTGTAATAATTGAAACTCAAAAATCAAAATTCTCATTTAAAATTTTATAATTCTCATCAATACAAAATGAAATTGACGCATGAACAAAAGAGTGAGTAGAACAAAATTAAAATTCATCTGAAAATTTAAATAAAAAATAATTAAAAATTGAGTTTTGATTTTAATTGCGAATTAGGCGGAAAAAAATTAAAAATAATTATGAGTGGTTTTGATTGACTCAACCTGAATAGTCGAGTAATTGATAAACTGATGGAAAAATCTCCAAAAAGAAAAGAATTCCGAGATTGTAGATATGAGAAGTGACACAAAATACTTACAAGAAGGGAGTTGTGTATGAAGAAGAATCAAGATCACAAAGGGGGAATTTAATAGAGGAAAAGAGTAATGGTTGCGATGTTTGCAAAACAGAACAAAAGATATTTCATAAAGTATGAAAAGTCGAACAAAGAAAAAAGAAATGAGAAGGGTTTTAGATGTCAGTGTTGGTATTTGTTATGAATCATAAAATAAATGACGAAGAGTCTGGAAAAGTGCCTTAGAGAAAAGGCGAAAAGTATAAAGAATTGGGCATATATTGGAGAATATGGCCGGCAATACGGGCTTGCCTGTTCCGGCCTGTATTGACAAAATGAGTTGAAGTGAGCAACTCGGCTCGTTTTATGGGTGGGTTGGCGGGCTATGGGCCAGCCCCCCTAAAATAAATAAATATATATATAAAATACAAAAAATTAAATTCTGCATAAAAACACATGAAAATATCTGCATAAAAGCATACAACAATCTGCATAAAATTCTAATGTGCTTATGAAACCAAAAAGATCAGTGTTTAATAATCTACATATAAATAACTTTCAATCCAAAAATAATAATAAAAAATAAAATCATATCAAGGTAAAACAGAGTAACAAAACAAGTAACAAAGTGTTGTATGAGCAGTCCACAACAACTCGAAAAAGCCACTTGTATGCAGAGAAATCTAAGGCACGGAGCTATATAACAATTGGATAGCCTAAAAAAAAAAAAAAAAAAAAGGGCTTGGCAGGCTAGCCCGCCCTATGGCGGGCCGAGCCTGGCGGGGCGGGTTTAACGGGCTGGTGGGTTGAAAAACTCAACTCAGCCCGTCTTGTTTGGCGGGCGGGGCGGGCTCAACCCATTTTGCCAGCTCTATTGGGGAAGAATAAAGATCTTAATCCAAACCCATGACTGTTGACCAAATCCAAAATCCATCTTGACCCAATATAAAAAAAAAACCCAAAGGGTTAACTTATCCGGCTATGCCCGTAATCCGTTACAACCATATCTTATTTGTTACTAGAAATATTTTTTCATTATATTTTTTACAATAATTGAAACTTAAGAATCACAATCCAAGCTTAAAACATTATACCTCTCCTACATGAAAATTATAATTGCTGATCATATTATTGATAACATAAATTATCAAATTCAAAATGAATCCTAATCTTGTACAAATCATGTGTCAAGATGCATGATCAAAGTGAGTATAATAGAAATTAAAATCCATGCAAAAATTAGGGTAAGACCTTGATTAGTGTTTTCAGTAAATCATAGATTCATAATGTTGTCGCACAGTAAGTGCACTAGTCGAATAAGTAATAAAAAAGTGAGTAGAGTATCGTTCTCACGAGGATCAGTATCCCAAGCACTAGTTCACTATTTTTACTTAAGTTGTATAGTTCGAATGAGAGAATTGATTTAAAATTAATTAATTATTAGAATAAAAACAAGAACAAAACATAAAATCAAATATTCAAGCGATCAAGAAAAGCATAGTTAGGGATTTGATTTCCTCCAATCTCCCCTATAGAAGCATAAAGAATAGGCAAATTCATTCAATATAAAAAGGGAAAATTATATTAAAGATTAATTCAGAAACATAAAGATTCAATTGCGTACCATTTAACCCTACTACAAAGAAAACTAGCTACTCATGCCAAAAACAAAGAAAAAATAAATCATAAAGGCTTCCCAAAACTCCATCGCAATGAGGGCGTGGTGAATCTCTACGAATCCCCGCTTGATCTCCTTTGGCAAAAAAACTCCTTTCAGAAAGTCACAATTCATGAAAGTAATATTTATAAAAAATGCCGACTCCTCGGAATTAGGAGTGGACTTTTCTATTTTGGGCGTCCATGGGCCAATTCTTCTAAATGAGATTTTATCGAATTTTTGCTGCAATCATGATATTTCTGCTTCCACATCTTTCCAAATATCTAAAAAAATAAATAAGAATAGAAATTAGCTTAATTAATCATAAAAAATAACTTAATAATAATTCGTCTCGTTATTTCAATATTAACAATTTAAGACATTAAATTCATATTTTAGTCCTTCAATTAGGAGTTTTAAGACTCCATTTTGCATTCAAAATAGTATGAATTTAAGGTTTATCATATAACCCAACCGGGATTAGAATAAAATCATTAAGAAATTAGGGAATCCTAACCCTATTCAAAGTTTACAGATGATTATAGGAGTTCAATCAAGATTATCCATTTCTTAGTATAGCAAACCTATATGCAAGTCAAATATGTAAACTTTCATTTACTTTCTGTACATTTCACACTTTAGACATCATGATCACAACATACTATTCATAGAGGTGCCACGACAACTAATGGAGTGAACCCAATTCACCATAGGGCATCCCCTACTTAGTTGGCCTTACTGTTTCAAACGTAAACACCTTGGTCACCCCCACTTTGCAGGGGATCATTTCTCTTCTCAATTCGTAGTTGCATGCACATGTACGAATATTCTCAATCCATAAATCAATCATATCAATCATGGCTTGTACCGTGAAGAATTCATGTTGTCTTGCTGCTTTAATCAAGTAAGGACTATCTTTTACTCGATTAACTCTTAAGTAGTGGTGTAAATGAGTTAGGGCAAGCCAGTCTTTAGCCTAAAAAGGCTAAGCTTGTAAAAAATATTTTGAGCTTGACTTGACTTATTAGCTTGATACAAGCTAAGCCAAATTAGAGGTTTGACCTGACTTATTTTTTAAAAAAACAAGGTTTGACTTGGCCTATCGGGCATTCAAAAATGACATATTACACTTTATAAATTATAAGTTATGATTGCTTTATTTCTTTGGTATGTGGATGGAGTCATAACCCAAAATATTGATATTTTAATCACGTTGGTACAAATCAAAAATAAAATAATTGCAAGGATATGTAAAAGGCTAAATTAAATTTCAAAACAAAGAAATTTATTCACTCACTCATATATTGCATAATATCACTAAACAAAAAAGAAAATATTACCATCACATAATTCTTTATACCTATAAATTATATAATAATACAACCACATAAATAAAATATTAAAGAGGGAAAAAAAGAAAGAAATTATTTTTGTTTATGGGTCGCTAGTGTAACATTGCTTTATTGCCTTAAGACCAAATTAATAACCAAATTCATAGGAGGATGGTTAGAAAAGATAAAAGATATTGTTTTATTAAAAAATAGGCTAGACATAGATGGCTCGAGGTTATTCTTTTTAAATTAGGTTTGTAGCCTAATTTCTAAAGAGATACTTTTATGAGTTCAAGCTTGTACTATTTTTAAAATAGGTTAGACAAAAAGGCAGATCATGTTGTAGGCCTTTGACAGGCCGGCTAACCCATTTTCACTCATACTCTTGGGTTATGCAAAAAATATTACAATACAACTAGGGGTGAAAGTGAGATGAATTGGGCCGAGTTTTATCCCGAGAAGCCCAAGCCTATAGCAAAAAATTTCAATTTGTCATGGCTGATAGCATAATACGAGTCTAACTGTTAATCTGACTTATCCCATTTATACAAAATAAATGGTCTGACATGGCCCGTTAGCCTGTTAAGATTAAAAACAAAAAACTTTTTTTACCTTTTATTTTTTCTCCAAGCCATAGTTATTATGTAGCCAATCTCCACTGTATATTAAAGCTTGGATGATATCTTCACTCAAGCTAGAATTATAGGCATCAAAAACTTTTCCTCCGGCAATAAATGTTGATTCTGATGGTACTGTAGAGATTGATACAGATCTTATGTCACTCTCAAAGATAGTATTGGTGAGGGATCGTACCTAGGTCCTTCCACCACCTACTTAGCTCACATGGACTAACTAAACTATCACCATTTGGTACTACTATGAATAATATTATTTATTTCATTCAAAAAGTCTTACAGGCCCTACATGTAAAAAAAACTCTATCACCTGTTTTCTAAATAGGCTTCTTTAAAAGCTCAGACTTGTTCTATTTGGCTATATGTAATCGACCAAGTCCGGTCTGATATAGGCTAGGTCGTAAGCCCCTATTGGTCAGCCCGACCGACTTTTACCCCCACAAACAACAACTGCTATTTTCCAGATACCTAATATAACCAATACATTGTCATATTTAAGCTATATTTTTGAAGAATTCATTGATTCAAAACAATGGAGCATGCATGTAAATACATATATGCATTTTTAATGCTGAAAATTTTGGCACCATATATATCTCAAAAAAACTGAATCTCACCTCTTCATAATTAAATTCAAGGGACAAAGAAAAGAGGAGATAGTTCCCTATTACTTATTTGGGTTAGCCATACAAAATTTTAGGCTAAAGGATCAACACTCCAAATTTATGAGACATACAAACTGTTGTTCTCTTGTCAAGAAACCTATAACTCTTAGGATTTGTGGTTTGAACATTAACCCACATGCAAGTTGTGTTGGGAAGAGGATATTTCAGAAAAAGAGGATTTTAGAAAATTTTGAGGAAGAGAACACTTTATTTCTACTCAACTATTTTTCTTTTGGCTTGATACAAAATGGTGGAGAACATGCCTATTTACTAGTGGCACCTCTTTAACTAACCGTTAGGATTATGTCAACAAAATTTAATCTAAGGGCTACAAATCATTTTCTAGAATTAACCACAATCTCCTAGCCTAGATATTAATGATGGTAGTTTCTAGATACAACTATTTTCTATATATTTCCATGGAGTAATCTAGAGTGGATTCCTCTAGAATCCGGCTAAGCATATCTTGAATATTTCTAGATGTTGGGCCATTAACAACTAAGCCCAATGGATCAAGTTTATTATTCAACAAGTTGTTCGCCTTGGTGATCAGAAGTAGGTGAGTATCTTCTCCAATTGAAGTACGGTAGAATTTGTGATAATTTGATCATAATTGAGGTAAGAAGCACAAGTTCTTGTTCTAAAAGTTGGCGATAGAAGAGGAAGTTCATAGGGAAGAAGAATGATTACTCATTAATGTGAGGAAGTTCATAGAGAATATCCTAGTATTTTTCTATACAAGTAAGGGTATAAATGGGTTAGACCGGCCTACAAGTGCATATGACCTAGCTTATATTAGGCTAGACTTGGCCTATTATGAATAGTCAAATAGAATACGTTTAGACTTTAAAAAAAATCTATTTAGAAAGCAGGTCATAGGATTTTTTTGTACTTGTGTGGCCTATAAGCCTATAGGCCGACCTATATAATATTATTTATATCAAATAAAATAAATAAAATTATTATTTTAATAAATTTGAATAATAAAGTAATATTATTTTATTTTATTTATTAAATATTGAATGTTTAATATGCTTAAACAGGCTAACAGGTCTAGACATAGGCCAATGCTTTTATTTTTTAAATACAGGTCAGACCAGACTTGTAATCTAGGCCTACACAGGCAAAAAGGCAATGCCAATCCTAAGGGTTTTTAAAAACACCCATTAATTAAGACAAGCTTCAAAATTACCCCTCACTTTAGGATTACTAGTATCAAGTGTTATAAGGCCAAAGGCTCCAAAAAACAATCAAACTACAAAATGATGTTATAAGGAAATCTTGTGATAGTTAAGTCTAAAAATATAACTAAACCAATTCCCGAAGGGGGAGAGCTAAAAATGCATAAGTTATCCTCGTCCTGATGTTTGAGAGGGTAGTTGGACAACCAATATACACATGAATTGGCTTCTCTGTAGGTGTAAAGAACCAATTTAACCCAATAGCTTAAACTGATGGATAAGGCTACATTAATGGTTTTATATATCTCAACACGCCTCCTCACACGAGAGCCCACTGGGCTTGAAGGGTGGACAATGCATAGGCCCACCTACCTGTGCGAAGAAATAAATTCCACTAGAAAGAAAGTGAGGGTAGGGTTGGCAAAACGGGCCAACCCGGCCCGGCCCGACCCAACCCGCATTCAACCCGAAAAAAAATGAGTCGGGTTAGGGTTGCTCGAAAAAAAAATGAGCAGGAAAATCCAACCCAACCCGACTCGAGTCGGGTTAGGGTTGGCTAAAAAATATGGCTCGTGGGTTGGCTTGAAAAATTAGCTCGCGAGTTGGCTCAAAAATTGGCTCACGGGTTGGCTCAAAAATAGTTTGTGGGGTGGCTCGCTTTCAGCCTATTTAAATGACCCTGTAATATTAATGTTCAGCTATGTGGCTTCCATCAGCTTAAACAAAGGGTTACAAAATGAGAAATAAAAGCAAAATATTTTAGTTTTGAATTTTATTTACAACAAATTTGTATCAAGATCAAGAAATAATCAAAACCACTTGTTACCAAGTGGGTAAGATATTTGAACCAATGAGAGCCAGCACAACTTAGCAATATAAAAATGGCAAGGATGTGAGAAGATTAGGAATTTAGGTTTACAGAAGGAAGAAAAAAATGATGACAACATGTGTGAGTTTTGTCCATTTTCGTATATTTTATTTTGTATTTTTTTGTAAAAAAAAAAAACTCAACCCACGAGATGGCTCGTTTGGCCCGCGGGTTGTCTCGTTTTTTCACGAGCTGGCTCGGGTCGGGTTAGCTCGGGTTTGCAGCTTATTTTTGCCAACCCAACCCGGCTAATTTTTGATGGGCTATGAGCCAACCCGACGAGTTAGCTCGTTTTTGCCACCCCTAGTGGGGGTGGTGAGGATCGAACCCGGTACACCGAGGCTCTGATGCCATGTAAAAAATCAATTCAACCCAAAAATTTAAGCTGATGAATGAAGCTATATTAATAATTTTATATATGTCAATAGTAGGTACGAAGAAATTAAACTTACCAATCTCTCTTGTTCCATGCTCGTATGTGAGAGCAACAAGGTGCGTCCTTTTTGGTGAGTACAACTACAACGTTACTCGAGTCGTTATCCATAATCACTTGGTAAAAGACTTTCCTAAGGGTCCTCAAGTGTGCATTGTTGGAAGACGTGTAGGATAGTTTTATGGGACTCAAGTGTGCATGAAGGGTCCTCATTCCTCAACCTCCAACACGCAATCATATGTTTTTTTTTTTTTTATATACATCATATGTTTTAATTTGTTTTAAAGTGTTCGGTGCTATTCAATTGGAGTAATTTTTTTTAATAAATTTAAAGATATCCTCCAACCGTAATCGAAGACTAATCCCCATCGAGTACTGTCGGACCTTTTCGGGAGCGGCTCTCCCAAATCATTTTTTCCATTCCCAGGCTCGAACTCGAGATCTCTGGTTAAGGGGTCCAGGCTCCTTACCACCCGTGCCAAAGGAATTTATTCAATTGGAGTAATTTAAACATAGGTTTCCAAACTTATTTGTGTTTACAATTGTGGCTATTTAATAAGGGTTTTATAAGAATTATGTTGTAGGAAAAGTGATTGTGTTATGCTATAGAGATTCGTTTTGCGTGCCAGAGTTTTTTTTTTGCTACGGGCCCCTCAAGATGTTGTATGTGTAGAAAATTTCATAAGATCATGTTAAATGAGAGATGATAAACCCATTTAATTAATACTTCTTTTATTTCAAAGATTTGTCATTATATAAGTTTTAGTTTGATTTGAACGGAATGGAAATTAAAAAAATTAATAAATAATAATTTATAGTTTTATCTTTACCTTTTAGTATCTTTATTAGGTAGAGTATTAATAAAATGAGAGAATAATATACTCAAATGAACATATTTTTTTAATTTAAAATATTTAATAACATTGAATTATTATGCAAAACATTAAATAATAATTATTTAAAATAGGAAGAGATATTTGGATTTTTGTGTGATAATAGTAACCATTGAAATTAAAAAAAAATATGTACCAAAGATTTGTCTTGGTCTCTCAAGTCGGCATGTGATTAGGCGTTTTTGTTTCGGTTAAAAAAACAGAAGAAGAAAAAAGACAGTGCTGTGTTCAAAGTAAAGTAATAAGGACGGTGTGACTTACATGGTCATAGAAACCTTCGAATCGGACTTTCCTTTGTCTCGATTCTCGAACATTGTCTTTTCCTTCAACACTATGCATAGCGTGTCGTTGTAAATATTTGGTGATAGTGTTGTATTTAGATTCAGTGCATTTTATCAATAAAAATATTACACTGAAATAAATAATTTGGCATAAAAAATGAGAATTTTGATTGACATGTAATGCTCTTATTGATGAAATACACTGAATCTTTGATGCAACAATAGCACCAAAGATTTATTCGTTCTTCCACGAGCAAAACAAAAATTCAAAGGATGTGAGTTTATTGTTTGGGAAAACCAAAAAGAGGCACAAATAGGAACAACTTCAATGAATTTAAGTTTGCCTAATTTTAGGGGATATTTGAAAGGAGGTGAAAAAAAAATCTTACAAAGATGAGCTGGAAAAAATTATTTACCTATATTTGGTAGGAGAAAAATTTGATTGAAATTTTTTTCTCATCTTTTGCTGTTATATGTAAAATGGTTGGAGAAGATTATCAATTGAAGGGATGAAATTGATTTTTCATGAGATAGAAAAATTAACATACAAAACATCAGTAAAATTAATCTAACATTTATGGAAAAAATTTGGTCTACCAAACATTTTTTGGTAATTTATCCTAAGAAAAAAAAAATTCATCATATTCCTAAAAATTATTATTTTTAATAAACTTTTTTTTTCTCTACCAAACATCTTGTTAAGTTGTGGGACCTCACTTGCGGAAATATTTAATATGTTTCAGATCACTGAATCTTTTGGTACTCTTTCTCACAAAATCAATTTTCTCTTTCTTTTTTTATCCCTATTATTTTCCTACTTTTTCTATTTTATCCTCCTATTTACACTAAGGGACCACCTAAAAATGGTGGTCCCCGTCCACTTTAAATAACCTCCTCACTTGCGCTACACCGAAAACACACGTGTTATATGGCAAAGCTGAAAAGCCTGTATTCTCGCTTCTACAGTCAACTGCAAGTGCTTGGTCCTTTCGGTTGATTTAATGACCATATGATTCCCATGAATTTAATAAGGAATCACTCTAAGTTTGACGAACAGTGATTAATGTACTATATAGTGGTTTTTTTTTTATCAACAAGTCATGCGAACAATAATATTTGTCAAAATAGTATGTGTTCGAATTTGCTATAGCAGACAACAAATTTGATTTGTTAATGTGGCATATTTCTAATCATCATCTAATTTGTTATTGGATATAATGAATTAGGTGATAATTAATATTTTTGTTGACAAAATCAAAATATATGACAATATCATAAAGATTCGTTACGGGTAATAACGAATGACGTAAAAATAGCCGTTAATATATGTGTAACACACACAAGTTCGCTACACTAAGTAGCGAACTGTGTACGGCCTTGCAATTTGATAAATCCAGTCCATTGATTCATCATAAGGATGGTGACTATCTTCAAAGAAATTGTGGATTCATTTTAATCGTATGGTAATTATTGTTGTTTAGAAAACTATGTCCTGAGTTTTGACCCAGAAATATAGGTCTCACGTATATATATATATATATATATATATATATATATATATATATATATAGAAATTGTGGATTCATTTTAATCGTATGGTAATTATTGTTGTTTAGAAAACTATGTCCTGAGTTTTGACCCAGAAATATAGCTCTCACGTTATGTCCTGAGTTTTGACCCAGAAATATAGGTCTCACATTTTCACCTTATATATATATATATATATATATATATATATATATATATATATATATATATATATATATATAGGGTTTATCATCTATCATTTAATATGAGCACAAAAGATTTCCTACACACGAAACATTTTGTGGGACCCGCAGAAAAGTGATTGTGTTACGCAAAACGAATCTCTATAACATTTTGCGTGCCGGAGTTTTTTTTTCTTTTTGCTGCGGGCCCCACAAAATATTATATGTGTAGGAAATTTTTTGTGGTCATGTTAAATGATAGATGATAAACCTATATATATATATATAAGTAACATTTTCACAATATTCAAGGTTGTTATAGGTAGCACATAGTTCGCTACATAATGTAGTGAATTTGTGTATGTCAGACACATATTTCAATGGCTACTTTAACTTTGTTCGCTATCACCCCTAACAAACCTATGTGACACTACCACATGTTCTACTTTTGACAGAGTAAAGAGATATTAATTGTCACCTAGTTCGCTACTCCCAGTAGCGAACTAGTTGGTCACTAGAAACACGTCAAATCAGCAAATTGACGTCGCTGCTTACTGTAGCAAACTCAGACATGTGGCATTTTGGCAAATATTATTGTTCGCGTGGCATACTGATAAAAAAATGACCAATGTATGGTACATTGGTCACCGTTCCAAGTTTGACACTACATTTTAGAAAATTTTAAGGAATTAAGTGTAGAATTGGAAAGTCTTTTTTTAAGTTTTTTTTTTCTCTTATAAGTAAAAATTAGGGTAAATAGAATCTTATGAAAGCTCTTATAATAAAAGAGCTTTTTTTATAATGAAGAAATAAGTCAAAAGCTCCTAAGAGGATTTTTTTTTAAGTTGTATCAATTTTTTTTTTGGAATATGTGTTTTTGTTGTTGTAAATGAATAACTTTTAAACTAACTTTTTTTAATCATCAAACAACTTATAGCTTTATTATTAAAGCTCTTTTTTAGCTTTAATTTAAGAGTAGCTTTTAACTTAAAAATGAGAAGTGCCAAACAGGCTCTAAGTTACATGTTTTTTTTTTCACTTTATATGGTTTTCGTAAGAAATTATCTCGTCTAAAAGTTTAAATGAGTAAGTGATAGGTCTTTAATAGTTTTATATTATATCTTTTTAACACAAGCACCCTTACGTAATTGTCCTTTGGGTTTGAGGCGTGAATATTGCGTAGGCCCATCTTTTTGATTTTACCTTGTGCTGACTTAATTCTACTAGGAAGTTAAGGGCGATAAGGATCGAACTTGTGACCCTATGGTCACCTTCTGATAATGTGATAAGCAATTATCTCACCTAATAGCTTAATGAGCTTTCGTGTAAGGAAGCATGTTAGAGAAATATAAAATCATTAATGTGGCTTTATTTAACAACTTAAGCTTTTAGGTTGAAATAATCTTTACATGGTATTAAAGCTTATGTGATCAAGTGGTCACGAGTTCGATTTTTACCACTTCATTCTATTAATAAAAGTAATTAGAATGGACTCTTATACATCATCCACATTAATGGACTCTCGTGCAAGTAACTGTGTTACAAAAACATAAAATGAGTAATGTATCTTCACTCATAGCTTAAGCTTTTTGGTTGGAATGATTGTTTACCATTTTCAATTTATTTAATTCTTTAATATAAGATTTTTTTCCACATCTTTTCATAATTTTATTCGCACTTGAATTGTCTAAAACTTTTTCTTCATTTCTGTTATATATTCATGTGCAATGTTTTGAATAGCACTCTAGCAGTATCTATTTTTATTTTTATTTTTATTTTATATGTGTGCTCACCACACTGCTCAGTAGTCTTATGTGGTTTCACCGAGTGAAAAATGTTTATTCTTTTAAATGATATAATTTATATTCTTTCACTCTCATAAAGAGGTGGGACCCACACCTTTATTTTTTTTTATCAACTCTCTCTCCTCATTTATCTATTTCTTTCTCTCTCTTAAAATGACATAACTTTACATCCTTTAAAATGACACACATTTTATCCTTAATATAATTAAAGATTTTTTTGATTAAGTCTCGATGTTTTTACTTCGAAGATAGTGTGTGTGTTTTATTTTTGGGATATATTTTTCTTATGTTGTAGGAAAAAAGTTACCTCATGTTGTAGAAATAAAAGTATCAGTGGGACCCACAGAAAATAGAAGAGAGAAAAAAGAATGGTGGGATCCAACCTCTTTTTGTGTGTGTAGGAAAATTATTTATCTCATATAAAATGAGATAAACATAACTTTTTTTTTTGGTAAATGATAAGGAGGTTTTTCACATAAAAAAGATAGTGTTTTTTATTTTTTTTCCCTCTCCATCTCTCATTTTTTCGAGTTTTTCTGCATATTGGCACCGACAGATACATAATAGGCCGATTTCTAAATGCCTGAGCTATAGTATATGTACTTCCACGCTAATAGAGGAACCAAGTCTCAATACATACACGATTAATCATTTTGGGTGTAAACTCTCCTCAATTTCGGTTCTAGTGAAAAATTATTTCTTGAAATGAATTCAATCTTACAATCAAGTAATAAGCAACATGCTCTTAGTGTTTACGTTATTTTGCATCAATTTTTGACGGTTAGTTGATGTGACTTGAAACGAGCGAAGGCTAAGGCTCCATGATTTGTGCTAGCTCTTCTTCCATAAGAATTAACAAGACTTGCTTTCAGGTTGACCCCCCGACTATCAATATCACAAAGACCCACCTTTTTAGTTTAACGCGTCTAATGCTTTGAAAAATCCAGAGTAAAAGAAACGTCTTTCAACTTTTGCTTTAGGCTTCTTTTTTTTTTTTTTTTTGTGACACTATTTATGAGGGTGGACCATTATAATGCTCTTACTCAGTCAACAGACTCAAAACATCTCTTCCAAGCCATGCACTTGCAGCAAATACTCCACAAAGCACTTATTAGTATTAGTAATGTAAAGAAGTAGCATTTATTAATTAGAGGAAGGTTATAGTTACCATTTTTTTTACAATCTCTTACAACCATATCTTATCACCGTTGATTTCCGCCAATCAATGGTTATCATCTTAGTAAATTAAATTCATTAATTAATTATTAATTCATAATAAATGATAACCGTTGATTGACGAAAATCAACGGTAATAAGATATGGTTGTAACTTGTAAGATGTTGTAAAAATAAAAGATGGTAACTATAACCTTCCTCTATTAATTATTATTATTATTCCAGAAAAACCTTCTAATATACTCTCATATTTTTATTTTTATTTTTTGGTATGCAACACTCACACTGTATAACATCAAATCATCAATCCCGCGAGAAATACAGGGCAGAGGGGCAGATACGTGTTACGGGTTACCTCCACCGATAGCTTACTCATTCACGTGCTTTCAATTGGTATATAATCTACTGAAAAAATGTGACTAAGGTGGCCGTTGCTATTGTTGGTTCATTCATTGCTACTGTTTCTGTAGAACTTTTGTTAAAAGGATAGAGCAACCAAAATATTGTCTCGATATATTAATGGGCTTTTGACTTTTATTTATTTTGGTAATCATGGGCTTTCGACTTTTGTTATCTTGTCATTTGTCATAGCTCAACTAGCGGAAGGGTTCTGATTCTTCAGAATAAGGTTTTACATTATTTAGGTGAGGGTTTGAATTCATTTCCATTCATTAATCCTGATTTTTTTTGGTAGATTCATTAATCCTTTTTTAGAATTTTATATAGTACGAATATATTTTTTGTAAAATGTCTTAGGAAGAACTAAGAAAAATGTTTTTCATGTTTTATCATTTTTGTATTTATTTATTTTTTGGTAAAAGTGTATTTATTTGTTACGACATCCGTAACAATTTCCGAACAAAAGTTTAGTTCCAAATAACATTGGTAATGAAAAGAGGTTTTTCAGCAATTTCTAGATATCTAGAGTTACAGGTGAATTGTTTCCGTGTAAAAAGAAATTCTTTGGAGGGATAACTCAGTCTTTTTATCTTTTTGAAATTACAAACGTGTTATTAGCTCCCTAATAGATAATATATCTTTTTCGCAAGTGTTGGGGGGGGGATCCTTTTGTTAAGAAGCTGATGGAAGTTCAAAAACACTAATTTCAAACTCGAGGTCAAACCTACACATCCCCTAATACATCAAAATAAACTAAACTCTTGCCAACCAAAAAATTCAAAATCAACTAAAGAATATTAAATTCAGGAAAATATTTTGTTAAATATCAAGATACAAGAGGAATTGATAGTAATCCTTGTTGTGTTAAACTACACAACATTGGTTCTATTATATAGCAAACCAATTGAAGAATACAATGAGACACACACAATGTGGGACTTCTACACTATTCTAACACTAACACTCTTAACACTCCCCCTCAAGCTGTAGCATATAGATCATATGCTACAAGCTTGATACATAAATAATACTCCTATTAGGAACCAAAAGCAACAGTGCTACATCAACAAAATGAAATGACCAAGTAACATAACATCAAAATAAATCTCCTATATGAGAAACCAAAAATCAACAATGTGCTAAAAATGGCGTCGGAATGAACATCAACATGGAAGATGCCGGAATGATCATCGGCAAAGACATCTGTGCTGGAATGACCATCAGCAACATGGACGACGGTATGGAAGATGCCGAAATTATCATCGGCAAAGACAACAGTGCTGGAATGACCATCAGCAACATGGACGGTGCTCCCCCTCAAGAGGAACTTCGGTGCCGGAATTATCATCGACAAAGACAACTGTGCTGGAATGACCATCAGCAACATGGAAAGTGCTCCCCCTCAAGAAGAACTTCGGAGCCGGAATTATCATCGGCAAAGACAACTGTGCTGGAATGACCATCAGCAACATGGAAAGTGCTCCCCCTCAAGAGGAACTTCGGAGCCGGAATTATCAAGCTTCTACCAAATCAGGGGGAGCCCTTTTCAGATCCTGAGCAGTATAGAAGATTGGTTGGAAAATTGAACTACCTCACAGTCACTCGGCCTGATATTTCCTTTGCAGTTAGTGTTGTCAGTCAATTTCTCAATTCTCCATGTCAAGAGGTTTTTTTTCCCCGGAACTGCCTCGTTGTCAGTTTCCGGGCGATTGTGGAGGCGCGTGCAGACTCCGTTCCGGCCACGGCTGGTTGCGATTTTTTCGTCTTGCTGAGACAATTCTGGATCCGGTCTTATTTTTCTGATCCCTCTTCTTCCGGTTAGTTGTGTGATCAGTCTTTTTGGATTTTTTTTTTCTCTTCCTCTACTCTTGATTATGGACTCTCCCGTCTCCAATGTTTCTGGGTCTCCGGCTGGTAATAAGTCTGAGAAGCAACCATCAGGTCCTACTACATCTATTGCTCCCAATGGTAATTCTTTTGCTGGAATCTCTCAGTTGCACTCTATAGGCCCTTGGACTCTTGATTCTGGGGTTTCTGATCACATTTCTGGTAATAAGTCCTTATTCACTTCCCTTTGTACTACTGGTTCTTTTCCCACTATTACTATGGCCAATGGGTCTCTGGTCCAATCACGGGGTATTGGCACGGTTCTTCTTTTACCTAATTTATCTCTGGATCATGTTCTCTATGTTCCAGATTCCCCTTTTAACTTACTTTCTATTAGTCGTTTGACAAAATCCATTGACTGTGTTGTTTCTTTTACTAAAACCTCTGTCATCTTTCAGGATCGGAGTTCGGGGAAGGAGATTATCAGAGGATGTGAGTCTCAAGGCCTCTATCAACTATTTCCATCTTATTCAGCCTGCTCCACTGTGGACTCTCCTCTTACTATACATGCTCGTCTGGGCCATCCTAGTCTTACAAAGCTTCAGAAGATGGTTCCACATTTATCGTCTCTTTCTAAATTAAATTGTGAGTCTTGTCAGTATGGGAAACATACTCGTAGTACGTTCCCAAGTCGTCTTAGCCGTCAAGCTGTTTCTCCTTTTTCTGTGGTTGGTTGCCGATGGATTTATGCTGTTAAGGTTGGACCTGATGGTCAAGTGGATCGTCTTAAAGCTCGCTTGGTGGCGAAGGGTTTCACTCAGGTCTTTGGCTTGGATTTTATTGATACTTTTTCTCCTGTGGCGAAAATGTCTACTGTTCGCCTTTTTATTGCCATGGCTGCTATTCGCCATTGGCCTCTCTACCAACTGGATATCAAGAATGTTTTTCTTCATGGTGATCTTGAGGAAGAAATTTATATGGAGCAACCTCCTGGATTTGTTGCTCAGGGGGAGTCAGGACTTGTTTGTCGTCTTCGTAAGTCTCTCTATGGCCTCAAACAATCTCCAAGAGCTTGGTTTGGTAAATTTAGCAGTGTTGTTCAACAATTTGGCATGACTCGGAGTGCAGCTGATCATTCTCTCTTTTTTCGTCATTCTGCTTCTGGTTCTATTTATCTGGTGGTATATGTGGATGATATTGTCATCACAGGCAGTGATCAGCATGGGATCACTCGATTGAAACAACACTTATGTCATCATTTTCAGACTAAGGATCTTGGGAAACTTCGATACTTCTTAGGAATCGAGGTGGCCCAATCTAAATCTGGTGTTGTGATATCTCAGAGGAAATATGCTCTGGATATTCTTGAAGAAACTGCTCTGCTAAATTCAAAATCTGTTGAAACTCCTATGGATCCAAGTATCAAGCTTCTACCAAATCAGGGGGAGCCCTTTTCAGATCCTGAGCAGTATAGAAGATTGGTTGGAAAATTGAACTACCTCACAGTCACTCGGCCTGATATTTCCTTTGCAGTTAGTGTTGTCAGTCAATTTCTCAATTCTCCATGTCAAGAACATTGGAATGCAGTCATTCGTATTCTTAAGTATATCAAGACATCTCCAGGAAAAGGCCTTGAATATGAAGATAAAGGTCATGATCAATTGGTTGGGTACTGTGATGCTGATTGGGCTGGTTGTCCAACTGATAGGAGATCTACTTCTGGGTATTGTGTCTTTGTTGGAGGCAACTTGATTTCCTGGAAAAGTAAGAAACAAAGCGTAGTTTCCAGATCAAGTGCTGAAGCAGAATACCGCTCCATGGCGACTACTACTTGCGAACTCATCTGGCTTAAACAACTTCTCAGAGAGCTTAAGTTTGGAGACACTGGACAGACAACTCTCATTTGTGATAATCAAGCAGCTCTGATACCATGTTAAATATCAAGATACAAGAGGAATTGATAGTAATCCTTGTTGTGTTAAACTACACAACATTGGTTCTATTATATAGCAAACCAATTGAAGAATACAATGAGACACACACAATGTGGGACTTCTACACTATTCTAACACTCTTAACATATTTAATATGTTCCAGGATCACTGAATCTTTTGGTGCTCCCTCTCACAACATTAACTTTCTCTTTCCTTTTTTACCTTTATTATTTTCTCACTTTTCTCATTTTACCCTCCTATTTACACTAAGGGTCCACCTAAAAATGGTGGTCCCGGTTCACTACAAATAACCTCTAAATTCAGATTGCACCTATGGCTTGACCACGTCGTCCGGTTCACATTATTGGTTATTGGGATGAAATTATTTATTGTGGTCCGGGAGCACCGTTTTTTCGGTGGTTCCTTAGTGTAAATTGAAAGGTAAAAGTGAAAAAGAGAAAAAATAACATGGGTAAAAAGAGAAAGAAAAAATTGATGTTGTAAGAGGAAGCACCGAATTATTGGGTGATCCTGGAGCATAAAAAATATTTCCCTCATCTCCCTTCCATCCAAAACATTACACTTGGATTAAAAAAGAAATTCTCCTTCAAACACACATCATAAAAAATACTCAATTTAGTTCGGATCATTGAGTTATGATGATTCGGGTTCACTCAAAATAGTACTCTCCTACACTACCCTGAATCAGGATATTATTTATTATGGTCCGGTTATCCCAGTTCTTTCGGTTGTCCCTTAGTATAAATGGAAGGGTAAAAGTGAAAAAGAAAAAAAAATAACATGATAAAAAATGAAGAGAAAAAACTGATATTATGAGAAGGAATACCGGATATTGAATGGTCCTGGAATATAAAAAATATTTCCCTCAATCAGCAGCATCAGTTCTGGTCGCGCATGGAAATATCTTTTATGGTCCAGGGACCACCCAATAATCTGTGCTCCCTCTCACAACATCAATTTTTTCTTTCCCTTTTTATCCCTGCTATTTTTTCTCATTTCCATTTTTACCTTTCCATTTACACTTAGAGACCACAAAAAAAATGATGGTTGCAGACCACGTTAAATAATCTCCTCGCGCAGGCCGTGAAACTCATTTCGCCTGCCACATGTCAAGAATTGAAAATATGTATTTTTAAACCCTTTTTATTAGCAGCAGGAAAGAAGCATATACATTCAACTAAGTACAATCAAAAGGAGTACATATTTTTTTAAATAAATCACATGTATTTTTATGAGAGGTAATTTTATTTGAGCCGAGAATATTTATATTAAAATGGGGCTAATTTTTTTTAAAAAAATTTCTTGGGAGCTTAAACATCAATAACTGCAATTTCTTCTATTTGTACTTTGGATTTTCATGATCTTCAACTTTTTGATCTCCAATTCTTTAAGCTTCATATTTGCTTTCATTTAACATCATTCATCTTCAAAACAAGCAAAAATCAATTATTCAATTCATATTTCAATAGTTCATATTTTTTACACAAATAAACCTTAATTTTCACATATTTGACTTGATAATTCATGTAGATTTAGTCTATAAAACAAGATAAACTGAAATTTTATCAATAAATTCCCTATATGTAGTATTGTTAATTTGTTTTTCTTTCCGGTGTTGTCCAAAAAAAATTATATAAATTTATATATAACATATGAATAAATATATAAATATGTAAATATATTACAATATATTTATTAAAATAAATAAATTAATATAAATATCAATAGTGACAATAGGATAGACGGCACAAAAAAATCATGTTAGAACAGTCAATAATCTATGTGTGAGAATAGCATACAAGAGAGTTCTAATGGCCTTGAACAGAGAAACAGTGATCAAATAGGACAAAAGGCGCCTCATAGGCCATACATGGGCCAGTGGAATTGAATATGTTTAAGCCCAAAGTATAGACCATGGAGTACTAAAACCGAGCTGGATATCCTGCAGTTATAAACAACCTGCACATGATGCTGCTACTCATCAACCTGTTCAATTAAATAATCTAATTTCGCTCTTATTATTTTATCACGTACTAAAATCAGTAAAGATTTCATGTATTATATGAGTATTTTTAAAATTAGATGTAATAGGAAAATAAATAAATTAATTAAGAAAAAAAATTATAAAAGAGATATATATATAATTAATTCAGGTAAATTTGAAAAAAAAATTAATTAAAAAATATTTAAATTATAAAAGAAGACATGCATATTCCTTAAAAATAATTTTAAATAAATTTCAAAGAAAAGAAGTTAAGATATTTAATCACTCTTTCACCAAAAAAAAGAAGAAGATATTTAATCACTCTAAAAAAATCAATGCTAATTTAATTCATAAAAATAAATTACTTTAAATTGCTAAATTTCTTTGTAATTCAAATAGCCTATGGTGGATTAAGTCGAAATTTGAAATACTGAATATTATTACTTGATTGTTCATGTATATATTATTATAGTATATAGACGAATGTGAGTAATTAATTTCTTAATAAAGTGTTAATTATATAAAAATAAACCTCCCCTATAATTTATCATAAATATATCGTAATTTGTTGCAAATATATCATATAATCTATCTTATTAAATATGTCTTATAAAAAAATCTAAATAATTTATACAATTTTTTATTATATATTTACAACAATTTTCCTCAAGTTGGGGAATTAATATCTGACATCCCCATCAGTAAAATTTTTAAATCTCTCAATGAACAGTTCCTTAGTTAATACATCTGCTACCTAATATCCTGAAGGAACAAATGATGCGGTTATTTGACCATAGTCCAACTTCTTCTCGATGAAGTCTCTGTTAATCTCGATATGTTTTGTCATATCCTGTTGAATTGTATTAATTATATGCAATGTCAATACTGATGTGTTGTCACATATAATTTCATTTTTTTTTTTGTGAAAATATAATTTCATATTTTATTCTATTATTCTAAGGTCATCTAATAGGATCTTCACCCATTATATCACTCAAATTCCTCGTGTCATAGCTCAAAATTCAGTCACTGCATTTAACAGAGCAGCCATTTTTTTTTTCACTCCTCCAAGCTAATAGGTTAATTTGCACCCAAAAAATACAATAACTAAATGCTGATCTTCTACCTGTAAATGAACCTTCATAATCATCATTTGTATATACACCATGCATAGATATCCACCTTTAACGTTTTTTAAAATTCGGTTTTATTTACCAAAAAAAAAAAAAAAATTCGGTTTGTTAAGACCTAATGGGCTCACACACACGAGAAGTTATTCCATGCGCCAGTCCCATAAAATTTTTAAATGCTCACTCTCACCTGTAAAGAGCAAAAAAGGAAAACAAAAGAAAAAATAGGATAAAATGGTCTAAAAAAAAGTTTTGATTGTGAGTGAGACCAGGGAAAGTTTACATGGGCCGGGATCATATAAAATTTTTCCACACACAATCACAAACTAAAAAGAGAGAAAGGGAAGAAAGATGAAGAAAAATATTATCTCAATTCACCCAAAGTGGACTACATCCATCAATATGCATTATATTCTTCTCACTACATTAATTAAAAATCACTTAATTTACATGAGAAATCTAAATAAACTTAAAAACCATAAGAAAAAAATAGTTATTCATGGGTACAAGTTCAAACTATTAAAGAAAGAAAAATAAAATAAGACTAAGACAAAGACCAACAACAATACTAGGTTTCCACGGGGTCGGGTGCTCCCCCGCGCTCACCGAGGAGTTAGATCTTTGTTTGCTTTCTTTGCATCCAATTAACAGTAATGTTATCTGAATACGAAGTATGAAAGATAAACCGTTCACACTATAAATTAAAGGAAATACTATTCTCATTATCTCATATTATCTTACTTCAAAAATCTCATCCATTTTTTTTTATCCTTTAATGGTGGGTCCCACATGACTCCTCTCTATAACGTGAGAGAACTATTCTCATATAAAATGAGAGTAACATTCCCCTTAAATTAAATGTCTTACCTGGGACATTGCATATCATGAAATTAAAAGTAGCTTTAATTTGGTAGTTGGTTACCCACCAACCAGTGAGTTATGTGTATCATCCACACGAGCTGCATTATATGTAAAATACATATTTCCTATTAATGAATTGTCAATTCGTCATTGTCATTCTCTGTAATAAACTATCGTTTTCCATTCGCTTTAGTATCCAAAACATTCTCAAATGGAACCCAACTAGGCGCCACCATTCGTAACAAAAGTCACCACTCAGTTACCCCGCGACATCCCCACGGATTTCTTCACACCAAAACACGCATATTTATATGTACTCTTAAAATCCTTACTAGATCTCTTAATACAAACCCTTATCACCTCTTCTTTCTTCATGTGTTTGCCAACAAGAATAGAAACAAAGGTACTCATGTTAAATCCACTACACCATATACCAAACAGTCTCATTATATAACCTCATACTTCGATATGGTACTATAAATGTAAACACTAAACACTACCAAGTAAACTATAGTACAAACCTTGTCCTATTAAAACCTTCTTCTCCCGAACACCACCGACGGCATGACGTCATCATCATCTTCTTCCAAGAGGCACCCGGTGTACCATGGAATCCGGTGCCGGGGAGAAAAATGGGTGACCGAAATCCGGGAGCCACGTAAGACAACCCGAATATGGCTTGGCACATTCCTAACACCGGAGATGGCGGCTGCCGCCTATGACGTGGCGGCGTTGGCCCTGAAAGGCGGGGAAGCCGTTCTCAACTTCCCTGACTCAGTTAGCAAGTATCCAATGCCCGCATCGAAATCTCCTGCTGACATCCGCATCGCTGCCAATGCTGCAGCGGAACTAGTAAAGACTGAAGCTAACCACAATAATGCACCATCAACTAATGTAGTTGAACCTGATGGTGTTTCTGATATTACTCCATTGTCTGAAACTGAGTTTCTGGATGAGGAAGCCTTGTTTTTCATGCCAAGTTTATTGGTAGAAATGGCTGAGGGAATGCTACTGTCCCCACCAAGAATGAGCCCACCACCGTCACCTGGGAATTATGGTGGAGAAAGTTTGTGGAACTATTTTTGATCCATCTATATATATAAGCTCCCCTTCAGCATCTAATATAGTTCTCTATCCTAAAAATCAATAAATTAACTTCTTTTAGTTAAGAGAACCTTAATTATCTCTTGACACGAGTTGACTTTACCAAGTATTTCTATAAGTTTCAACTCTTAGAATTAGTTATGAGACTAATGCGAACTAAATCCCTACCAAAGGTGGCAAGTGGGGATTGAAACGAGGTCTTTCCTTTATACGTATTCAACTTTCTTCCTAGCAACCACCATTTGGTACCAATAAATTAACTTAATTATATAGTATGTAGTTAATTTATATAAATTAAATTGAGAACGAGGGGTAAAACTGGGATAGCAAGCGCTGCTTTATTCTGAGACCATGTATCTTGCTATTTTACAATATATGTATTTCGAAGCTTGTGAGTATTCGGCCTGGCTTGGTTGCATTCGTGTCATATTCTTTTTTCTTTTTTATTTAATGTGTGCATTCGTATCAGAATTTTACTTTACTCTTTTTCCTCTTCTTTTTATGGTATATGCATCATTTGCTGTTCAAGATTATCAATACCAGCAAAAAAGAGGGAGACAAAAAGTCGCAGCTTGAGATTTAAAACACCAAGACAATGGACATGCATAAAGGATAAATAAAGAAATATTTATGTTATTTGAGAATTATTTTTATATTTATTTTTTAGATAATAAAATAAAAAATACATATTTAAATACATTCTCACTATCTTTGGTTCTTAAACTGAAGTGGTTTTTTTTTTTTTTTTTTTTTTTATAAACAAACTGGAGTGGTTTAACTAAGGATTATTGGTTATAGATACGAGTTGGCAAAACGGACCCGTTTTTTTCCGTGTCGTGTCACGTGTCAACCCGCGGGTCAACGTGTCAACCCGCACAGTGTCTTTTTTTTTTTTCAATTAAATATTTTATTCTATTATTATTTTTATTCATCTATATTGATATATATAGCAGGGTTTAGTATAGAAAAGAATACAAGGAACTAAAAATCTCAAAAACAGAAGCTAATCTATTTTTATATTTTTATTGTTTTTAATTTATTTATTTTTAAAAAAATCTCACCAAGGCGAGTCAGTGTGAAATAGACTCAGGCTGGCGAGCTGAGTTTTTGAGCCCACTTTCAAAAGCGAGACGGTGCGGGCTAGCTCATTTTTTGGCGGGGTGGGGCGGACCGGGTCGCCCACTTTTCCGGCTCTAGTTATAGAAATAAGGAGTTTATTCTTTTCAAGTAAGGTCTTGAATTAGAGTATCACTAGTAGAAAAGTCTTTATTATGTAAAAAAATTCCGTTGACATTAGTGACGCAATTCTCAATGGAATTTGTTTTTCGTCAAAAATTTTGACGGAAAACTAATTCGGTCAAAAAAATTTGACGGAAAATGAATTCGGTCGAAAAGTTTTGACAGAAACCAGTTTTCGTGGATACTTTTCGACGGAAAATTAATTCCGTCGAAAATGGATGAATAAAATAAATGCAAAAGAAATTGATTTTGTGAAGTTTTTCGACGAAAAATGGATTCCGTCGAAGAATTTCGACGGAAAATTAATTCCGTCGAAATTTTTTGAAAAAAAATAAAAAATAAAATATATTTGTGGAATTTCGACGGAATTAAATTCCGTCGAAAAGTTTTATAAAAAAATAAATGGAAAAAAAATTACATTTATGGAATTTTCAACGAAAAATCAATACACTCGAAAAAATTTATATAAAATAAATGAAAAAAATATATATTTATGGATTTTTCGACGGAAAATGAATTCCGTCGAAAACATTTGAAAAAAAAAAGAAAAAGAAAATATATTTGTGAATTTTTCGCCTGAAAATAAATTCCGTTGAAATTTTTTGTAAAAAGATTAATAAATGAAAAAGAAATTATATTTATAATTTTTTGAACGGAAACAAATTCCGTCCAAAATTTTTGAAAAAAAATAAATGAAAACAAAATTATATTAATGGAATTTTCGACGAAAAATCGATTCCGTCGAAAACTTTTATAAAGAAATAAGTGAAAAGAAAAATATATTTGTGGATTTTTCGACGAAAAATCGATTCCGTCGAAAACTTTTATAAAGAAATAAGTGAAAAGAAAAATATATTTGTGGATTTTTCGACGGAAAACGAATTCCTTCGAAAATACTTGAAAAAAAATGAAAAAAAAAATATATTTGTGAATTTTTTGACTGAAAATAAATTGCATCAAAGAATTTTGTAAAAGATAAGTGAAAAAGAAATTATATTTCTGGACTTTTCGACGGAAAACAAATTTTATCGAAAATATTTGTTAAAAATAAATAAAAAAGAAATTATATTTGTTGAGTTTTCCACGGAATTTCAATTCCGTCGAAAACATTTGAAAAAAAATATATAAAAAATATATGTAAAATCTAAATTTTTGAATATATTTAATTAAATTATAAATCAAATTTTGAATTTGAAGAATATATATAAATAAACTCTAAATCAGAATTTATTAAAATATTTTGTAAATTATCTGTTACTTAATATCATTAAATATCATTATTGATAAATTTATATATGATCTCAAAATTAGTTAATAATTTTGGCAAAATATTTATAATCAGCATAAAATATATCATTTCAATTTATAGTTAGTAATTGATTATTGTTATAATTATATAATTTAATTTTCCTAAAATTTATTTCATTTTAAAATATTGTACTTTTTACTCAAATTTTTTTGTACTAGGTACTTTTTTACTCTTTGTTATCTTCCCTCCTTGCCCAAATTCTTTCCCTCTCATTTAATTTTTCACAATCTAAAAGTTCCCCCTCTTTTCTAAGTTATCCACCTTCCTCTTTCATATTTCGATTCATAATCTTCTTCTTTTTTTTATCTCAAACCCGAATCCCTCTTAAACCCCAATGACCTCAATTCTTGTTTAAGAGAAGAAGAGGTAATGTAGTTGTTTCATTTTGTGTGCAGAGGCAGTCGCAACAGCGTTGCCGAGGAGCCCGTAGAGTAAGAAGAAGAAGCAGAGGCAGCGAGCTTTGGGATATTTCAGCCACTTGGGTCACGTGGTTAGCAAGGACATGGAGTTTCTGAAGAGAGGATTTGATAATGGTGTTGCGTGGGCCAATGAGGCCTTGTGCTTTCCCCTGGTTGCCAAGAAGATCGACGACTTTTTTTGGCTTTATGATCTCGAAGATCCTCTTGCTCCTCCCTTTTCTGCATCTTCCTGGCCACACCCTTGGTACCCAGGTACAAAAAATGCTTCTTTTGCATGTGGGGTGTGCGTAAATAATGCCTAATTCCATGTCAAAGTGGGTTCTGTAAAATAGGTATATGGTGCTTTTGTGGTTGATGCCAATGGGTAATGCACGAATGGCTTGAAATCATAATAGGTTTGTTTGTTGAATTAGCCTAATTCAGTGTGAGTGGGCCATTTTTGAACTGGATGCAGAGCTTCAAAGCTTCAGAGTGCATCCAATTTCCGTCACTTTCCGCATCGAGTGCCTCGAAGGCAATTTGCCCCTTCCTAAATCCTCTGATTTAAGTTCATTTCCCCTTCCTTATCTACAAACTACCATTGTCAAACTCTTCAATCTTTCTAATTTTGGGATCGCTATTAAACTTGATAATTTTACATTATATAATTGCTTTGCTTATGATCAAGTGTAAGATATTGTTATGTCTTGGGCTTTATGCTTATGCTCAACTATCATTGTGCTTAGACAGCTGTTCGTTTAGCAGAAAATAATGCCCCCACGGAGGATAGAACTAGTGAGTTATATGTGGAGTGTGCACTGTAAATCGATGAAGCACCATTTGGCCTTCCCACAAGAACAAGGTTTTTATATTTTATTAAATTACTTTTTGCAGTTTATGTTTTACAAAACTTTTAAGACATTTTACTATAAAATTTTTATCACGTACTAAAATCTTTCTTTTAATTTTACAAAAAATTTCAACCGAATTAATTTTTTGTCGATATGTCCGTAAATATATAATTTTTTTTATTTACTTTTTACAAAGGTTTTTGGCGGAATTGATATTCCGTCGAAAAGTCCCAAAATATAATTTCTTTTGCATTAATTTGTTTTCAAAAAATTCCGATGGAATTCATTTTCGTCGAACATTATCCACAGAAACTGATTTTCGTCGAAAACTTTTTGACCGAATTAGTTTTACGTCAAAATTTGTTGCAAATTTCATCACTAATTTTGACAGAATTTTTTCCTTTGAAAACTTCCATCGATTATAAAGACTTTTCTAGTAGTGTTGCAATCATGGGAGTGGCTCTTCTCCCTTTTCTTTTGAAGTCATGCGGTTACATCTGAATCATTAATAAACAGAAGAAAAATAAAATAAAATAAAAAACACCAAACCTAACCTAAATTGATATGTGATGTTAAGACGGTTCTAAAAGGTATTCAGCCTAAATTGATATTACAAGAATGGTGTAAAAACGCGCTTTCCATTTTTCTTCTATTTTTGCATTTCTTTCGATTTCCGTTTCCATCAACACCCTATAAGTAAGGGGGAAAACTAGCCATGAACGAAGTAACAGTGCTTTTTTTAATAATGTAAGTGTAGCGTTGGGGGCGTTGGGTACGTGGTTATTTTTTGGATTTCCAAAAAATTGACTGTGGAAATCTGATTTATCCATGTTTGGTATATGGATTGGAATTATTTTTTTTATCCGAAAAATCAAATTTCCAGGATTTAAAATATGAAGCAAAATCTTATTCCAAAATACCATCGGATAGGTGGTATTTTTGAAATCCCATACGATAAAAAAATGCACCATATTTTGGGGGACAAAATTACCTTCCTTCGTACAGTGTTCCTCTTTCCGTTCTCTCACCTCTCCACTTACAATGGCCATCATCAACGAATGTGCTATGTCCTGAGCCACATTCGAACTCTATTAGAATATTTGATTTTCCTTTCTGTTATAACCACTTAGTGAGTGGTTGTTTTTCACCTCTTTCTGTTATAACCACTTAGTGGTTTTCTTTTTCTGTTTTTAGTCACAAGGTTTGTTACTACCAGCATGTATCTTGCTATAGGGAGATTGCCTATATATACAGCTCCCTTTTGTATCTTTTTCTCAAGTCAATACAATATGAATATTCAGATATATGATTCGTTTTTATTGCTAATATGGTATCAGAGCCTAAAAGAGGGGAATCCGGAATGGCAGCAGCAGGCAAGGAAACTGAAAGTTGTCTCTGGCGTTCTTCCTGAAGGATTAAGGAGAACACTTTGGCAAGAGGAGGAAGGGGATCAATCAAGAGGATCTGGGCACGGGAAGAAGAAAAGGAGTCATTGAGGCCAATAAGGAATTGAATGACATGGTCCTGCTCACGATGGGTAGTTATAAGATGAAGAGCACCGCATGAGCAAAGAGGCAGAGGAACATAGTCATGCAATTCATCCCAAAGGGATTTCAATTTTGTATAATAGCTATTAACATCCAACGATCCCTGACAAAGAGAAGAAATATGTTGTTTCAGTTGAAAAATTCTGGGACCGTTGGCTTGAGAGAAACGAGTTTTCAAGTCAGACCAGATCTCATATGCATTGGAAAAATAAAGAAGACTATCTGCAATATCTTTGGAGACAGAATTTAAAATCCAGGAAATCACCATGGAATTGCATCTGTTCCAATAGGAAAACAAAGGATCAGCAGGAGATGGACGAAGAAGGGAACCATCAACAAAAATCAACTTGTTTTTGGCAGTGAAGGCAAAATTCATAGCACGGTTCCAGGAATTGAAATTGGAACCGGAAAGAGAGTGAGCAACCAAAACTAATCCTGGATGATCACTACTGTGTAAGAAATAAGGACTTGAGGAATCGTCCATGGAGTCGGGCGTTCCTGAAGTAGCAGAAGAGGCGTCGGCGGGTGGAGGACGATTGTTGCCACGAGCCATGGAAAGAGGCAAGGGCTACAAAAAATAAGAAACTACTGATACCAATCGTCAAATATTCTAATAGCCCCCCTCAAGATGGAGCATGTATATTCAAAACACCCATCTTGGACAGTAATGCAGAAAACTTAGAAGGCAGTAATGGTTTAGTAAAAAGATCAGCCAGTTGCTTTGAGGTAGAAACTGGAAAGGTCTTCAAACGTCCTTTAGTGATATGCTCACGAACAAGGTGACAGTCAATTTCAATATGCTTGGTTCGTTCGTGAAAAACAGGATTAGCAGCCAAATGGAGAGCAGACTGGTTATCACAAAAAAGATGTGCAGGTCCATGATGCAAAACATGAAGATCCTGAAATAAAGAAAACAACCAAAGCAGTTCACAAGTTACATTAGCCATTGATCGATCAGGAAGAGAAACAACAGACCATGTATGGTTGTGTTCAAGAGCAAAAAGTTCAGTATTCATGGCTGCCTGCCATTCCGGAAGTTGAGAGGCTTGGGAATAAGTAGTAGGCTCAAAATGTGAGGAAATGGAATTGAGAAAAGCAGCATGGGAAGATGAGAGCTTGTGGGATGAAAGGAAATTAGATAATGGGTGTGAGGTGGAGGAAGAACAAACATAGTCACTAAGATGGGAAGGAGGCTGTTTGTGCCGTTGAGGTCTAGTGGAAAAAGTGGTGGTAGGAGGAGTAGAAGTAGCAGGTAAAGGTATATGGGAGAGGTCGGTTGGGAAAGAGGATGATGGAGAATTAATAGCAAAAGGAAAAATGTGTTCAAAAAAGACTACATCACGTGATATAAAGGTTCTGTTTGATTTTAAATCGAGTAGCTTATAACCCTTATAACCTGGAGGATAACCCAGAAACACAGCAGGCAAAGCACGTGGTGAAAATTTGTGGCGAGATTTTGGAAGTGTAGAACTGTAACATAGACATCCAAAAACTCGAAGGTGAGAAAAAGAAGGAGGCTTATGGCAGAGTAATTCAAAAGGAGTATGGGAGTGAAGCAAAGGAGAAGGTGTCCTATTAATCAAATAAACAGCTGTAAGGACACAATCTTGCCAATAGGAGAGGGGAACTTTGGACTGGAAAAGGAGAGCACGGGCTACATTTAGGAGATGCTGGTGCTTCCGCTCAACCACAGAGTTTTGCTGAGGACGTTCCACACAAGAATGGAATAATTGAATGCCCTTAGATACAAAAAAAGAAGAGAGGTTAAATTCAGGAGCATTGTCACAACGAAGGGCTTTAATAGGAACCTTATACTGAGTATGAATAAGAGAATAGAAGGCTGGAAATACTTCAGAAAAATCAGACTTATTACGTAGGAAATAAGTCCAGGTAAACCTTGTGGAATCATCAACTAAGGTTAGAAAGTAGCGTGAGCCTTCAACCGAAGGAGTATGAAATGGCCCCCAAATGTCACAGTGAACAAGATCAAAAGGGGAAGCAGAAAGTTTGGGATTCAAAATGAAAGGAAGACGCTTCTGTTTAGCCAAAGGACAGACAGGACAATGAGCAGGAGTTTTTAGATCTTTTGAAAAACCCAAAACATTTTTCATGGAATTCAAAACAGAAATGGATAAATGTTCGAGCCTAGAATGCCATAAAGAGGCATCTGTGACAGCCAAAAAATTACAAATGGGATGGGGAACAGTAGTAATGGGAAAAAGATTGGTACGATCTAAGAGATAGAGATTACCATGACGTTTAGCAATCCCAATCATCCTTGAAGAAACCCGGTCCTGGAGAAAACAAAAAGAAGAAGAAAAATTAGCAATCACTGGGGAATCACGAGTCAGAGCACCAATGGACAAAAGGTTGAAGAAAAAAGAAGGAACATAGAGAACATTAAGGAGAGTGAGAGAATCAGAAAGTTTGACCGAACCAACAGATGACACAATATCAGAAGATCCATTGGGAAAAGAAACAGTAGAAGTAGAGGGAGAAGACGAAGTAAAGAGATCAAGCTTAACACACACATGGTGCGTAGCACCAGTGTCCAGGATCCAGCAAGAAGGAGGAAAAGAAAGAAGATGCTTACCACTGAGGCTGGCCACTGAAGCGGAGGACTCAACGACGGAAGGAGCTGGAGATGAGGAAGACGACGCAGAACTCTGGTGGATGAGCGAAAGCAACTGATTGTACTGAGTGGGTGTAAAGGTGAGGGGAGAGTCGGAAGAGGGAAAATGGGAATTAGGGATTTGGGGAGAACGAATGGGGAGAACGGATGCTGAAGAATCAACATTCACAAAATGGGCCTGGGCTGTGTGAGGAGAGGAAATGGGCCGCGGGGGTCTGGGCTTATAGCCTGGAGGATACCCGTGCAACTTAAAGCACTTGTCACGGGTATGTCCAGAGAGGTGACAATGAGTGCAATACGGACGTGAACGGCGATGGGTGGCAGCCACGGCGGAGGCAACCGGAGAGGCTGAAGGAGCCACAGGGGTGGTAATAGAGCCTACTACTTATTCCCAAGCCTCTCAACTTCCGGAATGGCAGGCAGCCATGAATACTGAACTTTTTGCTCTTGAACACAACCATACATGGTCTGTTGTTTCTCTTCCTCCTGGCAAACAGGTTGTGGGTTGTCGATGGGTCTATAAGGTTAAATACAATTCCGATGGCACTCTTGAGCGTTATAAAGCTCGTTTGGTTGCTAAGGGTTTTAATCAACAAGAAGGAATTGATTTCCTGGAAACTTTTTCTCCTGTTGCTAAAATCACCACTGTCCGTGTTCTCCTTGCTTTGGCTGCTGTTCATAACTGGTCCCTCACTCAGTTGGATGTCAACAATGCATTCTTGCATGGTGACTTACTTGAGGAGGTTTACATGCACCTCCCTCCAGGTTATTCTTCTAAATTCCCTCACCTTCCTCCAAATGCTGTTTGTCGTCTTCACAAATCTCTCTATGGTCTACGTCAAGCCTCCCGTCAATGGTTTGCAAAGTTTTCTTCCACCCTTTCTGCTCTTGGTTTTGTCCAATCTCAGTCTGACTCTTCTCTTTTTGTCCGGTCTACTTCCACTGTTTTTATTGCCCTTCTTCTTTATGTTGATGACATTGTCATTGCTTCCAATAATTCTGAAGAGGTACAGCAACTTACACAAGTGTTACACAGCAAGTTCAAATTAAAAAATCTTGGTGCTTTGAAATATTTTCTTGGTCTTGAAGTGGCTCGCAGTAAGTTGGGTATTTCTGTTTGTCAAAGACACTATGCACTGGAAATTTTGAAAGATTCTGGAAACTTGGGTTGTAAACCCCGCACAACTCCTATGGATGCTGGTCTTAAGCTTTCTGCTACTTCTGGTGATCTCATTTCTGATCCCTCTTCCTACAGACGTCTCATTGGCCGTTTGATTTATCTCACTATTACACGGCCTGATTTATCTTATGCTGTTTCTCACCTGAGTCAGTTTATGGCAGCACCTCGTGAGCCTCATCTTCAGGCTGCTCATCGTCTTCTAGGCTATGTCAAGTACACTGTTGGCCAGGGACTGTTTTACCCTGTTTCCTCTCATATCCAACTTAATGCATTTTGTGATTCAGATTGGGCTGCTTGTCCAGATAGTCGACGATCTATTTCTGGTTTTTGTGTTTTTATTGGAGATTCCTTGATTTCATGGAAATCTAAGAAACAGCCCACTGTTTCCCGTTCATCAACTGAAGCTGAATATCGATCAATGGCTAATGTAACTTGTGAACTGCTTTGGTTGTTTTCTTTATTTCAGGATCTTCATGTTTTGCATCATGGACCTGCACATCTTTTTTGTGATAACCAGTCTGCTCTCCATTTGGCTGCTAATCCTGTTTTTCACGAACGAACCAAGCATATTGAAATTGACTGTCACCTTGTTCGTGAGCATATCACTAAAGGACGTTTGAAGACCTTTCCAGTTTCTACCTCAAAGCAACTGGCTGATCTTTTTACTAAACCATTACTGCCTTCTAAGTTTTCTGCATTACTGTCCAAGATGGGTGTTTTGAATATACATGCTCCATCTTGAGGGGGGCTATTAGAATATTTGATTTTCCTTTCTGTTATAACCACTTAGTGAGTGGTTGTTTTTCACCTCTTTCTGTTATAACCACTTAGTGGTTTTCTTTTTCTGTTTTTAGTCACAAGGTTTGTTACTACCAGCATGTATCTTGCTATAGGGAGATTGCCTATATATACAGCTCCCTTTTGTATCTTTTTCTCAAGTCAATACAATATGAATATTCAGATATATGATTCGTTTTTATTGCTAATAAACTCAACCCACTAGAGAACCACAATAGTAACGCATCGACGAGTCTTGGCACGTGCCGGAATGCTTCTTGAAGTGCAAAACATCCGAGAACCTACAAGTTTATAGAATTATCCACCAATGAATGCAGCAAATTAGACACCAAAAAATTGTTAAACACAAAGGGATCCAAAGAAAATATGTCAGGATTTGAATTCAACAAAAATAGCCAATCATTCTTCATCTCTCAGTAAACACAAGATCACAAAAAGAGAAGGGTTAAAGCTAGCTTTTTGGCACCATTTCTCTACAATTTTTGGCACAATCATTCTTTGACTCCTTAACGGCACCGTCAAGATTTTTGGTACTGAGCTTCCCCCTGAAATCTGTATCAATTTTCCTCCCATGCATAAGTTTGTTGTAACTTTTTTTTTTTCCATTTCTTTGCAGTTGTATTTGGAGCCATTAATTAACTTTGTAGCATTGTGAAATTTGAAGCCTTGTTCTAGTATCACTTATCCTTTTATTAATGAATATACCCTATGTGGTGTTATTGTTAATGGTTTTTAAATATAGTTCTCATCTATATTCCAGTGCGGCTTTTGGCTGCTGGCATTTTCTCCGCGTGTGTGTGCGCGCGCGCGTGTGTGCATTGCATGAGAGTGAGAGAGAGAGAGTTGAGAGTGATAAGGTTGATTTTGTATAATCAGCTCACATTCCCAATAATATTTGACAATCAACCAGACATAGAATCAGTAATCGTAAATCAATATTCCAAGTAATATTTTGGCATACCAAACAACTTTTTGGTCACATTCTCGGAAAACTCACTTTTCCAACATATTCATGTGAATCATAATTTTGGGGCACACAAAAATTTAACTACTACTAAACACTCCCTAAGAGTAATGTTAGTTATGCATGACATAACGGACAACTCAAATATAGAAAACTTTGCCTCATTGATATTGATATAGATGAATAAAATATAGAAGATAGAAAGAAAAAGAAATGAATGGTACATGGTGTTTTTCTATCCATATTGTGAAAATGATAATTATGTAAGAAGCTTTTTATGTATTTGAGTAATATTATGTTCTTTAAAACCTTTGAAGCATAGAGAGGCAAGTAAAAAAGTAATTTAAAAATGGAATTTAAACGTTTTTCTTTAAATCGAATTTTCGAAATATAAACATCATTCAAGATTTATATTTTAATACTGCAAAATAATTTAGACTAAATTCTGAATTAATTAATAATTACTCTATTAATTGTCTTGTAAATGATTCTTACTTTCATTAAAATGCACCAAGCATGTACTTTGAAAATAAGATATATTTTTTTGGATAGCAACCCTAATTACTTCTTTGAGATGAGTAAACTTCCCCCGGTATCCCCACAAGAGTGTATATTTTCAAATTAATTATGGAATAACACAAGTTATGGATTTGTGAAATATCATTTCCTTAAATTTTGTATTGGTAACTATCATTTGCATTAATTACGTGCATCAAGTGGCTAATAAATTTTTTATATGAAGTTCAAATTAAAGACAAATATATGTGTGGTAAATAGAAAAACATAATCAATTAGGAGATTAACAATTGAGCATACAATAAAAGAAAATAATACGAAATGAGGATGAATTCTTCATCCTAATTTTACTCGGAACATGGCCAGAGACGATGTTCAGGAAACATCGCTTACCCAATTAATTCGGCCTGAGAAAGCCTAAATTCGACGCAAGAAGATTAGAAACAAAAGACAGAACGATATCATGAAAGTGACGTCATCTACACCCATGCAATCCAGACATTCAGACTACCGGGTTGGGGCCAACTATTATGGGCCCGTATTAGAAGCTTATATTCTAGAATGTCTAAGAAGGACAATAGAAAGAGGAAACTAAGTGAAATATAGGAAATATTCCTTAAATGATACTAATTTAATACGATAGCAATGGACCAAGCATCGCCCCCTCCCCCAAAAGCCACTAAAGGTCTAGAATTCTACTACCCACAGGTAAACTCTATAAATAAGAGGTAAAACTTATAGGTATAACACTTATTCTCTCTCATTACTTGTTCTCATTGTGCACACACACATTTCCTTTGGCTTCGCCATTATTCTTAGGTATAATGATCTGCTTACCTCAAAGGGTATATCATTCATAGATACTTGAGAGAGCCTTAGATCTAAGATCAATCCACTAGTTTCTGACTAGACATCTCTATATCCCTAAGATAAAATAAAATTGAAAAATAAAATTAAAAATTAGTGTCCCTAATTTAAACACAAGTTTGTAAAGTATTGACACACTAATATTATACTAGTAAATTAGTATAATTATTATTTAATAATAATTAAGAATGTATTAATATTTTTTTAATTATAGTAAACTTTAGTGTATACAAGTTTATACAAAAAAATTGGCTTTATGACCCCTTTTGTAATACCCCATCGGCCGCTGGTTTATTAACTCATATATGGTACTTAAAGCGCAAAATAATTAAATTCTGACTTAAACAATTATTTTACCATTACTTAAATAATTAGGTGACTTAACTTTTTCCTTTTTATTTATCTTTACGTATCGTCGTGCATAATTTATTTTTCAATATAACATAATCTATACAGTCTCATACCTGCATAGAATCCATACTCAATAAACTTGTGACCATATCTAATGATCAAATCATTATCCGAATATGATAACAAATACCATTTTAAATAGAATGTTTACCGACATCATAATAACTATAAATTCCACTAATCTAGGGATCAAATCCCTCTTCCTAGATAACACTTGATAAACAGAAAATTCCAATCCATATACATTGGCGGATCCAGGAAATTAATGAAGGGTGGGCACTATTCAAGGTCTGGTCTGGAACGCGACTTGCGGGCAGGTGCCGGCTGGCTGGGTCTGGTTTAGATCTAGATTTGGACAGATTGCGACTCAACTTGACCGATGATGGAGAAAGAAACAAATGTTCCAACTTCTAATAACGGAGATTGAGGTTTGAGAGGAGATGAATCAGTATGTAGATGCAAACGAGCTCTCTGCTGTTAGGTTTAGATAATGAAGGTGGAGGAGAAAAAAAAACTCACGAATATGATAACAAATACCATGTTAAACCAATCAATTTCATCATTAAATCGATTATGTTGATCTAACGATTATACATCATAAATAACTATAAAAATATATAAAGTATTAAATATGACATACAAAGATGTAAATAAATATAATCGTTGGATCAACATAATCGATCTAATGGTGAAATTAATTGGTAGTAAGTTGTTACACTTCCTAGATAACACTTGAAAATTTGAATTTTGAGAGAAAAATATTTTTATATTTTTGCAGAAAACACTTGGAGTCCAATCCATATAAATACATACATACTAGAATATGGCTCCGCGCCACTATTGATATCGACCTACTTAGCAACATACACGCTTATACATAATTCTGTTATCTGTATACAATTATCTATAGGCTACATACGCCTCTCAAAATGAAAATTCGTACTATACATATGCATCAACGTAATATGTCATGCTCTACAAAACATATACATATATAGTGATGCTCCAGAATGCTACACTAGCTATCTGCTCCAGCTAGTATCTCTAGCCATCTTGAACTGGTCTCTTGCCCTACGAAGGCTCTTCTGCTACTATAATACCTGAAAAGTATGTCCCTAGACGGGGTGAGATTAACCATCTTAGTAAACCCAGGGTTTATGGAGTAGTCTCCACCCATGAGTTCGCTTCCTGCATAAAAGTCAGATAACATAGCATAGAAGACATCATACACATACATAAGACATCTGGAACTATACTCTAGGGTTGTATCCCGCAAAGAGATCTTAACCTATACTTATACCTACACCTATACTCCCAGGGGCTGTATCCCGCAAAGGAGATCATAACATATATCTATACTTATACTCCTGGGGGCTATATCCCACAAAGGAGATCTTAACATAAACATATACTCCTAGGGGCTATATCCGCAAAGGAATCCACACATGTACTCTCCAAACCTATATGTACTATAACATAACATATTCCCTTATCACCTATCACAATACAACATATCATATTACTTCATACTATTCCTATCATATCATTACATCACATAACTTAACATAAAACTCCCAAAGCGTAATTTCTCACTTTGACCAGTCCATATATAATGTCCGAGAACGTAAGTCTTCAACGAAGTGTTCATTGATCAATAACCATATATCATACATATCATAACATATAATATCATATCATGTCATGTCATGAGATACATGAATGCAACTATACTATATATCTACATTCATCACAACATATATCATACGAATCATCATCCAAACGTACTATGGTGGAACAACATACCCGAGAAAACCAAACAAAAGAGCTTACCTTAAATTAGTTTTTGTGTAAACCCTTATCGTACGTCACTAAAGTTATCCGTAATCGTCAAGATCACCTATTCAAACATGACCTTTATGTCAATACATAATTACTTACACTTGAAGAATCCTTACATACATAAATATTTCTAGATTCTTCTTCAAATTAGTTCACATAATCCTTAACATATTCTTACTTACCAATTCTTGCCAATTCATACCAATTCATAAGTCAATACTCAAACTTAGACATATACTTAAAGTCTTACATATTAGCACATTTAACCTAATTCACTTAAACCATAGGTTAACTTAGGTTTCCACGCTTTCACTATACATAACATACACTTGATTTTACTTGATTTATTCAACCAAGCACTTAATTGAATTAAAAACCACACTTATGTCACACAACCACATAGTGGCCGAATGGTAGTAAGGTTACCATACATTTCATGCATTCCATTCTTCATCAAAGATTACTCATGAAATGTCAATAATCATTCGATGCTTTCAACTAATGAATCAACTAATTCGTTTCATTCTACTGCATTCATTTTGCACCAAACATCTTTAAAACATAAGCTAACAAGCTTCCAAGGCCTTTTTCCTCATTATGGCCGAAATAGTAACATAGTTTCCAGCTGGACAATCTGCACCATTTAATTAACGAAAAATCCATATCTCATCTGATTGTCCTGAATTTCTAGTATGTTATACTAGACATGTGTAGCTTTAATTTTCCAAAATCCAAACTCAATTTTGAGTTCTATAACTCTATATATGAATTTTTCAAAAATAGGGCATATTTGGCTCTTTAGGTTTCATTGATCTTCTTTCAAAACCCTTTATATTTTTCTTTACTTGAACCTTCAATAAACAAAATTATAACTCTAATTTCAACTTGACATTACAACAAATACTTAGTTTTCATAATTTTTCATGCATAGGCTGAAGCATATAGGATCCATTAGGTCATCCTATAGTTTGATTTTTAACAATCCCATTGGTTATCTTTCATCAACAACCACCAAAGAATAAAAAATCCAACACCTAAACTTCAAACCACTTCATATAAACATGATAAAAATCCATCAAAATCAGTCTTGTACACACAAATCCTAACCCAAAAATTGAAGGAAACAACCATAAAATGTTAGTTTTAATACCTTAAATCACTTCAAGAGGACTATATCTTCAATTATCCTTCAAACAAGCTTCAAAACCCCTAATTTCCCCTTGATTGCAGCTTCTGGTCAAAGACTTTAAGAGGAGAAAATAAGGCATACAAAGCTTCTTTCAAAGATTAGAAACTAGGGTTTTACTCACAAGATGACTAGGAAGATTTTCTCTCAAAGAAACTATGCATTTTAGTAATTAAAAGACCAAGTTCTTGAGCTCTTCTTTTCTCCCATGGCTTCCATAGTTTTAAGAAGAAGTATCAGATTTTGGTCTTTTAAAGAAGCCAATCCGACCTTGGAGGTGGAAGAAAAATCAAGCACACTAAATTTGACTTTTTTAAGCTTTATGTCATCTTATTTCCTATTGATTAATTTTATTAATTCTTGTCTTAATTTTTATAATTATTCTAGACATAAGTAACATGGTTTAAGACTACTTAAAACCCTTAAAATATTCCATAGAATTTAATCATATTATTTAATTAAAGTTTAGACCTAAATTTTGCTTAATTGCAAAATGGTCCCTGTATTTTCACATAATTAAACTTTGACCCGTAAACTTTTTAAATATTACTATAAGGGTCCTAATTGACTTGCTTGGGATGAATTATATTTTCACAGTTTATCTCATGTCAATCGGATGATTAACAGACCAATTCTAGCTTCCGTAACATATTCATTGTAAAATTACATAATATAACTATGAAATTCCATAATCTCATATACTTATGTAATTATATCCCTAATAACCATACATAATCAATTCATAAATGTTTGGGTTGTTAGACCTTTGCCCCTCATTAATTTAAAATTACCACTTTGCCCCGTCCCAAAACTATACACTAATTTGTCCCTATTTGATTGTTGACTGCACTATGTAATCAATTATCTCATGTAATTGACTACACCAGTATACAGTAATTGATCACGTCAGTGAGTGGAGTCATATAACTTTTTTTCTATGAGATTTTTTTGGATCAAACGAGTTTCTATTGTTATATACACATAATATTGGACTTGAGGAAGAGCTTTGTGATATCACAAGACCTAATGTGGCATTAAATTTGGGATATTTTACCATAAAATTTCGAAAAACCATAACTTTGGTCTTGGGTGCGGCATCATCTACACTCCAGAAGGGGAAAAGTTTTAAGGTACCACTGAGGTACCATTTACTCAGTGGGGAAGACCAATCACAAAAGGAGAGAGAAGATGAAAGTGAGATAAGAAAAAAAGAAAAATAAAAAAAAATACAAGTGGCAAATTTTGAAAGGAAGTGGTAGGTGCGACGGTGGTACCAAAAGTTTGCTCCCAAAGGGGACTTGGTCTATTTTATTTTTTCAAAAAATGATTTCTTGTGTCTTGTTTGACATATTTTATCTTTGTGGATGATATTATTTTATTCCTATTTTATTTTCACTTTCCAATACTAAAAAATAATCATTCCAGCATTTATATCTCAAAAAGTTATGTAGAATAAAAAAAATACTTGATTTGGACCCTCGAGCCAAAAGTTATGGCATTTTGAAGTTTTAGGATAAATTTGAGTCATGTAATCAAGTACATCATCCATGTCAACGATCAAACAGTGACAAATTGGTGTTAAGTTTTAGTGAAATGTCAAATTTTTAAATAATATAAAATGGGGCATATTGGTAATTTAAATTTTAAAAGTGGCAAATGGGTCAAAAAAATCAAAAAACAAAAACAAAAACTTTCATAGCTTAAAGCATATATATATATATATATATATATATATATATATATATATATATATATATATATATATATATATATATATATATATATATATATATATATATATATATATATATATAGATTAGAATTATCTGCTAGCATCTATTATTGGGTATGCCTGGAGTGAAAGCTTATGATCCCTTTGCTTGGTTTCGTGGAATAAATCTTTGGTGCTGCTATAATATTAACGATTCTTATTTGTACATCTGACACCATTGATTTTTTTTTATTACACATCTCTCATAGGAGAGAGAAAAATTTTATATATATATATAAAATATCCTATATTATATATATATATATATATATATATATATATATATATATATATATGCGCTGGATTAGAATTATCTGCTAGCATCTATTATTGGGTATGCCTGGAGTGAAAGCTTATGATCCTTTGCTTGGTCTTGGGGCCTTTAAATCCGCATGTGGGATAGATTTAGCATAATAGGGTAATGCCGAGCATTTCACCATCATTACTATTGCAACTACTTGCAAGTCTACAATCTCAATAATTTAATTAAAATAGTACAGCCATTTAACTTGATCTTGAATTTTCCTTTAACATCTAGGTCAAATTGTATATTAATTGAGTGTCGATCAGTCAACAGTCATCGGATGCAGGAAGAAGAATGAAGAGATTCAGTGCGGTTGCAAGTCGGCCATGAAATAAAAAAGGGGTACGTACGTGATTTCAACGTGTGCTGGTTGATGTTTAGTGAGTGTGAGATAACTTTATTCATCCAAAAGAATCTAAAGTGAATGGGGCCACTTACGTACACCGCTGAGATTTTTGTCTGTGTAAGCATATCAAATTGGGGAGACAGAGAAAAGTGTGCTGTAAACTTTGAAAGAACCCAAAAGATTTTGACTACAGTTGCGACACAAAATGGCCGACATCTTTCCTATTGAATAACAGTGTTAGGTGAGCTCTCTCTTTCTCTCTTTACATTTTCTCCTCCAAGGTTTTGAAATGACCGCATTCTTTATCTTGTATGTATCCCTATTTCGGCAAAACCACTGTTTTAATTAAAAATATAAGCTACAAACAGATTGAAAAAAATATAAGAGAAAATAAAACTATTTAATATGTTCCAAGCTACAAAAATTTTTTCTCACAACATTTCCTTTTTTATCCCTAGGTGATCCTAGCTGATTAATTGTGGACCATGCCAGAAAGTGTAGAATTGACGTTGGAACACGATCCAAGCCTTTACAATAGTAATGGTACTTTAAAAAAATTTATCATCAAATAACATGATTGGCTTTATTATAGAATAGAAAAATAATATAATTGTATATTAATTTTCAATGTTGTAGATATAACGAACTTAATAAGTTGAATGTTTAGTTCCTAAAGAAAATTCGGGAAAGGAACGAGCAGCATCCCGCGCGTGAGACATAATGATAATTCTCTTTTCGACTAGACTTAAAAAGATAGCTATATATATGTGCTCGCTTGACTCTCTTGCTATTGGCTAAGAGGACCCCGAACTTCAAAATGTGCAATAAGTGGTATGCCAAATGTCTCCGAATGATCACGCTCAGTGGCGGAGTCAGGATTAGAGGAGATGGGTGAAAATTAATTTTTTATTTTGCATAATATTAGTATTTTTTTACCTATTGACCTCGTAGGAACTTATTTGGTTAATTTCTTACCAAAATATTAACATTTAACAACATTTGAAAGATTGAAAAAATGTACTATTACTCGGTCCAACCGACATAAAAAATAGTTTGAAATAATAATTAAAAAAAAATGCCTTAACTTAAACAATGATTTTAACTACATATTTTTTGAAAAATAAAATAAAAAACTACAACCAAGTTGTCCCAAAAAATAAATCTTTTAAGTTAGAGCAAATTTATTTTCTCTATACACGAAATCACTACATAAAGAGAAACACAATTATGCAAATGAAAAGAGAGCAAAAAGGTGGTAAGCTAATTAAGATCACTTCATTTGACTCTTACTCTACGTGTTTAATGATTTAATGTTTCATTGATGATTACTTTTCAAATTGAAAAAATAAAGTGCGTTGGACAAATAAATAAATAAAAAATCAAAACACGTATGAACCAATAAATTAAAAAAGATTCGTATAGATGAGTTTATTTATCTAAACATTAATGCACCGAAGGTCGGTATAAAACAAAATGTTAATCCATGGAAGATAATAAGTCGAAATAAAACATTCAAAACATGGGGATGATATGAACGGATTTTGAAACAAAACAATCAAATAATAGTAGCATTGTTAATTTCATAAAAAAATAGAGATAGTGAGAGACCTTAGCTGAGAAGATTTATTAAAATTGAGAGAGAATTTTTTTTTCATGGGGATACAGATGAGGCCATGAGGGTTTATTAAAATTGATAGAGGAATAACAATAGAAATAAAAAAGATTTGTTAAAATTGATAGAGGAATAGCCATAGGAATAAAAAAAGATTGAGTATAGTGTGATATCTAATGGTATCATGACGAGTAATTTTAAACTATACAAATTTTAAAACAAATAATTTAATAATATTAACAAAATTTTATTATATATATATATATATATATTTAAAAAAATTTCTTAAAATTTGGGGGGTGCGGTGGCCCCCCTAGCCCCTCCCTAACTCCGCCGTTGATCACACTCATTGTTCTTGGGGCTTTTTAATTTTGATCCGAAGTAATTTCCCACTAGTTGATGCATGTATTTGGTGGTAGTTTTTTTTTTTTTTGAATAAGTTCAAAGTCATCCTCCGGCCGTAACCGAAGATTAATATATATTCCCAATTTTCCAGGTCTCGAGTTTGGTTAAGGGGCCCAGACTCCTCATCATCTGTGTGACAAAAGGAGTTTGGTATTTTTGGTGGTATGCTTTAATTATGTTTAATCAATTTATAACCATTTTTTTATTAGATTTTTTGGGATGCAGCTTTTCCGTTATTTTTTTACTAATAAGTCTACTTGTTAATAATACCTTGTCTGTTTCGAAATAATTATCCTTTTTAGATTTTACGAAACGATTAAAAAATTTATTCAATAATTTTAGGGTTTAAAATTTCTAAAATTATTTTAGATAAATTCATCTAATATTCATCAAAATATATGTAAAAAGTGTGTGAGACCATATATATATATTTTTTTTCTTCTCTTCACATGAATCTGCATATAGACCCACACACTTTTTTATGTGTTTTCTACTGAACAATAAATAAAATTATCCAAACTAATTTTAGAAACTTTAAACCTATAATTTTAATGTTATTTAAATATATTACGAAAAGACAATTAAAGGAGACAGTTTCTTTGTCTTAAAAGTCATTCCTCATAGGGAAAGGTTCATGTTTTTCTTCTTCCACAATTGCTTAAATTTAATAACTTCAAAATGATAATGCAAAGCATTATGTATTAATTTTTCGTGTTAATATACATTCACGTTTTTTGTTTTCCAAGGATTACTTTTGTCTTCCATATATGGATATAAGTAAAGTAGACAAGATATAGAAGTGCCATAGAACTAGAGGTGGGTATATATGCAGTCCGACCCAGTCCAAATAAACCCAATCCATGACGGATTATTCATAAATGAATTGGGCGAGATTGGCCCACGAATTAAAATGAGCCTATAATTTCAACAAAAAAAAAAAAAAACGAGCCTATAAAATTTAGGCCTGCGTCCGGTCCGCATAGCTTTATTTGAGAAGTTCTTATGTCGTAGGGGAATATAATATTGGCCTGTGGCCTGGTTTATTTACAAAAAATAAGAGCCTGTGTGAAGCCTGTCTTAGCCTGTTAGCATGTTAAAGAATAAAAATAAAAGAATAGAATTCCACAAAAAATCAATTTGCAGGCTTCCATTTGCAATTTTACAAAGTCTACAATAAATAAATAAAATTAAAGTGAGAGAATGTAGAACAACATTATAAAAAAAGTGCCAACAAAAATAAAAAATAAATAAAAAATTGACACAAACGAGCAGTGCACAGTGGAACGAATGAGTTTTTGTAGGTTTGTGTGAAGGAGGATGAAGGATAATATAGAACAACACTAGTAATTCCATAAATATACATAAATTCAATATATATCTAATAGCATAATATAGAACAAAATCATTCAAAAAGTCCCAATAAAATGAGGTGAAATAAATTGATGAGATAGATAGTTATTACAAGTAGTATAAAAAATATAAATAAATATTTATATACTAGGCTAGCCTGGGAGGCTAGGCCGAACTTCTGCGTCCCCTTTTTATTAAACGAGTTTTTATACAAGTCCAAACCTGGTTCAACACGTTTTATTAAACGAACTTAGACAATGGGTGAGAAGAGAATTGGAGGATAAAAATACCACATGTCAGCTTTAGATCCCATGAATCACTTTCGTTTTCACAAATAGTCAATTAATAATAATAATAATAACAATGAAAAAATACCATGTGTATGCTTTAGACCCCATGAATCAGGTTTCTTTTCACACTTAACCCGTTAATAACAATAATAATAATAAATTAAAATAATAATAATAATATAAATTAATGCCATGTGTATGTTTTAGAAACAAAAATTAATTATATGCAAATCCAAAATTAAATGAAAAATATAAATCCATCTGACGGGTCAAGCCCATATCATAAGCCCAATTTGTTAACTCATTAAATAGGATATATCAATCTATTCGTTGCCCAAACTTGTTGTCCGGATAAAACAGAAATTATATTTCAAACGAAAACTAAATATAAAACAGAAATTATTTTTCAAACAAAAAATCATTGAGAAACGGAAATTAAATGAGAAATGGAAATTATATGGTAATCGAAAATCTTTTATATATAATTAGAAGAGAGAAGCAACTAGATGACAAATATGGCACGTGTCGGCTTTAGACGTTTAATCAATTAATACGATTAATTGATTATATTCTAGAAGAAAATTGATTATATCTCCGAAATTAATACGATTAATTGACAAAGTTTGAAAAATATTTCCAGTTAGATTTGCCAGTCAACTTAACTACGTTGAAGTAGTGAAACTGCCAACTGCCAAGAGAGTTGAACATAGATGTCCACAACATTAAATATAAAATATGGATAATTATAAATAATGGATAATTAGCGGTATCAAGAAAATATGCATCCTAGGATTGGCAATAATGGTTACACAGAATCTTCACATGCCACATGAAAAACATTAGCCCCCGCGAGTAAGGAAAAGTTTTGTTGGTGATTTTGACATTTGATGACAAAACGTTGTCTTTTGTAAGATTCTGTGTTTAGCATTTACGTGTAACTAACAATTTTAGTTGAAATTAAACATGATTCTCTGTATATTTGGTAATGACTGAAGAAGAGATTAAAAATGTTACTCTCATTGAAATTGAAACTTGCTCATAGAGTAACGACAAAAATTTGTCCAATTATCCTATAATGCCTTATCCTACTAGTTAATCTATTATTGATATAACTAATAAGTTGATACTTGATGAGTTGTTATGATAGAAGTCAGTTGGCAAAAGAACATAAATGTTTACTTGCATGCCTAATAGAAAAATAAAAGAATGTGTACCACAAAATCATGGAAGCAACCCCGTGTAAATAAAGGTTTTTTTTTTTTTTTCTGTATGGTTTAGGAGGCACGGGAAAGAATTCAATATAGAAAACACTATATGATGCTTTCAGATCAACATGAGAGATTATTCTAAATGTTGCTTCAAGTGGAATTATTTCATTATTGCATACTAATTGATATCAATAAATATTCCACATGCAACATAAAGCAGAATTCGGCTGAAGCTGAGTTGCTATCAAGAACTAAATTAATCATTTGGTATTAGATTTAAAAGAGTCTTTTGCATTGACTTGGACCATTAGCCCATTAGCAATAATTTTAAAAATAAATTTAAAAAAAAAATCAGAGTTGGAACGACAACGGGTCATTACCTATTTAAATTGTAGGTTAAATGAACCAAGCCTGAATCTCTCTTTTAAATGAGCCTATAAAATGACTTCTCTTTATGGGTCAAACAGGTCGACATGCCAAGCCTCAACCCATACACCCAAGTCTAGATAAGACACTGGTGAAATGTGATCCTACAACAAGCTATTTGAAACCTTATTTTAGGTTAGTTGCATTTAAACATTATAAATGAAGTAGATAACACAGGCCACAATTTATTCAATAAAAATCTAGAAATATGGAAAAAGAAAAGTACCACAAAAAATCTACTATGTTCCACCAATAAAATAAAATAAAATAAATTTACAAATATAGGTGATATGATATGAATAATATTTTAAAAATAAAATTGAAAATCAGCTATCAATAAAATAAAATTGTGTAAAATATATAATACTGAATAAGTTAAGAGATAAGTCTTAGGAGGAGGGATATTCTCACTACCAAAATTTTTTACTACTAACTTACTATTTATCTAATCACCATTAGATTAATATTTTCCATCTCTTCAAAAACTTTTTAACATTCTCTCTCTTTGATCCAATGGTGATGTGATGAGTAGTAAGTTAGTAGTGAGAATTTTTGGTAGTTAGAATATCCCCATTCAAGTTTTAGAACAAACAAATTAATTATTTATACATGTGAAATATTGTTTATTGTAATACGGTAATTGTAATAAAAATTAAGAATAACTAAAAAAAATCCTGATAATTTCATAGAATTTTTTTGTCGCAAGTCGCGAACAATTAATGTTAACAAACATAATTTCAGTTAGTCTTTTCTCTCGTGGGAAACCTACGCAAGATGGTACTTTTGTGGGACAATCATTTTGAATAATTAAAACGTGTGATGATGACCTTATATATCCGTTCTATTCCTAGTACTAAACTAGAGGACAAGTAGTCACCATCGTAATTTCTAAAAACACGTTTATGCTCTGGTTCACTTAACCGTTAAGAGTCTGAGCCTGGTGGCATGAACCTGTGGCCGGACGCAGTGGGTCAAAGTGTTACTAAAATTATGTATACAAAAAAAGGAGTTTATGTTTATTATGTTGTAGGTAAAGTGATTGTGTAATGTTATAGAGATTCGTTTTGCGTGCCATTTTTTTTTTGTTTTAAAATGTGTGGGCCCCACAAAATGTTGTGTGTATAAGAAAATTTATTATGTTATGTTAAAGGAGAAAATGAAAACACATAAAAAAAGTGTTACTAAAATTCACAACAAATTGTGACATGTTGACAACTTACGAATTGGGAACGAAACCGAGACAATCCTTCAACCAAAAAAATTTATTTTATAGTTGAAACAAGCGTTACACATGTTTAAATTATTGGATTTATTATTCTTATGTTACATAAAAAATAACTTATTTCCTACACTCAAATTTAAGATGGGTCTCACTTTTTTTTTTTCTCTTCCCTTAAAAGTGAATCTCACTTATACAAATGATCTCTTACTACATGAGAAAATTATTAACCTTAAATTATTATAACAGATATTTGTAGAAAAACTATAATATAAAACTATCGAAAACTCATTATTTATGAGGTCAAATTTTTGAGTTAAAACAATTCTTTATATAATATCAAAGTGTAGAATTAAAGTGACCATCGTATTGTGAATTCGGTCATCATCGCCTAATTAAAATAAAATGAACCTATGTAATATTTATATTTAAACTCAGAGGATTTGCACGTGAGTAACTATGTTTGAGACTTGAGTGGTTGTTTACCATATTTAAATATGAGAGAAAAAAATTTACATACAAAATGAACAGTGAGTAATCCAATTTTAAATTCATCTGTTATAATTTTTTTAGTGACTATATTCTATGACGCATTGACACTTCAAAAATCTCAACGTGTCACGTTCGACATTTCCCGACACTCTCAGACACTCCGACATTCCAACGCGCGTTGTAGAAACTAAAAAAAAAAAGTTCGAAAGTTGGGTTGCGTTGCGTTGCATTTTTAGTTTTAACTATTATATTCGTTGGATTAATATTACTATTTTATTGAATTTAATATAAATATTTGTGATATCTTATGTTTCTTTGCAAAATTAATAGATATTATAAGTTTAATTTTTTTAAAAAAATTATTGAATAATAAATATAATATACACAACATAGATTTAAAATATTATTTAATATTAAAACGTGTCCTAACATATCAAAATTTAACATTTTTTAAAATTAATGTGTAAAAGTATCATATTATATTATATCTCATGTCCACATATCTCATATCGGGTGCTACATAGATTATAGTATAGCACTTGCACAAATAAGTCTTTTTCTCTATTAAACACCTGAAGGAGAAGGACAAACAAGTACCGTCTTTGGAAGGAGCAAAACCAAGTGTTAACCGTGGGCAGCCAGTTCACACTTTCACTGGCCCACAGGACAAAGAAGCCAACGGTTCCCGTGTTCGTGTGTATATCGTAGCCACGTGCTTCCAATAATCATCTCAATATTTTAGCCTCGAAAGGCTACATGCATTTATATATACTCCACGGTGACTCACTTCCCAGTCAAAACAAACCAAAACATCAAACACATCAGAAATCCCACTCAAATGGACATTCTCAGACAATCATTTGACAAGTCGAATTTAGGGTACTTATCTAACCCTCCAAACACAACTCACTCCGATGAAGAAATCATCGTATTAGCATCAGCGAGGCCAAAGAAACGTGCGGGGCGTCGAATATTCAAGGAGACAAGGCACCCCGTGTACAGAGGAGTGCGACGGAGGAACAACAACAAGTGGGTTTGCGAGGTTCGTGTTCCCAACGACAAATCAACTAGGATTTGGCTCGGAACATACCCAACTCCTGAGATGGCTGCACGTGCACACGACGTTGCCGCCCTCACTCTTCGGGGAAAGTCAGCTTGCCTTAACTTCGCTGACTCGACGTGGCGGTTTCCTTTGCCGGCATCGACAAATGCGGAGGAGATACGGAGAGTGGCGGCGGAGGCTGCAGAGGCATGTGCCGTTGAGGACAGTTACAAGCAGCTGAGTAGTGTGAGTGCTGTTACTGATTGTGAAGTTTGCAGCAGTGACAGTGTCATTGAAAATGTTAATAATGAACCTTTGCAGGGACTGTATCTGGATGAAGTTCCATCTGTAGCTGCATTTGAGAACCTGCATGATTGGTTTAGGAGTATGGCTGATGAGCCTTTACGATCTCCGCCTCCTTTTGTAAGATATGGTAGGGACTGGAATGATGTGGATGTTGATGCTGAGGTCTCCTTGTGGAGTTTTACCATCTGATGCGCAAGCCATTTAGGCTTTCGATGAAGGGATTTGGATTAGTTCCCAATGTATTTGGCTTTCTTTGTCTTGTTTTCGTTTTTAGTTTTGTACGTAGTTAAGAAAGAAGGGATTTTATGAGTTATAACATGCATAGGAGGAATCAAACATTGTAAGTGTTAGTGTAAAGAACCAAGCAAGAGCCCAACCTAAGCATGAGTGCTTTTTTTCATGGTTTACATTATTTTCTAATACACCCTCCTAAGTAATAGTCCTTCGAGTTGGAAGCATGAATATTGCACTAGCCCATTTTTTGTTTACCTTTATTTGCGTTTGAGTTTGAAGTATGAATATTGCATATATTCAAATTTTGATTTACCTAGTATTTTATTTAATTCCACTAGAAAGTGAAGGGTAAATATCAAATTTATGATCTCATGGTCACTAAAGCTTTGATATTATATAAAAAATAAATTTAGCTCAAAATCTTAAATTATTGGGTAAGAGCAGTATATTTATTATATAAATAGTTGACATTGAATTTATTTTATTTTATTTTTGTAATTCTCATGACAGATAAAGAACGATTGTGGCTTACCCAAAAAAAAAGAAAGAACGATTGTGTTAAACAGTTCTCGTTTTCATCAATGATAAAAGAACCTCGCACAATTTTCCAATGATGTACAAGACACACATATATAGGTTTGTTAAATAAAAGCTGTGTGCATGGTGAACATCTATTAACCATTATGGAATATATTTTTTGATGATGTAAAAGAGTTTGCAAGATGTCTTAAATTGAAGATGGAGCTTAAGATTGATGAAGCACATTATATTGGTTAGATTTTTGTTACACTCTATATATATTGATATGTCATAATCTAAGCTTTTATGCGAGAAGATTTTTTGTGAGGCGGGACTATGGTGGTCCCTCCCAAAAATTGAAAAAAAAAAGGAGGGACGGAGGAGGAAATAATCAAAAAGAAAATGGTAGAAATGGAAGAAAAATTTCTATTTATAAAAAAGGGACCACTGAATAGATGGTGGGCCTGGAGCATGTTAAATTTTTTCATTAAAGGCAATTTGTTAATTTGAAGAGAAATAATGTGGAAGTTTTAAATTTGTTATAAGGGTATTTTGGATAACTTATTTAAAATTAGTTTTTAAATATAAAACAAAATTCTATTTTTTTATACATATAATAGCTTTACAAAATTTGAAAACAATATGATCAAAACATGTGTCCCACAATTGTCACGTCACTTTAGCTTTTTGAAGAAAAAAAAAAACCATTTTGACTTTTCAAAGGAGTTGACGAGTTGTTGCATCCAACCATTTGACGTTAGTTAGTCCTTGGGGTAAAAAAAGTAATAAAAATAAGAAAGAAAGGCAATCACAACGCAGCGTTATTTTGTATAAGTCTTGAATTTTACTTTACCATTTTTTTTTCTCCTTCTTCGTCATATACATACCCTCTGCTCACTTTCTTTAATTAAAAAAAAAAAAAACCGCTTGAGAAAAACGTCCTTTAAGAAAGAAAGCCATCTTCGAGCGATTCAATTTTTTTTTTTCCAAAATGTTATCAGAGAGAATACTTCTGGAATTCATGTTATTGAAGATAATGATGAAGGATCACATACTTTCCTATATATATATATATATATATCACAACAGAAAGAAGAAAAACTAACTAACTATGCGGATGAATGAAACTAACTAAGCTAACTGATAAAAGCTGTTGTAACTACTTAAGAAACAGAATGCAAACTGATTCCACAAAACTAGGAGCCAGTAGAGTCAGGACACGTCAGCTATATGTGGAGAAGCTTCAGGTTCGGTTCAAGTTCGGTTCTTCAGATTCTGATGTATTTGTTGATACCCCCCACAAGCGGGACGAAGGACATCACGAAGACCAAGCTTGCCAACCATGATAGCAAAGGGAGCTGGATGTAGGGCTTTGGTAAAAGGATCCGCCAACTGAGCAGAATAAGATACAGGGAAAAGGCGCAGGAGACCAGAATGCAGTTTCTCGCGCGTGACATGAATCTCAAGCTCAATGTGCTTGGACCGTTCATGAAGAGTAGGGTTCTTTGCTAGATAAATGGCGGAGACATTGTCACAATATACAGGAGCAGCAGAACTACATGGGACATCAAGATCACGAAGGAGATAGGTAATCCATTGAAGTTCACACGTGATGGAAGCAAGAGCCCTATACTCAGCTTCACTAGACGATCGCGACACTGTTGGTTGCTTCTTGGAACGCCAAGCGATCAATGAAGAACCAAGGAAGATACAAAAACCAGTAATAGACCTCCTAGTATCAGGACAACAGGCCCAATCGGAATCGGAAAAACCACTTAGCTGTAGAGAAGAATCAGAAGCAAAGAATAAGCTAGTTGCAGGGCACCCTTTTAAGTAACGCAACACACGAGTAGCAGCAGCAAAGTGATCCGAAGTAGGAGTGCTAACAAACTGACTCAACTGTTGAACGGGAAAAGAAATATCTGGACGGGTAGTTGTCAAGTACAACAATCGACCAACTAAGCGTCTATATGAAGAAGCTTCAGGTTCAGGCAGGAGAGTACCAGTAGAACGAGAAAGACGAGTAGAAGGTACCATTGGAGTTGAAGAAGGCTTAGAACCAAGAAAGCCAGCATCCGATAAAATCTCCAAAGCATACTTTCTTTGATTGACAGCAATACCAGTTTTATTTCTAGAAATTTCCAAGCCCAAGAAAAATATGAGAGAGCCTAAATTCTTGATACAAAACTGGTTGTCCAGAGCTGTCTTTACTCGTTGAATTTCATCAAAGCTATCACCTCCCAACACTATATCATCAACATAGATAAGGAGTGCAGTGAAAAAGCCATTATGATGCTTAGTAAACAGAGATGGGTCAGCAACAGATTGAATATAGCCAAGAGAAACTAAAGCATTGGTCAATTTGGAATGCCATTGGCGGCTGGCCTGCTTGAGGCCATAGAGAGATTTGTGGAGATGACATACTGTACCAGGAGGAGCTTGAACCCCAGGTGAGAGTGCCATGAAAACCTCCTCATTCAAGTCACCATGCAAGAATGCATTGTTGACATCAAGTTGTTCAAGGATCCAATTCTTAGCAGCAGCAATGGAAAGAAGCGTGCGGACAGTGGTCATCTTAGCAACTGGACTAAAAGTGTCAAAATAGTCTACTCCTTCCAATTGGGTGTATCCTTTGGCAACCAACCTTGCCTTGTATCGTTCAACAGTGCCATCGGCTCTATACTTCACCTTATACACCCATTTACAACCAACAATGTGTTTCCCAGGTGGAAGCTGGACAATCTCCCAAGTATGATTCATATCTAATGCAGAAATTTCAGCTGCCATGGCTTCTTGCCAACAATGAAGTTTGGATGTCTCAGTGTATGATTTTGGTTCAGTGATAGTGATAGTGTTGAGACAGAAACGTGTATAAGAAGGTGAACAATTAGAATAAGACAAAAAATGTGATAAAGGATAACGAATACCTGGAGAAGATTTGGTGGCTGAAACAACATGGTTGCAGTGATAATCCAAAAGGTAATTTGGAAGTTGCCTTGTCCTGGATGATCGACGAATAGGGATAGTGTTAGTGACAGGGGAGTGTGGCTGTGCTGTAGGAAGGAGTTGAGGTTGTATTGAATGATTAAAAACAGGAAATTCATCAATGACAATGGATGAAGAACAAGGAAAAATGGGAGAAGGCCGTTCAGTTATAGTAGGTGGATTAACAAAAGGAAAATGAAGCTCATAAAAATTAACATGACGAGATAGAAATAATTTGTGGGAAGGTATTTCAAGGAGAAGATATCCTTTTGTGCCTTCTTGGTATCCAAGAAAGACACACTTGTGAGCCCGTGGAGCAAATTTAGTGCGATGTGAATGTATAGTGGATGCATAGCATAAGCTTCCAAAGGTTTTCAGGTGGGTAAGAGATGGCTGCTTACCATGTAGGACCTCATAGGGAGTTTGTTGTGTAAGGAGTAGAGTGCATAAACGGTTTATAAGATGGACAGAATGTGCTACTGCATAATTCCAATATGTTTTGGGAATGTTTGATTGAAAAGATAAGGCCCTAGCAATATTCATGATATGCTGATGTTTACGTTCTACTATGCCATTTTGTTCTGGAGTTTCAACACAAGTAGTGTGATGAATAATGCCCTTTGTTTTAAAAAAGTCATGCATAATGAATTCTGGACCATTGTCACTTCTGATGCATTTTACATTTGTATCAAACTGTTTTTCATGAAAAATGATGAAATGTTGAATAGCAGACCGAACTTCTGATTTAAGTTTTAAAAATATCACCCATGTGTATCTAGAATGGTCATCAACAATGGATAGGAAGTATTTGTGTCCATGTATGGAAGCATGTGATGTTGGACCCCAAATGTCCATGTGCAGTAATTCAAAGCATTTATTGGATTTTGTATGACTAGAAGGAAATGGCAATTTGCGTTGCCTAGCAAAATGACATACATCACAAGGTGATACATCTTTAGAAGGAATAAAAGGAGACTTAATGGACATTTGTTTCATAGCTGTGGATGAAATATGACCTAATCTAATATGCCAAAGTAAAGGGTCATTATTATTATTACAAGAAAAGAATTATAACAAGATTGATACAAATTTAATGTTGTAGAATTGGATGCTATGTTATTGGACAGATGACAGATATCAGTATTGGTGGATGAAGGACCAGTGTTTGTGGGTAGAGCATCAACCAAGACAAAGAGGCCTCCATGTTGTTTAGCTATACCAATCTTCTTCTTGGTATGGATCTGTTTAATAAAACATGAAAGATTAGAAAAAATCAGATAGCAGTGTAGTGTAGAAAGTAATTTGGTGACCGAAATCAAGTTGACACAAAACTCAAGCACATATAAAACATCATGTAACACAAATTCAGCAGAAAAGTTGATATTTCCTGCATAAGATGAAATGACTTTGCAACCATTTGGTAAGTTGATATACACAGGATTGATTTTATGAATGGACACAAGGTTTGAAATAGAGGATGTAATGTGATCAGTTGCACCGGTATCGAGAATCCAGTACAACTGATTACCTGCCACAATGTTATTGGTAGATGTGTTCAAAGCTGATGTAGAAACAAGGTTGACATGGCTATTTGTTTCTGTACTCAATGCAGGGTTTTGTGAAGGATTCGGAAGAATGAGAGCATTGGCAGAATCCTTGAAGCTGTGTAAAGTCTGCATAAGATCATGAAACTGCTTGGAAGATAAGGTCACATTCTGCATGTCATTGTTGATGTCATCACTCTCTGTCAATACAGCACAATTTGCAGTTTTCCTCTTATATCCTGGAGGGAAACCATGCTTGAAATAGCATGTCTCTATGGTATGGTTGTTCATCTTGCAGTGAGTGCAAAATTTTGAATCACGTCCTTGTGCTTGTCCTCTACCTCCATTAAAATTGTTGTAATATGGACGTCCTCTGCCTCTTCCTTGGAAAGAACCTCGTCTGATTTCATCTGATTGACTTAGAAACACCTTTGAGATGTCATCAGTAGCAATATTAAGGTGAAACTCTCTTTCTTGTCGAGCTAGCATAGAAAAAACCTTATTGACATCAGGCATGGGATTGATCAGCATAATTTGAGATCTGACATGAGCATATTGCTCATTCAAACCCTTCAAGAATCTTATCGTGTGATCTTGATCTTTGCGAACATGAATCTCATTGAGTGCAGGACAGTTGCAGGCCATAGGAAACTGACAAGTAGGTAAAGGCCTTAGGTTTTCCAGTTCATCACACAAGGCTTTCAGCTGTGTAAAATAATCAGCTATGTCACGATCTCCTTGTCTCAATTTGTATATATCCTCTTGAAGATCCGAAATCTTGAAGATATCTGCTTGCGAAAATCGTTGCTTCAAATCCTTCCAAGCATCTTCTGCCTTATCGATCCACAAAATTGATTGGAGAATTGATGAAGATATGGAACGATGAATCCATGCTAACACTGTTGTGTTGCATCTTTGCCAACCGGTGTAGGTTGGATCCATTGTAGGAGGTGCTTGAAGACTTCCATCAACAAAACCGATTTTGTTCTTGGATAGTAAAGCCATTGACATAGCTCTTGACCACATATGATAATTTTTTCCATCAAGCAGTGTTGACACTAACACTTGAGAAGGATTTTCACTAGGGTGAAGGTAGTAAGGATGAGAGGGATTTGATATGAAATCGAAGGCTAAACTCTGATTTTCCATTGATGATTAAGAAAGGAAGAAAGAGAACTTTAAAGCTAATGAAAATCAGAGCTTTTTGAGGAGCTCTGATACCATGTTATCAGAGAGAATACTTCTGGAATTCATGTTATTGAAGATAATGATGAAGGATCACATACTTTCCTATATATATATATATATATCACAACAGAAAGAAGAAAAACTAACTAACTATGCGGATGAATGAAACTAACTAAGCTAACTGATAAAAGCTGTTGTAACTACTTAAGAAACAGAATGCAAACTGATTCCACAAAACTAGGAGCCAGTAGAGTCAGGACACGTCAGCTATATGTGGAGAAGCTTCAGGTTCGGTTCAAGTTCGGTTCTTCAGATTCTGATGTATTTGTTGATACAAAATCTTCTCTCATATTTCATTGCGATTTATGAGAGCTCAGCCTTGAGTGAAAAACTAGTGAGAGTTTCTTCAAGCTTTCATTGTTATAAAAGATATCTCCGAAAGAAATCAGATTGGGAATCTTGAAGAGTTTCAAAATTGCTCTTAAAATCATCTAAATCTTCTTGAGGATTTTTCACGAGCAAGAATCCGAGACCTACACATTCCTCATTGTATGCTGAATTTTTGGGTTTTCTTGTGGGAGCAGTTTGAGTCAAATTATTGGGGCTTTTTTATGGTATATTCTTGAAATGTAAATTTCTTGCTTTGATTCAACGATTGGAAGAATTATTCTGAAAAATTCAGGTTTCTTAATTCATATATTTTAGGAATTTTAATACATATTTGATCATCTTGAATCTGTGTATATGGCATAAATTTGTGGAGCTTGGATTGTGTTTATTGTGATATATCTAGTGTGTTAGGACATTGTAATTTTTGTTTTTCTATTTTGTGATAAATCTAATTTTCTAGTTTGTGTTAGAAGTGTAATAGTTGTATGTGGTACATCTGTCTGAGGTGTGTGAGGTGCAACCGAATGGGTTGGCAGAGTGTGTCTCAAGGCCTGGAGCATCGGCCTCTAGAATCCACTCAGGAGTGTGGAGTTCTTGTGTGAGAGGAGTTAGTGAACTCCTTGTTTGGCTTGAGAGAATTCTTAGATCTTAGAGTAATGTAGGCATTAGGAAGATTTTTGAAATTTTGATTGATTGTTTATGTTGAGTGTTTGTAAGACGCTACTATTGTGATCAATAAAATATATCTAGCTACTTCAGTCTGGAGATAGCATCCCCTTGCACCAAGAGATGTGAACCATGATATATCGTGTGTCTTTGTCTCTTTAATATAAATTCTTAATTTTATGAACAAAGATTGAGAGTAACACTAATTTATGGATAATAGTGCTATAACGGTTATTTATTGTATTAAAAATTGTTGTATCAGGTTACTTGTTTTGTTTACGTGCTGTTGAAAATTCTCTTTGTTTTTATGATATTTGGACATTAATCATTTTTTGATTTGTGTAAGGAAGTTTATTACTGCATTTGTACTCTAGAAGGTCAGGTACGTTCTCTGTTATATTTCATATATCATTGTGAAATTCATTTTGGGCATAAAGGGACCTTAAGTAAAATAGTAACACTGTTATAATCTTATGACTGTTATTTGAATTGAAATTCCAAAATAAATTGAGGGCAATCAATCTAATTGTATTGGTGTGCTAATTGAACTCAATTGTTCAATTTTGTGTAGACTTTACAAATTTAAAGATCTATTAGCAAAAACTTTTTGAAAAAATCAAAACACCTATTCATCTTCCTCTAGGTGTTTCTTAAGTAGCTTGTATAAGAAGTCATTTGCCCAACACATGATGCATAAACAAAATCTACAACTCAACAATATGGTATATACTGCATGAAATGCGTTTTACATAATCCATAGAAAGCGAAAATGTTTATCAGTTGTTTCGTCATTCAGCACTAATTAGAATTATATGCTCCTCATATATGATTAGTTGAAGCAAAAGAAAAAGGGACAAATAAAAAAAAAAAAAACCCTTTTAAAGATTCAGGTAATATATAGCTCATAATTTAAGGTTGAAATTTTTTTCTTCGCACAATTTGGTTAGATTAAATGGATGTTTTAAAGTACGAGTAATGAATAAAGACATGCCAATTGGCTTGATAACAGGGTGACTGATTTCTGCATCGGAGCATTCCCTTTTTATGAAAATACTTAAATTCAACTCTATTTATCCCAGTTTTTCTTCATGTGTTCTGTCGGGGTTATTTGGAAAGGCTTAAGTGTTGCTTCAGAATCTTTTCCGGTGGTGGATGGGAGCAAGAGAGGGATACTCATCCGATCATGCTTAAGTGGACTAAAGTTGTGTTATGCTCAAGTTAGTAAATGAATGAGGAGGAATTACAATTGGAGAATGCTGCGTAGTTAATGGCATGGGCCTTATAATCAATGACACAATCTTAGAAGCCAGATTCATATAATGTAATTCAGTAGTTGAATGATATTAAAATACTTACATCACCTCTATTAAGAATTTATTTAAGTTAATAAAGGCATAATTGGATATCTTAAAAAGCTATAATAATATCGGTAAACGTGTTAACATTATTTTGGAATTTTTTATATAAGGTGTGCAAGGTGAGCTAACCCTGAACTCATATCAAAACTGTTCCAAAAAGCTTGTATGTATATCTACCGACTCTTTTTGAAGTTTTGGAATAAAATCACGCAGCTTAAAATTAGAGATATTACTCTTCAACAATTTTTAGTATAAATCGCACACTTGAAATTAGAGGGTTTTTTTTCTTCACATTGTTGGAGTTATTTTTGTCATGAAAATAATATTAATTAATGATTCAGCTTTCAGACAAAACAACCATTAAAATGTGTACTGAAATACTTTAAAACCGGAACAACAATGAGGAAGATCTTAAAAATAAATAGGAAAAAGACAAACGAGATTGCAGTTGGAACTAGGAAGTCAACGAGAGAAAATCATAGACATGTGAGCACGTGCCTAAGCGCGTGGAGAGAAATTCCCAAAGGGTCAACAACTAGTCCAGTGGTAGTCCAAAGCAGGCAGTATCTTAACTATAAACTCATGTAGCTTAATACACAGCAAGGTTCAAATTGAACCAATAATAAAATAATCTCTCCCACTCTAGATCCAAATTTTAATCACGCACTAAGAATATATGAATTAAGAAGCATCCAAGCTTCTTCTTTCTTGCTCTCCCTTATACTTTAATTCTCATATTGATATTGTCACTGCCTCTCTCTCACTTCAATCTCTGAATTGTCTACTTCCCACTCAATCAATATTTTATCTCACAGACCATTGAGATTGAGATCTCCACCTGTAGCTTAATACACAGCAAGTTTGAAATTGAACCTTCTTTCTCCCCCACTCGTCTTTTATCCCTAAGCTATATGAATTAAGTTTCTCTCCAAATGTTATATATAAATCTCCCCGTACCTACGGTTCTACACCATAGTCAATAGTCTTTCTCCTCTCTTCTCTCATTTCTTTATATATCACAATCTATAATTCTCAGTCTATGTGTGTAGCTCTAGTTGCATGCTACAAGCTTCTTCTATAAATTTTCATTTCAAAGCTTCTTGTTCCAAAACAAGCTTATATATATGGGTTCTAGTTCTGGCAAACACCCCACAAGGGATACCCTTTTGATCAAGGATTACCTGAGGGACGACCTTAGCTCGTGTTCATCGAGCGGTTTCAAATCGTTCCCGCGCCGACAATGCTGCACAACCGTTGGATTCCTCCTCGAGAAAGATATCCAAATCCAACGCAAGAGGAGGAACACAATCCCTCGACGCCAGTTATGGACTCTGCAGAGAGCTTCGGAAGCTGTAATCAACGCCATCAAGTCACTGCCCTGGTCCCAACAGAGTGCTAAAGCTACTGGTCTTCTTTCTAGAAGCTTCTCAAGGAAGCTATTGAGCAGAAGCTTCTGGAGAAAAGCTCCCAAGGAAGATGAGGGAAGCAAAGGTGCCCCGAGGTGGAGGAGATCTTTCCGCGAACTACTTATGCAGGAACGAGATAACCCGACGTTGTCGTCGAATGAGGATACCATATTCAATGCCCCAAACACCACCACCTCTTTTAGCTGGGGAGAGAGCGAATTCGCTTTTTCATCAAGCGCTACTTCTGCTTCTCAGAGCTCCGCAGATTACGACCTTGTTGCGGGTACCAAAGAGATTGCGCCACGTGTCAAGATAGAAGGAGTAACAACATCAACAAGGGTGAGTAATTTCCAAATTGCATTCTTCTACTGTCTTTTTATTTGAGCTATATTTATTTTATGAATATATATACATTTACTAAATACCTGCATACTTTAATTAGAAACATACGGGGTGTTAAAAATGTGTTTCTAAGGTTACGTACTACTTAAATACTAAATAATAAAAATTTACTCTCGAGTCAAAGAAGGAAAAAAAAAATATTTCAAACTAGCTTGGCAAAGTGAATTGAACTAGTCAGATCCAAGAAATAAGAAATGTTAGGTTACGACATTTGGGATTTGGGGATTTTTGGGAGGAAGAGCTGGAACCGACATTGCATTGCACGTGCGGAGTGTGTACATTTTTGGGAGGAGGGCTGAGAAACAGTACGTTCCGGACTACACTTTTAATTAGGGTGAGTCTCCCAAAGACTGTGCTGTTCACTAAGCGCCATCCACGGCGCTGAAACTCACTGTAACCATTGACACTAGATCACAGGAGAGCACTAGTTGGTCATTGAATTCAAATATGGGGTAGTTTGAGAAAGCTGCTTTTTACCGCACACTTTTGTACATGGCGGCAACTATTTACGTAAGTTTGATATGATTTGATATTTTGTACATATTATTTTTTGATTAAAGTATAAATTAAATGATCTTTGAAGTATTTAGTAATGTAATTTTTGTATAGATGAAATTGTGAACAAGCATCAGTAATGCACGTGTTTAATTGAAAATATGTCAAAGTGGTGTACAGTTTAAAGTCAATAATCTAGTAACAAAAAAAAAGTTTAAAGTCAACATTATAATATATATGTTGATGTATATTAGGTTATTGTCTATCATGAGCATTTTAAAAATCTGATATAACTTGTCATAATTGTCTTTGTTTATTTAGCTCTGATTGCTCGAAATCAGATTGCTCAAAAATAAAATAATAAAAAATTGAGTTGTGCCTAGAAACACTTGGATTTTTTTTTTTCGTAAATTAAATTTTTTGATTATTACATTCGCTCTCATTAAACAGGATTGGCCAAAAGAGAAAGAACAATTTAGTCCTGTATCGGTACTAGATTGCCCATATGAAGAAGAAGAAGCGATTAACTCTCATTTCAATTCCACTACTCATTCCTTCATGGAAGGTCATTTCTCTCTCTCTCTCAGCAACAAACTCTCATGAAAATTCGATGAAGTTTTACAGCATAAATACATATTGTTTTATCTGACAAACGAAAAATGTATATATATGATATAGTTACGGGAGCAGAACACAAGCATATGCAGAAGAGGCGACATTTTAAAAGCGTGGCTTCACTGGAGCCTGTGGTTTTAGAGAAAAGGATCGCATTGTCAGAACTGGAGGATGGACCACACAACCATTGTGGAACTCAATGTTCAGTATTAGTGCCAATTATGTGTACAGAAAATAGAAACAGGAACGTGCGTGAAGACAACATCGAGGAGAATGCACGTGACCTTGTCAACTTCGTTGCAAGGTCAATTCCATCAAACAGTTGGAAAATTAAGGTAGCAGAGAACATGCTGTTTGATTACTTCAAGCAGAGCATTGGGGAAAATAATGATATTGATCATTCAAAGAAGCTTAACCTTTGCAAGATAGCCGAGGATTGGATAAGTGGGGAACCCCAAGAACTGTATTTGGGTTGGGAAGTGCAGGAAGGAAGGCGTGTCTACATTAGGGAGATGGACAAGTGTAAAGAGTGGAAAAACACTGATCAAGGAATACAACAATTGGTTCTGGATCTGGAAAACGAGGTTCTCACTAGTTTGGTTAACGAGCTAGTGCTTGACCTCACGAAATGCTAGATGCTGCAAGTATCTTCTTTCATTGTTTTTACTTAATTTTGTACTTGTCACTTCTTCTCCCTATTTTGGGGTTAGGGGAGGCTAAATTTTGGAACTACTCGGGGGGAAATCTCGGTTTTTAGTTATGATGTTTTTCTTCCTCGTATCATGCATGCATTGCTACTTGCAGGGTTGATAGGACGGGGGAGAAATAAGGGTGTGATTATAGTTCTTAAAATATCGATTTATCAGTACTATTTTATGTTTTTAGGATTTTTTTTCATTAAAACGATTTTACCAATACTTCAAAAGTTTTTATGTTTTTTTGATTTTTTTACACTATGATTTTAGGTTTTACAATTGTTCTGCCTGTGGCAGTTGTGTCCACTGATTGATCTAACGCTTTTATGATTTTTTCAATTTTGTGTGCATGTGTGAATGAAATAAATAGGGTTTTGTGTCTGTGTTACATTATGTTTTATATATAGTTATTAATTCCTTTCAGATTTTAACATTGTGATACTCAACCGCATAATGAATCAAATCGAAGCAATTGCATACTATAAATAACGAAATTTTTTTTGTACACTAATAACGATATTTTTAAAGTTACTCAAGGGAATCAAATTATTATTTCTTATTAGTTTAAAAACTGAATTATTTTTTCATATTTAAACAATATCATTTTACTGTTCGTTTAGGCATAGAAAATAGAAGCGAACTAAATCGTGCTTATTCTTAAAGATGTGAAATTATACCCACCCCCTATTACAAACCAATTAAAGTTCACCGTCTCCTGCTCACACCTATAGTGGTTAATTGTTTGTAATAAAATCATTCATATATTAGTATTAAAACCTTTAACTAAGTGGTTTATTACCTCTAATTAGAATTCAATCTTTTTCATTATCTAATAAAATGTTAAATTTTATGAGATACTTGAGTTTATACATTTCATCAAAATTAAAATGTGAAAAATAGGGCAAAGCCCATGCTCACATAAGGTGGTGCAATGAAAACAGGCCACGTTTATTAGGGATTTGATATGCGTTTGATCTCCGGATAAATCTACAAGGGGCGGGTCATACCGTTTTTGTTTCGGGCTTACGGAATTGGTATTTAAATTGGGTTGTGTTCACACATAGCATGGGTTGCGACTTGCGACTACATCAACTCCTTTTTGGCAACTTCATCGACATAAAAAGGATCAACCAACCCGGCTCACCTATTTAGCTTAAAAAGTATTTTGTTGGCGTAACCCGGGCCAGGGATAAACCAAAAATTTTGTTGGCGTAAATTGGGCCAATCCAAACCTCTTTAATCTTAAAAAGTAATAGATGAAAATTTTGTTAATTTTATAAACTATATAACTTTCCAAACATCAAAAAAATAATTATCCTTCAATTTATTTTTAATATTATTCATCAATCATTGGACTAGTCCAATTCAAATAGGGTTAGGATCATATAGGGAGCAAAATGCTCCATACCAAATTTTAAACAATTGTATTTTTGGGGACTCGAACACAAAACCACTAATTCAATTGGAATTAACCACTTATCATTGGTTAAATTATGTTCAACTTATGTACAAAAAAAAAATTGTGTTCAACTTTTCTTATACCAAAAAATAGAATTGTTATGGACAAAACCACTAATTCAAATTGGAATAACCCCTTATATGGATATGGTGTTCAACTTTTGTCTATTCCAAAAAATAGAATGATAATTTCACCATGAGCGATCTTGGCGGAGACAATAGGATTAACTATTGACAATTATTTGGAAAATATTGTTATGGCGTTATGCCTATGCTGATAGCGAGCCAAAGCGTTTCTTTGTGAACTGCAAATATCAATAAAATGGCCATAACTTACTTATATCACAGTTGCAATTTGTGTAACACCTTCATTCAGTTACCGTTTAATTTCTCTCCTACTTTTTTATTATTTATTTTGTTGTTGTTAAGTTAAGTATATCGTGTGTCGCGTGATCCGTTGTTCCCAAGTTAGCAATCTAATTGTTTTAGGTGTTCAAGATAATTTTTCCAGAATATTTTTTATTATTTTTCCCTGTTTCAGAGAACAGAAATGGATCAAAAATGATAATGAGTGATCTTGGCAGAGACAATAGGATTAACTATTGACAATTATTTGGAAAATATTGAATGGCGTTATGGTTCCATAGAACAAGTTCAAAGCGTTTCTTTGTGACCTGCTAATATCAATAAAATGGCCATAAGTTACTTATATCACAGTTGCAATTTGTGCAACACCTTCATTCATTTACCGTTGAATTTCTCTCCCACTTTTTTATTATTTATTTTGTTGTTGTTAATTTAAGTAGAGCTTTCGACACATTTTGATATTAAATCTAATTGTTTTAGGGCATGCATATTTAATATTCATATTTAACAAAAAAATTTTTTTTATTTAAATTTTACAAAGAACAGAAATAGATAATCCAAATATTGTATATTAAACCGATTTATTTTTTGTTCCTGTGATGAACCAGTTTAATTTACGTGCTGAAGAACAAGATAAAGAAAAAAAATTCAATTTTTTTATTCCCGAGCACAAAATGAGAAACATTTGTCTCTCTTAATCACTCTTCATCACTACCATCATCATCATCATCACCACACCACCACTATCCCGACATGACCACAACCACCAACATCACTGTCGTTCTCGTACCACCACCTCCACCCAACGATACCATCACCACCACCACCACCATGCCACCTTCGTCACCACTATCGTCGCCGCTACCACCACATACTACCACCATCATCGTAGTCACAACCGTCACCATCACCACCGCCACCGCCACCAACCACCACCCCTGTCATAGCAGCCACTATCTTCACCATCGCCGCCGCCACCATCATCGTTGCAGCCACTGCAATCACCACCACCACTGCCACCAACCACCACCCTCATCATCGCAGCCACTGTCGTCACCACTACCACCACCACCATCGCTGCCATCACCATAACCATTACCACCACCATCGCTGCAGTCACTGTCCTCGCCACCACAATCATGCCATCACCACCACTACCTCCATCACAACCACGCCACCGCTGCTGCCGCCACCACCACCACCACCACCACCACAACACCATATGGAAAGGAAAGTGATGATCTGATATTTTTTATGCTTAATAGGAATTATTCTTTGTTGCGTTATCTAACGCAATTCTCATTCTCAAAATAAAAATATAACATATTTTCAAACACATTTTTTTTCTCTGAAACTATTTCAAGGCACAGAAATAGAAAATAATTGTTTCTTTTTCACAAACAGTGCCAGGGAACAGAATGATTGTCATGCACACCATTTGTTATGTGACACAAGAAGATTTGGATGACACGTTCTAACCACCATTTAAGAGCATTGTGATTGACTGGAATATTGCCAACAAACACGCCTGTACTTTATGCGCGTTTAGACTTGCACTTTTATTATGCACGCCTCTTGTGATAAACGCGCTTCTGATATGTGTGTGTCTATTTGTTTTGCCATATCAAACGCGCATCTGAGTGGTGCGCGACTAAATTACTGCATTATTTTAGTGATACATTAGACCAACAAACTAAATCAGTGGAATGTGTTAAAAGAGAGTTTTACTTCTCTCATGTAATAAGAGATAAGTTATCTTATGTTGTGCGACAAATAAAATAGGGCTCACCAATTTAAAAAAAAAGGCATATCTTTTTGTGTGAGTGTAATATGAGAGATGAATATTGTAGATAACCAATTAAACTCAAAAACTTAAGTCGTTGGATGGCTTGTTTAATAATTTATATTATTCTCTAACAAATATCATGCAACATGAAAGTATAATTTCCTATAAAAAAGCGCAGATACGGTCAAAAACCCTCGCTTAATTCTAGTTTCGTTATAGTTGATTTTTCTTGTTTTAGTATATTAAAATTAGTTTCAACGACGCTCCGTTGGCGCATATAAACTGAGCAGGTGGGGTTGAAAAGTATGTGTTCGATCTTTCCAGTATTATCTTTGGGAGGGATTTAAAGTCTTAATTCTGTATTCACCCCAAACAAGTTTGTCTTCCAATGAGGATACCTATGGTTTATATATATATATATATATATATATATATATATATATATATATATATATATATATATATATATATATATATATATATATGGGTTTTATTTTCTCATGTTGCATGAGAATGTTAAAAAAATCTATGTGTTGTGACTCTTCATATATATATATATTTATAGTTTCAATTTTTTTTTATTTAATAAGTGTGGGACCCACCACTAGTTAAGTCACAACATGAGAAAATAACCTCCGACTCAATTCATGTGAAGACAATAATTTTTCATTCACTCTTTATTTCTTGTGGGACCGACGTGTTTTTGGAGTGAGCAAACATGCATCGTTGAATTTTATTTGAGATTTTTGGGATTATAATTCTTGAGAATTCATTTGGTTTGAGGCTTAGTGTTACACACAGAAGATTGAGGGTATATATTTAGGTATTTATTAATCTCCTTTAATATGAGATAACTTGTGTCATGAATAGACACAAGTTATGTGGGTCCCACTATTTTTTAAAAATAAAAAATATAAAAAATGAATGACACAACTTTTTATGCCTCACTAACATTAAACCCATATATTTATTAAAGAAAAATCAATGATTAACCTAAACAAAATGAGGCAAGCAAATAATTTATAAGAATGTAACATTACTTAATTAGAACCACATTGGAACATACATAAAAACATCAACTTCATGAACTCAAAAAAATAAAAATAAAATAAGAGTAAAGGCAAAAAGAATCATACCTCCTATAATAGCACCTAAAAAAAAACCAAGGAAAATTCTTTTCTCCTACACTCCTTGGGATAGGTTATTTTACTTACCATTTTTCTGCCTACTTTTGTCTATCACTCTTCAACACCGTTTGATCATAATATTAAGAAGAGAGAGAAAGATAAATGTTACATAAGATTATGATCTAACGGTGTTGGAAAGTGGTAGGCAAAGATATACAGAAAAATGGTAGGTAGAATAACGTATTACACACTCCTTATATACTTCAGTAATTGTGCTTTTAATTGGAACATAACATTAAAAAAAAAAAGTATCCACAATTACATTAAAATTAAACTCAATTGAAAAACTAATATAGTGGATTGTTTATCCATAAGAAGCTTTAGTACTTAATATGAATATTCGGTAGGGAATATATAATAAAATTATTCATGATTCTTCATCAAGTAATTTAAATTTTTGGGAGGGTTAATTGTGCAAAATGATATCAGAATACATTACCGAGTGGTTCAGATTTTGATCATTTATTTAAAATTTAAAATAGTTATGAATCAAATCACGTGAAAATGATAAGTATGACTGTGACCTTCAATAATGGCCAAGGCTCCCTCAAAAGTAAAGAAAAATAATGGGCATGTTCTTGTCCCTACAACACAAATTTGTGTAGGCTATGCGTATCCATTAGTGTTGTGATTAATGCAGCTACCTGAATTTTGATAGGCTTTACTTCAGTCCATCTAAAAGATGACATATTATTAAAATTTCCACAGAATGCATTAAGTGAATCTGAACTACTTACCAAAGTCGTTGGATGCCATTATGGATCTTTCCCAACAGCTAGCTGAAACGATTAATAGATTATTACCAATTGAACATTTTAAAGCTTTGATGAGTCAATTCACCAATGAACAGAAAAGAAAAAGAAAGAAAGAAAAGCTTTGATGAGTCTCCAAATTAGATTGTCACGCTAATCTGTATCTAGTATGCCATACCGATACTTCAAAAATTCTGATGTGTCGTATCCGACACTTTCCGATACTTCGACACTTTCCGACACTCCAACAGCATTATAGAAATTCAAAAAAAGATTCAAAGGTTGCGTTCCGTTAAATTTTTAGTTCCGACTATTAGATTCGTTGGATTACGATTACCATTTTATTGATTTCAATGAATATTATAAGTTTAGTTTCATTTTTTTGTTAAGTTATTGAATATTAAATATATTATACACAACATAAATTAAAAATATTATTTAATATCAAAACATGTAACGTGTCCTAACAATCGAAATATAACATTTTTTAGAATTAACGTGTCGGAGTGTCGTGTCATATCGTGTCACGTGTCCCGTGTCAGTATCGGTGCGACATAGTCCATACTGTAAAGAACCAATTCAACGCAAAAGCTTAAGCCGGTGGGTGAGGGCTTTTTAATGGTTTTATATATCTCAAACGTCCCCTCACATGAGAGTCCATTGGGCTTGAAGGGTGGACAATGCACAGGCCCACCTACCTGTGCGAACAAAGAAGTTCCACTTGAAAGAAAATGAGGGGCGGCGAGAATCGAACCCAAGACACTAGGCTCTGATACCATGTAAAGAACCAATTCAATCCAAAAGCTTAAGCCGGTGGGTGAGAGCTTTTTAATGGTTTCATATATCTCAACACATACGTCAGTGTTTCTTTGTGGTAATTGAGATCTTAAGTTCCATTTTTTTATGCACCTCGATCACAATATATATTAACTTTAATATGGGGTAAACATTTCTACAGCCACTTTAGATAAGGTTATCTACAGCTGTCCCTTTTTAACTAAGTGTGACCGGTCACATTTTAAAATTGCATTTTCTCTCTCCACCACGTCAACCAACAATGTCTGAGGAAAGAGAAAAAAACAGCTTTGTTGTTATAACTAAGTGTGACCGGTCACACTTAGTTAAAAAGGGCCATCTGTAACCTTATCTAAAGTGGCGGTAAAAATACTTTTCCCTTTTAATATTGTTTTTATAGGATTTAACTTTTATCTATTATAATTGTTTTACACTATCGTCAAATCAAATCAAGTATAAGAGTTTTTTTTTTTTTTTGATAAACAAGTATATGAGTTTTATTATAACAGTAATTACTTAAAAAGTTAAAATTATTTTTATTATATTTTGTTTCATTTTAAAAATGAAGTAATACACATTTTTTTTATAAAAGTAATACTCACATTACACATATTTCTCTCTCGTATATATGAAAATTAATAGGATGATACGAATAATCATTGGTTCTAGGGGTAAGGTGGTATTTGTTCTCCTTAACTAGAAATATCAAGTCTATAAAAAATAAAAAAATAAAAAACAAATATCAAGTCTAAAAATGTGGATGTAAAAAAAATATAATTAATAGGATGGTGTGATTTCACCGCATTTAACACATTTCAAATTATAATGCTTGCTCATGAAACATGTTGTTACGTGAAGGCCATTGGCAGTTATTAGGTGCAATTAACATAACCCAGCTGTCTTCCAATTCCAACCCTGTTCTGCAGCCAAAGAATTTTTCTTCTATTTATCTCATTGGGTCTCGTCTGTTGCATTTACTTGAGTCTCAGCAACATCAACCGTACTATGTATATGTATATACGGTTTTAGTTTTCAGCGTGAAAAGCAGCAAGTAATCATTCTATTGGTTAAACTTAAAGCCGCCAACACCGTTGGGATTGCAACTTCATATAAATAGGAAAGCTGGTTGTTTGGTCAGTGGATCATAAACTCGACTTCTCACAAGTTCGTGGTACCTGAAGTTTATCTGTGCTTGCAATGGGTAGTTGGAGGCTACTTTTTGCTGCAGTTGCTGTTCTCTTGTCTCCTGAACTTTGTTATTCCCAAAAAGGTAATCATAAATCTTTGTACTACTCTCTTTTGATCCCAGGATGAAACAAGTACTTAGTAAATACTCTCACTTTTTAAAGATTTGGATCTTCTCACGTGGAAAGGTGTTCATGTGACATATTATTTGATCACAATCACTTATTTAAACAAGAATCATATACTTTTTTAAATAATTATCATTTAAAAAGTTTTAAGGGAAGTATTCATTTATAAATTTTTGTGATCAATAACATTATATATTTCACTTTTCATATGAGAGGATCCAAATCAATTTTAAAAATCATCATTTAAAAAGTTTAAGATTTATTCAGTTTAAAGAATTTTTTTGTTCCTTTAATTTTTATTAATAAGTATAAAAATATTTATAAACAAAATAACAATGAAATCAACAAAAACGATTTGGTTTAAATTGTTTAATATTTCAAGAAAATTAGTAAGACATTATGTTTTAAAATTTTACTTTTATCTTTTGGTATATTTGTTAAGTGAAATGAAAGGGAACATTAATAGAGTAAAAATAATAATTTAATTATATTTTGTTGAAATTAAAAAAATTTAATCAGTTTCTTGATGAATGGACTTTTTGAGTTTAGAGTATTTATTCTGGTGTCGATGGTCGAATACTCGAATGCATTATGCGCATATGAGAGGAGAGAATGTTTCTATCATTTAGTTCATTGTGTTATGAAATGAAATCATGTTTCCCATATAACTCAATGAATAGATGAAGTCTTGAACCTTTTCACATCTCAAGATTCTTTGGTGTACAGAACCGAACTACAAATTTATGCACAATGCAACCTCAGCAGCAAACATCTCATACTACGACTACATCGTAATTGGTGGTGGCACAGCAGGGTGTCCTTTAGCTGCGACTCTGTCCCAAAATTTCAGGGTGTTGTTGCTCGAACGCGGTGGCTCACCCTATGGCAACCCCAACATCACAAACTTGTCAGCCTTCGGTAATAGCCTCTCTGATACATCACCTACCTCTCCCTCTCAGCGTTTCATCTCCCAAGACGGCGTCATTAACTTCAGAGCTCGCGTTCTTGGTGGCGGAAGTTGTTTGAACGCTGGATTCTACACTCGCGCTAGCCTTGATTATGTCAAGTACGCAATACGCACACACAAGCACGTACATTTATACATTTATTTATGGGAAAAATACGTGTACTTTTTTTTTTGGTGTAAGGAAGAAGGAAGACGTGTACTTTTAAATAACACAAGAGTTATATAGTTTTTCAAGATAGAAATAGAGATAAATCATGGAGGAGAGATAGTGAGTTTTTTTCACTCTCTCCTCGAGTGATTTATTTCTATCTCTCTTAAAATGATCATCCTTTCAAATGACATGTATTTTTTCTTTATTTATATGAGATTTTATTTTCTCATGTTACATGAGAATTCAATTATCATGTTGTGACTCAACTAGTGGTGGGTCCAACATTTATTAAAAAAGAAAAAAGAAAAGAAAAGTTTTGCACGCAAATCGAAAGATCTATTTCATCTCTAATTCAATTCATCCTTTTACATAAAAAAATGTTTTCCCTTATTTATATGTGTATTATTGGTCCATCAATTAATCAAGAAGTTTCAATTATATATATATATATATATATATATATATATATATGGGTCAGGATCATTTTAAATTACACTCTTAAACTTGTCCATTGATCTCACTTATATTTAAGGGCTCAAATTTTTTAGTAATGTGAACCATTGGATACAAGTGGGTCAATGGTCAAAATTGGATGTAATACTTCTAATTATTACATCAGTGTAAGAATATCCCGCTCATATATATATATATATATATATATATATATATATATATATATATATATATCTGATTTAATGTTTTCACCTAATATGACATAATATGTGTAGGGTTTATATTTTTTCTTTCTCTCTTTTATATATATATATATATATATATATATATATATATATATATATATATATATATATGTGTATTAACGGATTTATTGATTACCTGATTATTCCGATTCGAGTATTGTTGAATCTATTATAGGAGCTTCTCCCCTAAGGAACAATGCTCGCCACTTGAACCGGTGGTTGTTCGTAGATCAACTTTCAATTGTGTGCATTGATTGTTATTGTTAGGAAAGCTGGTTGGGAAGGAAGGGCAGTGAATGAGTCGTACCAATGGGTGGAGAAGAAGGTGGCGTTTGAGCCAAAGTTGCAGCAGTGGCAATCAGCCGTGAGGGATGGATTGTTGGAGATTGGGGTGGTGCCTAACAATGGCTTCACTTATGATCATGTTCATGGAACTAAGGTTGGGGGCACCATCTTTGACCAGCATGGTAACAGGCACACTGCTGCTGATCTTTTGGAATATGCCAACCCCAATGGAATTACTGTGCTTTTGCATGCCACCGTGCATAGGATCTTGTTTAGAACGAAAGGTGCGTTTCTTTCGTCCATTTTGATTTTATTTTGTTTTAACTCAATTTCTCTTTTTCTCTATTGAGTATTTTATTTTGTGTTTAATGTTTTCATGCCCTCCGCATAGATTGATTCCAAAGATTGTATATTAAATGCTAACATGGTACATACAATCTCAAAAATGGGTAACCTATGATATAGATGAACGACACATGATATATAATTCGGGATCACTTGTACAATCTTGTGAATTTCTGTTTCTTTAAACTTAGATTTCAATTGGGGTTTGGACCAAGTAACTGAATTTGATGAATTTCATAAATTCAATTGGCAATAAAATTAACTGAAGCTAAATTCAGGTTACGAATGTCTTAATCGTTTTCGATAATAACAAAGTAAAATTTAGGGAAATGGAAACCGTTACTTATTCAGCTCATTAGTCACAACCCTTCTCTTTTGTAATTGCTTTGTTTATTGTATGTTCTTCATTGTTTTCGTTTTATTTCAAATTACTATGATTTGCCTTGATACAGCCGACCTTGTGAATTAGTATTTGGGCACAATCCTTATGGGATATACTCTGCTCACTTATTATATTACTTGTAGGCCAGTGCACTTGTAGTAGTTGCAATAGAAATCTAGTAAAGAAAGAGCTTAACAAAATTCTGAAGGGAATACAAAGAGTAAGTACAAGGTTTTAGAGAGTAGTAGAAGAAAAGAAATTCCTGTGCTCTTTCGTTTCTTGCGTTGTTAGGAGGTATGATTCTTCTTGTCACTACTTTCATTTTTCTTTTCTTTTTGCTGGTGAAACGGATGATTTTACCAATGTTCTTATGTGGTTCAAGCTAATATTATTACGCTGTTATAAATTATTTGCTTGCTTGGCTTTGTCTTAGTTGGACATTGATTTTTCTTTAATACAAAACATATAAAACACTCTGTGTATCACTTGGTCTCAAACCAAATGAGTTCTAGAATCACAATCCCAAAAATCTCAAGTAGAATTCAGAGAGCCATATTTGTTGACTAAAAAGAGTACATAGGTCCCACAAGTAATAAAGAGTGAGCGAAAAAATATCATTCACGTGAATTGAGTTATAGTGCACGCCAATGATCAACCTAGCACAACAACCTTCATGTTCAAATATTTGAAATTCATCTGAATAGACTAAAACAAGAAAAAGAAACTAGAAATAAGTGCAAATAACAAAACAATCACCAAATTAGAGAGGGAGCAAGCAATGTGCAACGCCCCTTGGGGAACGGAATGTTCGAGGAGAGAGACTTTTTAATGATTTATATTATATTCTCTAATAAGGAAGAATATTTTATGATTAAAAAGAAAAAAGAAAAAAAAAATAGCCAATGAGAACTGCATGCTTTGTAAGAAATCGGCATTGTTGCTTACTCCGTGTTTTTACTTTGGGTAATACTATGTTACATAAGAGAATTATTATCTCCTACTTAGACAATAAATAGAAAAGTCTCCTACTTAAACAATAAATAGAAAAGAAAAAAATTAGAGATGGGAGAAAAAAATTCTTGTAATACCCATTTGAAAAATGTGAGTGTAGGAGTTACATTAGAAAAATATTACTCTTATACTTTATAGTACCTTTTTTTAAGTATTACTTTTTTTATAGTAGTTATTTATAATTTTTTTAACCATTAAAATATTTCTCCTTGTGTTCCGCTTGGGCTGTTGCACATTGCTTGTACTTTGGTGATTGTTGTGATATTTGTACTTACTTCTAGTTCCTTTATAGTTGCTTTTTCTTGTTTTAATATATTCAAATTAATTTAACTTGCTTCAACTTGAGTATAGCAACATTATGAATATTCTTTTTGAATAAATAGAAGCGAAGTGAGCAAAAAAAAATTATTATCTTTTTTTTCAAAACACAAAATATGATTTTGTTATTAAGATGAGCATTCTTATTTTGGCGGGTGGATATTGATTCGTGAATCTTGAAATTCAGCAGGTCTATCAAGGCCAAGGGCCCATGGAGTAGTGTTCAAGGATGCAGCGGGGGGTAGACATAAGGCATACCTGAAGCAGGGGTCCAAGAACGAGATCATTGTATCAGCCGGTGCACTCGGAAGCCCACAGCTTCTAATGTTGAGTGGAGTTGGCCCAGCCCACCACCTTAAAGCCCATAACATCAGAGTAACATTGGACCAGCCTTTTGTAGGTCAAGGAATGTCAGATAACCCCATGAACGCCATCTTTGTCCCTTCTCCTGTCCCCGTAGAGGTCTCCCTTATTGAGGTTGTCGGCATCACCAACTTCGGCAGTTACATTGAAGCTGCCAGCGGTGAAAACTTTGCCGGCGGTTCCAAAAAAGACTACGGAATGTTCTCCCCCAAGGTACACGGTGTTGTTGCATAATTCTTATCGAAGTTGATATAATGTTCATGATAATTTTATACCATTGGTCCAATTTATATAAGCATATCAATAATCAATGTTAGGTGTAAATTTTCTTATTTTTAAATCGATATAAAAATATAAAATCCCATGATATAGAATTATGGGGAAAGTCTCTCTCATTTTCAAGAATTAGAAAAAACTCAAATGACTCTTGTGTTAGAGAAGCTTATCAAGGTATAAATTTTCTTATTTTTACATCGATATAAAAAATATAAAACCCCATGATATAGAATTATTTAATTGCATAGTCATAAGGGGTTTTTCATCAAAAAGATATAAGTTGTGTTATTTAAAATAATACATATCTTTCTCTAGAATTATTTAGTTGCATAGTTATAATTATAGAATAAAGTTTTTCGTAACAGTTTCATTTGTAACTATAATTAATGGGGAAAATATTTGTCGTTTTAAATAACACCAATTTATATTATTTTACTCTCAGAAAGAGATGAGATCTACACCTTTATATTTTTTTTGTTAACTCTATCTCCTTTTTTATGTATCTCTTTCCTTCACAACTTTACATCTTTAAATAATACACACTTTTCCATAATTAATATGGTACAAGTTTAGTTAAATAAACTACCATTTTATTTGAATGTTCACAATAACATCAAAAATTAACAAAATGCAGATTGGTCAACTCTCCACTGTGCCCCCAAAGCAAAGGACCCCAGAAGCGCTGGCAAAAGCAATAGAATCGATGGAGACTCTTGACCAAGCAGCGTTCAGAGGTGGATTCATACTTGAGAAAATCATGGGTCCAATTTCAACAGGCCATTTGGAGCTCCAAAACAGTGATCCAAATAATAACCCGTTAGTGACCTTCAACTACTTCCATGACCCCCGAGACTTAAAGAGATGCGTCAAGGGCTTAAGCACTGTGGAGAAAATAATAGAATCCAAGGCTTTCTCTCCATTCAAATACGAGAACATGCCAATGTCCCTGCTACTGAACATGACTGCGAGTTCCCCTGTGAACTTGTTGCCTAAACACGCGAATACTTCATTGTCTCTGGAACAGTACTGCAAAGACACTGTGATGACCATATGGCATTACCATGGAGGCTGCCAAGTTGGGAGAGTTGTTGATAATGACTATAAGGTTCTTGGTGTGGATGCACTCCGTGTTATTGATGGTTCCACCTTTAACTATTCTCCAGGAACTAATCCTCAGGCCACTGTGATGATGCTTGGCAGGTATAACATCCATCCCATTTGTGCGTGTGTAGCTATTTTATGTTCGTAAAAATTTAATTATATTATGATTCTATACGACCATAAAAATTTAAATCACAACATATTGGGTGACAAAAAGGTGAGAAGACAAAAAAATCTATATTATAATTTTATATATCTCAATAATGTTAATGGTGGTTGACTCACTTTCTTTCTTTTTTTCAATTTGGCGCAGGTACATGGGAGTCAAAATATTGAGAGAGAGACTTGAAACAGCTGATGATAATGAAACAGAGCGATGAGTAGTATAAAAGGACAAAACAATTCTTATGAGTATTTAATTTGTAGAGTTTAATAAGGGACATTAGAATGATGCAAATTTAGAGTTAAACACTCCCGATAATTGATGAATCGAAACCACAATGGAAAATAAAAATAAAAATCTTCCTTTCGATTACAAAAGGATGGTTAATTAATAACCACGGCATCCAAATGTTCGATATGGGAACCTCTCTAGGAACTAGACAAGGATAAATTGTATGTTGGGTTTTATGTTTATTATGTTGTAGGAAAAGTGATTGTGTAATGTTATAGAGATTCGTTTTGCGTGCCATATTTTTTTCTTTTATTTTTTGTTTTAAAATGTGTGGGCCCCACAAAATATTGTGTGTGTAGGAAAGTTTGTTGTGTTACGTTAAAGGAAAAAATGAAAACCCTTGTATGTTTTATCATAGTTTTGAATAATGCGAGGTTTTTTTGTTTTTTTTTTGGAAAAAAGTTTCTAAAGTTTGTTTAGGTAACTTTTTCTGATTTTCATCATTTTAAGTATGTCTTACCGATAAGTTACGGCTAAAATGGTTTTTTTTCCTCTGCTACTTCAACCGACAATGTTTGAGAAGAGAAAAAAAATAATTTTATTATTATAACTACGTTTTAACAATAAGACATAGTTAAAATGGTGAAAAATAGATAATTTATCTAAAGTAATTTTAGAAAAAATTAACCATTTTTTTAATGCAATTGCGTGAGTGAAGTGATTTACCATTATGATGGAAATATACCTCTTGGTCATGTTTAGCTAATATGTAAGACATTACACCAATGAGTAAAATTTGATTAATTTATGGGTTTTACTTGTATCTTACAAGAAAATTAATGTGCATTCTTGCATAAACAATAAAAAAGAGAGAGAGAAAGTGAGATGAGGAGGGAGAAATAAAAAATAATGTGGACCCAACTTGAAATTGTCTCTACCAGAAACTCTTCCATCATCCTATAACATGACAATCGACAATCCCTTAATTTATATTCTAGAAAGCAATTATACGGAATTCATGATTCCGAGGGTCATGGCTCAACTATCAGCGTAAAGCAGTTACTTCACCAAACACTTCTCGTGATTACAGAAGCTCTAATATCATGATAAAGTAATTACTTCAACAAACACATCTCTATATAGAAGAGTTTATTGGGCTTGAATGAGTTTGAAGAATGGGTAATGAAAGACTCCTAACTATGCTAAGAAATATCATAATAATTAATTTATTAATAAAAAGTGGGACGGTAAAAATTGAACTTGTGATCCAGTCGTAAAGCAACTATCTCACCTAAAACCTCAAACTAATAAGACCCATTAATAATTTTTATATTATCTCTATATAGTGTGTCAAAACTCAAAAGAGCAACACATTTATAAGACTTATCTATAGGATTATAACCAATTAAGTGTCTCATTTAACAAAACCAATCTCATTAACATTTGTAATCTGAATTGCATGAGATTAATTGAAGTGGAAAGGGAAGAAATGTTAAAAACACACCAATAAATTTTATCTCCCTTCCTTAATGTTCGTATCTAAGCATACGTGATTGTTTTTGTATTATTTTTTTTCAAGATGTATATGACATTTTCCAATGTGAAATTTGAGGAAACAAAAGCTACGCACATAAGATTTCCATCATTGGACTTGCCGATAAATCTTTGCAAGTAATATTAACACTTCCTTGTGCAGGTTTTTATTTTTATTTTTATTTTATTTTATTTTTTATTTTTTTTATTTTTTTTTATTTTTTATTTTCTTACACTGCAGTGTGTGTTCTTTTGATGTCATAACATGATTGGATTATAATTTTTTTTTTAAAAAAAAATCCCACAATTATATCAAAATTAAACTCAACAAAAAAGTTAATATATGATGATTGCTTCATGCAATAGTAAGTAATGTCATAAGAATAAACTCCGATTGGCCGGTATAACTTATAAACCAATGAATCAGTCATGTGACCGGTCCAATTGGTTAGGCATCAAAATCGATATAAAAAACCGGTCCAATTGGTTATGCATCAAAGTCGATATAAAAAACATTGTTTAACACAAGGTGCAAATAATATCTGTTCAAACAACGAATAAACATTTTTTTATTAAGAGACAAAGGCTAACCATATTGAATCAAGCATGAAGCAATGCAATTGTAAACATGTTATCAAGAAAAGTTTCCTTACTTGCCCAAACGTATTTCACATACTTGCCACGTATACTTTCATTCAAGTGATCATTGATAAGTTGGGATAGGTTATTCTATCTATCATTTTTTTTTGTCTATTTTTACCTACTACCCTTTAATACCATTAAATCAGAATCTGAATATGAGAGAGAAATGAAAAACGTAGTCGAGATTCTGATTTTGATATAACGGTATTGAAGGGTGGTAGAGCATTTTTTTTTTGATAATATAATACATATAAAAAAATAAAAATAAAAATAAAACATATAAAAAAAGAAAATTAAGAAAAGAAAAAGAAAAATTAATCAAGAAGAATATAACATGGGATATACCATGAGATGCTTTACCGGAAGAAAGCATCTCTGCCATTTGACCTCCACCATTGGCCAGGACTGGAACCCTTTTCTACAGTGTTCCACAATCCATCTCCCAGAACATGCATTGGAAGATAGAGAAAGAGAAAGCGAGCGAAGAATCTCTTAACATTGGAGTATCTTTATTCAGAGAAAAGATAGCCTTGCTTTGCATGGAATGTGTAGAAAGCAGGCACTACCGAATGACAGCATATCCTCTAGTATATGCTACTTCTTTTGTTCATTATAAATGCCTACAGAAGCTATCTCGCTTAGTATATATCAAAAGACCTTTTATGAACCTTTTTACACGGTCATTTTTTTATGCCTGTGATCTGCCACCACATATGGTTATTATGTCGTAGTTTCCTCTCCATAAACACTGCTAGCTTATAAATCCAATAAAAATTCCACCACTAGATATGTTCAGAATCATTCAACAAAGTTTGAGAACCACTAAGCGAACCAGTCGCTGGACAACTCTCCTTTGGCAGACGCTCGAGTACTCTCAAAACAAGAACACTTAGGCATTAATATGTTTGATCCCTTTGTGTGTGTGTGTAATTATTTTTTTTTTTTTCTCCATAAATTCAAAGGTAGCTTATAAATCCAATAAAAATTCCACCACTAGATATGTTCAAATCATATTTTTCCATTCTCCAGTCGCTGGACAACTCTCCTTTGGCAGACGCTCGAGTACTCTCAAAACAAGAACACTTAGGCATTAATAAGTTTGATCCCTTTGTGTGTAATTTCAGTTCTGGAATGATCAGCCAAAGGAGAGTTGCCCTGTAACTGTTTCTTGCTTAATTAATGTAACCTACGGATTACTGAAGATCGTAGGTACAAGCCGCAAAGCCTTCTTGATGTGATCGGAGGTATGTTTCATCATTCATCTCAAACTGAATTCCTATATACGTAGTTTCTATTTTAAGTTATAAATTGACATCATGAGTGGGTGTTGATTTTTAATTATGTGTAAATGCATGTCACTAAAACGTCATATAATGCTCGAAGCCCTTCATTGCATATGATCTTGTAGATTCTATGAAAAAAGAAACGTACCTCGAAGGGAGAGATAATCGTATCACACAATTAAAATAGAAATGAGAAAAAAAAAATAAAGATTAAGATAAAATATTTAAGGGAAAGGTTATACTTAGTACCTATTTGAAAACTGTTCAGACCCATTGACGGCCTTTACAAGGCCTTGGGCACTCCCAAGGTTCTTTACATGGTATCAGAGAAAAATTATGCTGTTGAGATCCCACATTGCATAATCTAATATCACACAATTAAAATAGAAATGAGAAAAATATAAAAAATTAAGTAAAATATTTAATGTACAAAACCATAAACTAATAAGAAAAAATCACAGGTGGAAATAGAAAAAAAATTCTTTCTCTAAATAATAGGAGAGAACAATTATACTCTATTGTGGTATAGAAGAATATATTTATCTCTATACAAGTTACAAACATTAGGAAGATATTATATAAATTTTCTCCCTAAGAATGGAATGATAAATTTAATGAAGGAGGCCAATATTTATAACTGAGAAAATCTTCCAAATATTCTTTGTACTGTCGAAGTATCTCACCTTCAAAATCAAATGATGGCAAAATGGTCAATCTGCCTCTAACTATGCCAAATATGGAGAGCATTTATTATATTTCATGATCACCATTTTTTAGGTGGTCACTTAATATAAATGAAATGATAAAATTGGAAAAGAGAAAAAATAGTAAGGATGAAAAAAAAGAAAAAATTAATGTTGTGAGAGGGAGCACCAAATTAATATGTAGTCCTATCATGGACCATAAAAAATATTTCTCCAAACATGTGGCAAAGGAGGGCTAATCCACTCTTTAAAATTGGGTTGTAAACATCAACTCATCCTTTTTCATAGCAGCTTGGTGGATCAACCACCATAAGATTTAAATGTTCACAAGGTAAATGTAACAACAAAAATTAAGTTTTATAAATTAAGAAAATCAACAAGTTTTTGTGTAGTGGTATACAATATTGTTGGCAGGGAGAGCCTATGGTAAAGAAAAATTATTATCAATGGACTAAACAACTATTCCCCATAATAAAATGGGCTTGACACCGCATCTTAACCCAAATTCTTAAGTGTCCTCACGCAGAAGCTTCTTTGAATATTTATGAGATTACCAATTAAGAATGAGTGAGTCTTGGGCTCGATCCCACATATTAACCCAAATTCTTAAGTGGAAGCTTTTTCGAATATTTATGGGGTTACAAACCAAAAGTGAGCAAATTTTGATTATATAATATGGGTCCAGTGCCAAACCCAATAACAAACTATTATCTCTAAATACCAACTACCTGACTGGCAAAGGCTAATCATACCATTATTGGCAATCAAGGAAGATCCACCACAATGAATAAGCTTGATAGCAAATATCAATCCAAAATTTTAACTTGTTAAGTTTATGAATTTTTTCACTTATATATTTCTTAACAGATTCTTTCCAAATATGAGATTTTGTAGGTTACACTTGAATTCCGGTCAAATATAAAGGGATGAAAGGTATTGAATGTAGGGAAAAAATAAAATGGTAAAAAATATGGCGATAATCTTAAGCTATAATTAAGAATAAGATCCCTAATTCATCGTTTATGTTCGATGATTGGCAATTCTTCCGGTGGCGAAGCCACATTGGAGCTAGCTAGTGCCTTGGCAATAGCTAGTTTTCAAACTTTTTAGAATTTGGCATTGTTAGGGGCTAAAATTTGGCAGCTACGCAAAACAAATAAAAGGATAGCATGGACTAAAACTTTTGGGGGCGGCTTTTTGGCACGAGCTAACATATTTCGTTGGCTCGGCAACTGAATTCTTCTGTTTCTGGTGATGCGTTTGTGTCTGAAGGTTCGCTTGTTCAATGCATCTCAACGTCTGATTCTTTTTTTTTTAGTTAACCTAACCCTAATTACCTTTTTGAGGCGAGTTGGTTCCCCCCGATATCCCCACAAAATTTGACTCTTTGAGCTAACTATGAGATTAATCTGGAGAACGGGACGGGTCAGAGATAAAGATATTTAAACCATTCCCAAAGGTGGCATATGGGGATTGAACTAAGACATTTTCCTTTTCACTTACTCAACTCCCTTACTACCAAATGAGTTATTACCTTTTGTTACGTCCAATTCTTTAATGCAGCATAAAAAAAGGGAATCAAGTGTATGTTGGGGTAAGGGACAAAAGAAATAAATGGATAAAAATAAACCCAAACTCAAAACTCACTTAACACATTATAATAATAATAATAAGGGTTTATCATCTATCATTTAACATGATCACATAAAATTTTCTACACACACAACATTTTGTGGGGCCCGCAACATAAAAAAAAACTCTGGCACGCAAAACGAATCTCTATAACATAAAACAATCACTTTTCCTACAACATAACTCTTATAAAACCCTAATAATAAATATTAATGCAACTTGTGAACCTGCCCTCCGCCTCCATCACCCGTCACAACCCATATTTAGATGGGGCAGGTTAAGTAGGTATTGCAAAGACTTAAAAAAAATTCAAAAGTTGCATTGTGTTGCTTTTTTAGTTCAAACTATTAGATTTGTTGGATTACAATTACCATTTTATTAAATCTAATATAAATATTATCTTATGTTTTTTTGTAAAATTGATTGGTATTATAAGTTTAACTTTATTTTTTTGTTAAATTATTGAATATTAAATATAATATATACTACATAAATTAAAAATATTATTTAATATCAAAAAAGTGTCCTAATGTGTCGAAATATAATATTTTTTAGAATTAACGTGTCAGAGTGTTATGTCGTGTCGTATCCCGTATCCAGTATCGGTGTTATTGCAACATAGGTGTAAAACTTAATTTAATAATGGAAAATACAAGTCTTTTGTTACAGGAGACTTGTTATTTTATACAGAGACAACAAAAATAAAGCCTACCATTTAAAAAAAAAAGAGTGACATAATTTTTGATGGGTAAGCTCAAGCGACTCACATTGCCCTTTAATAATTTAAATAAAATAACTAATATAGGCGTATTGTTAAAAATTAATGATATTTTATAATTTATGTATTTAATAGATTTTAGACATCATTAATCATAAGCCATTTTGGTCGTTGATATATTTTATGTATGCAGCATCTGTGTAAGTAATTCAATGAATATTAGCTTAGCATTGAAAATGCCTCCAAAAATCAATTACATTCGGAAAAAGCTCTAACAATGAAAAATAAATTTAGAAATATTGAATAAAAATATTATGATACGAAATAAGAAGAAAAAGAAAAGAAAAGAAAATTATGCTCCTCGGTAAGTGATTAATCAAAACCCGATGCTACTTAATCATTTGCTAATTGGTTATCAAAAATGAATATAAACCTGAAACCTCCCAATTCTTAACTTACGAAATGTCCGCATTTGCATGGTATGTGATCAACTAAACGAGCTAGTTTGGCGAGTCACTAACCCAAACACGTCATAGCTGATCGGCGAGCTATGCTGTACCTAACTGTTCTAAACAGGCTGCTAATTGTTGTGTACTGTGAATTATATAACCAACAAAGCCTTAACCATACTTCCAAAACCAATTTCCTACCAAATCACAGAACTGCAAAATAAGCGACTAGCCCAAACGACTTGATCCCGCAATCGTAAAATTGAGATCGAACGGTGGAAAATATTTTTCGTGTTAAATACTCCTTACATCTTTTATCAAATACGGTATAAAATAACTCATTTACTGTATCCCTACTTTTATGATTATTTTCTCCCATATTTTATTATTTTTCCCTTTTTAATATTGCATAGAAAATATTCCCCAAATGGTGTAGGGCATGCAAGTAAAAGCTGCCAGTCTAGTCGCAGATTGGAAAATACAGTGCTAACAAAAGGGTAGATTTTTCATAGCTAACTATGAAAACCCGGTCCATGCCCTTTACCTCTTGTTGTTTGATATCCACATCTGTACAACTATGACTTTAAAGCTCAAAACTTTCAATGCCCCTTTTGTCCCTTTCAGAAAGCAACACAACCACTTCTTATCTTGGCTTCGAAGGGCTCTAATGGTAGTAAGGTCCTTGAGACAAAATCTTCACATATATGATATATGGACCAGTTCCAGCCATCATTGCTGTCTATAGACTAGACATTAGATAGTGATTTTCAACAATAATCTCTAACCCCATTAATGTGATGAACGAACTAAATCAACGTTTTCAACAATAAATATGTCACGATTTTCCCAACTCATCCAACACTATATTGTACAAAAAGCTAGCGTTGATGAAAAAAAAAAAAAATTGTTAAATGGATAATGAAAGAGTCGTCGAACACCCCACACGACAACCTGTATGTATATGACTGACAATGAATTAAGCATTTGCAATAAAAAAGACTTAAGTCAATGTTTCGAAGTCTGAATGAAAGAACCAAAATGAATCGATCTTGTGCAGGAGAAGCATCACAACCCTGCTTTAATGGTTGTTTTCTATCTCCACTTCTTCACTCCAAGGATTCCCATAATAGTTCCAAGTCTAGAGTCAATAATAATGCAACAGGATCAAACTATGATCTCATAGCAGCCACATCTTCCACTCTTCACCCATATACACATTTCACAAGCCATGAGTCCCTCCCATCTTTTCACGAGTCATATATTAACTTCATCAAAGGATTCCCTCAATTTTCTACAACTTCTCGAGTTGATCAAATTCGAGCCCAAGAATACCATCACTTGAATATCTCCAACACCTGTTTCGATTATACTGGATATGGCCTTTTCTCCTATGCTCAACAGCAGAGTTCCTGTCCCACAACTTCAATTGCTTCTTCATCATCATCATCATTGTCATACTCGAACATAGAACCATCCTTTGATATATCCTATAAGACGGTGAATTTGCAGTCACAAATACTCTATGGTGGCCACGAATCAGAATTAGAGTCCAGAATTACAAAAAGAATTATGGCATTTATGAACATCTCTGAAGAAGATTACACCCTGGTTTTCATAGCCAATGAGGTATCTGCATTTAAACTTGTAGCCGATTCTTTCAAATTTCAATCTAATGGAGAGCTTCTCACAGTGTATGATCATAAGAGTGAGGCATTGGATATGATGAATGAGAGTTGCAAGAAGCAAGGAGGGAATATCTCTTCAGCTGAGTTCACATGGCCTAATCTCGAAATCGAGTGGAGAAAATTAAAGAAGATGATTATGAGTGGAAGGGAAAAGAGAAAGAGAGGTCTTTTTGTTTTCCCACTTCATTCAAGGGTTACTGGATCATCATATTCTTATTTTTGGATGTCCATGGCAAAACAAAATGGTTGGTTTGTCTTGCTTGATCTATGTGCTTCCAAACCTAAGGAAATGGACACCTTGGGTATGTCTCTCTTTAAGCCTGATTTTATTGTTTGCTCATTTTACAAAGTGTTTGGTGAAAACCCATCAGGTTTTGGTTGCTTATTTGTCAAAAAATCAAGTATCTCAGCTCTAGAAGATTCAGGCAATGCTACAAGCATAGGAATTGTAAGCCTTGTCCCAGCATTTAAACAATCTCAACAGCATGAGAATGAAGAAGTGTCTGCAAAGCAGAAGGGAGAATCAATGTCAGAAATTGTGGAGTTATGCATACCCCTTTATTCATCTAGTTCTAGAAGCTTGGATTTTGATTGTAGAGGACTAGATCATGCAGATTCAGTGGGGCTAATGGTGATTAGTAGCAGGGTCAGGTACCTGATCAATTGGCTTGTTAATGCACTAATGAGTCTTCAGCATCCACATAATGAAAATAGGCTTTCCTTAATTAGGATCTATGGACCAAAGATAAATTCTCACCGTGGACACACTGTGGCATTTAATATATTTGATTGGAAAGGAGAGAAGATTGATCCTGCACTTGTGCAGAAGCTAGCTGATAGGAACAATATCTCTTTAAGTTGCTCATTTTTGAAAAATATGAGGTTCTTAGATAAGAATGAACTAGAGAAGCAACGGGCCTTAGAAACTAGAGCATCTGAGGTTGAAGGGTTGGGCCTGTCCAAGAAGAAATGTAGCAAAGAGTCTGGGATATTTGTTGTGACTGCTGCACTGGGTTTCTTGACAAACTTTGAAGATATTTACAGGTTATGGGCTTTTCTTTCAAGGTTCCTCGATGCAGACTTTGTGGAGAAAGAGAGGTGGAGATACATGGCTCTAAATCAAAATACTATTGAAGTATGAATATGTTTACTTCTATTTTTACGTTAATTGACATTGTTATGGTTACACTATTCTAGAATATGTTTACTTCTATTTTCACGTTAATTGACATTGTCATTCCCCTTCCCTTAGTGTCAAATTCGAATCATAGAAGTGAAATTATGACAGAATATTTTGCCATAAATTTGAAAAATCGGTTCACTGGTTACTAATTGATTTGCATGATTGATAAGATTAATTCTGTGAAGGCCTAAAAGCTTATTTTTTGTTTGAAGCTTATTTCAATAAAGATTACAGATACTTGTTAGCAACATGATTATGTATTTTCACATTCATTATCTTGTGAGTACATCTGAGCATCATTTTAGTATACTTATAACTTTACCCACTTCTTCAACACTTCCGGGTGTGGATAGTCACTACTTGCATTATCATGTAACTATTCAATATATATGCACAACACCATAAACAATTATAAATGACAGCATACTTGCATAAAAGAAATTTAGGGTTTTTGATAATGGTTGTGATGACTTGAAAATTATCAACGGAAAAAAACTCCGTTGAAATTTTCGACAGAAAAGACCAAAATTCTGTTGAAAGTTTCAACGGGCCAAAATTCCTTTGCAATTTTAGACATAAAATATTCCGTCAAAAGTTTCGGCAGAAAAATTCCGTTGCATTTTTCGATGGAAAAAAATTTTGTCTGAATTTCCAACAGAAAACTCTGCCGTTGCAATTTTCAACGGAAAATTTTCGTTGAAATTTTAAATGAAATATTATTCCGTTGTAAGTATAAACAAAAGTCTTTGAAAGAAAATTTCAACATAATTTAATTTCCGTTGAAAATTTCCGTTTAAAAATTCAACGGAAATTTTTTCCGTCTCGATTTCCAACGGAATTGAATTTTCGTCAAAAATTCCGTTACTATTTTTGACGGAATATTTTCTATTGATAAATTCCGTTGATAATTTTTTTAGTAGTGGAAATAGGTCTTTTTGTCCCCAGTCACAATCACTCGGAAGCTCTTAGTCAATCGCCACTCAAGGTAAGATTTTTGACTTACATGCGTAAGTGTTCTTTAATTATATGGCTTCTTCAAACTAGTTAGAAGTAGTTTTCCTCAACCATAACCTCTCCAAAATAGCACCGAGTTTTTTTTTCAACAATAGCTTCTCCAAACTCGACAAAAGGTAGTTTTCTTCTACTTTAACTTTTCCAAGTTAGAACCACCACATATTTGGGCTTTACATTTCTCATGTGATCAAAAAAATTATCTTATGTACACTTAATCAAAGTGGGACCCATTATGAGAGAGATAAAACAAATCAAAAAAGTAGAAGCACGTGAATCGATGGGTCAGTAAGAATTTCCCCTCATCTTATGCAACATGAGAGATTCATTATGCTTAAGTATTTACTTATAATATTACAAGGAAAAACACTATATAATTGTCTCAAATACAAGATCAACAAAGAATGTATTTTTCTTTTAAATAAGTTTAGAGCATTGGCACAAATAGATTTTTCATATGAATATACATAGCCTTGATTTTTTTTTTTTTTTTTTTTTAGATTGTTCTCTTCGTTTTTCTTGTCTTCTTAAATATGAATACACATTATACTTTCTTTATTCAAGAATTATTGGTCTAGTGGCAATTTAGCTATACCTTAAAATTTGACATATCATAAGGGTAAAGGGTTTGGTTCTTAAGACTCACAATCTTTTTTAAGATTTTAAAGGATAAAAAGGCTCAAACCCAAAACTAGATTAATAGGGTCCACCGATTGATATTTAACACACACAAAAAGGGAAAAAAAAAAAAAACCCAAAATACATTCTTTTAAACAAATTTAGAGCCCAAAATACTTTCTTTTAAACAAATTTTATTTTTTTAAATTGCATTGGCACAAAATTATTTTCCAATATGAATATATATAAAATCATTAATATATTCTCACCCATCACTTTAAAGTTTTGGGTTGAATTGATTATTTACATGGTATTAGAGTCTCAGTGTCACGGGTACGATCCTTACCTCCACTTTCTCTTGTGGAATTTCTTAACACATGCAGGTGTTCTTGTGCATTGTCTACTCTTCAAGTCTAGTAAACTTTCATGTTAAGGAACATATTAGAAAAATATAATAAAACTATTAATATAGCATCATCCGCTTTCTTAGGTTGAATTTGTAGTGAATTTCTTAACACATGCAGGTGTTCTTGTACATTGTCTACTCTTCAAGTCTAGTAAACTTTCATGTTAAGGAACATATTAGAAAAATATAATAAAACTATTAATATAGCATCATCCGCTAGCTTAACTTCTTAGGTTGAATTTGTAGTGGATATTTTGAATATTAGAGCATCTAGGTAGTATAATAAAGCATATTCCCCCTTTATTTCTTGACTTTTTATACAAAGGACATACTCAAATATTTTTTGAATGTTGCTGAGGTCCGAGAGATGTTTGGGAAGTTTTTGAAACATTTTGGAACTTGTACAGCAAAATACAACATTATAAATTTGTGTCATAATCTAACTCATTTTTTCTACACTAGCTAGCTCATCGGTACTTCCAAACAATTGTTAACAATTTCGAAGACTTAGACAAACATATCTTTATTCATAGGCATCTCCAAAATTTTATTCTTTCATTATATACACCAAAACATTAATTTTGATCTTCGATAAGTTCTTTTACTGTTTATAGGATTGACTTTTGTTCCTTTTACTTCAAAAAAAACTTCAACTTATACCAAAGGAAACAATGGTCCATGACATCATATACTCCAATTTGATTTATTTATTTTTTTGGTCGATTTTCATAGCAGCAACTCTTGTATAGTATTTATTCGTTGTCAAGTCTGAAATCGTTTTCTATAGATTTTTATTTTTACTTTTAAACCTATTATTGTAATTATATTTTGGGGTGAATAAGATTTACCAGGTATTTGTAGAGCGATGTTAGTCCAAAAGATGTTGGTCATAATCCATGTGATGGTTGGACCATGTGCGTAACCTTAGCACATATTATATAACCCTCATAGTTTTCTTATTATCATATTATTAACTTTTCCTTTGAATCTGTTATTAGCTTTTTATTACAAATAGTGTTTTAAAATCTCATATGTCGACCCATTCGAGTCACTGACCCTCTCTCTTTGGAGGTTGGGGTCAGCAGTTAGATCCTGCATGCACGTTGACCCGCAAAATTCCACGATTGAACCTATGACTCCCGGGTCAGAAGGATCAGGGGGTTATTGCAATTTTTTATTTTTTTAAAGTTACATATGAAAAGACGCCGTTTCAGTGTGTAAAAAAAGCAAAACAAAAACTTGTGACTGCCTAGATCTATAATTAGATATGAAATTTGAATTGTTCTTCTTTTTCTCTTTTGATCTTCTCTCCCATACCCATACCCATACCTAGTCTTCTTGATCTAGTGATCTCCTCCGCCGTGGTAATGGTTCCTCCTATCCTCTTCAGTCTTCTCTTTCCCTCTCCTCCGTCATGCTGGTTCTTTTCTCCCCATCATTGATTCATCGCGCCACCGCCTCTCCTCCGCCATTCTCTCTTGGATAAGGTATCTCCTTTCACATGCTGTTGTAGGAATGTGAGAAAGACAAGGAGGGTCTGAGTTTGATAATATAACTTTCATTAGCTCCATTGGAATATACGTTTTATACTTTGATATTTTGATTAACTTGTGTAATATTAACTTGTGGAAGATATATATTTATATATTTTTTAAGGTATACAACTGGTCAGCGAAGTGGCCTCGTGACCCCCCATTGAACTGGTGATCCCATGACCCCTGACTTCGGCCGAGTCGATTTTCGGGTAGAGTTTTTAAACACCAGTTACAAACCCCCTAGTGGGAATATATATATATAGCAAAAAGATTTGTAATGTGACTGTATACAAGCATTGATGCAGTCACCTAAAAACTACGTCGTTTTGGGTGGGATGAAAGAAGTTCGCATTTAAAATTAATTGTAGAAAATAAAAATATTATATTTTTTCTAACTTTGTATGGTTATGATTACCCATATTTAATGTTTTATATTTATTTCCACCTTTGTATGATTATTATTTCTCATATTTAATGCTTTTACATGATAAAATGGCATAGTTTTATATGACTGCACCAATCCTTAGGTACAGTCTCTTTACATCCGTTAAACTCTCTCTCTCTCTCTCTATATATATATATATATATATATATGGAAATATTTTTCTTATTATGTAGGAAAATTGTTACCTCATATTGTAGAAATAAAATTATAAGTGAGACCCACATGTAAGAGGAGAGAGAAAAAAGAGTGGTGGGAGCCACCTTTTTGTATGTAGGAAAATTATTTATCTCATATAAAATGAGATAAATATAACATATACATATATATATATATATATTATATTTATATACATCTGGACAACACTATATGAAAATTTTTCTAAAGTTTGTCAAATCCTCTCTCTCTCCCTTTTTTCTCTCTCCTCCTCAATCTATACTCTTCTATCACTCTAAATTCTGGTAAGCATCTCCTACAATATCCATACAATATTTCCATATATATATATATATATATATATCGAGATTAGTCCAAGGGCTCATATTGTCACATGAGCCAACCTTCAGGGTTTTTTCTTATATATATATATATATATATATATATATATATATATATATATATATATATATATATATATATATATATGGGTTTACTAATCTCATGTTAGAGATAATATTCTCACGTGGGTGACACAAATATATATGATCCATAATTTAATATTAACACGAAATTATATGGGTGTATAGCATAAGATAACTCTCTTATGCTACATAAGGCTATTATTTTTCATATATATATTAACGTTTTTCCAATAACAAGCGATAAAATTATCTCATTCAGCACAAAATGATGTCATTTTGAGGTTTAAGGAAAAAATGTAAAATAATTTAGTAAAATTTGTTTTACAAGAGGAAAATAAATTTTTTGAAATGCCCTGCAAAAGTTTTTTTTAAACCCAAAAACTACGTAAATTTGGGTAGTCAGAGATAATTTTATCTCTTGTTGGTTATCTCCATTTTGTAAGAGAAATATTAATCATATATATATGACTTAATATTTCTCGTTTTATATGAGATAGAATTATTTTCTACACATATAAAAATATGTGGATACCCAAAATAAATTAATCTAGTTACACATACTACAATTCCCAAAATAAAAAAGTAAATGATATTTACAAATAAGATTATATATCGTCGCTCCTGTTTATTTTTAATAAAAATACTCTTATTCCTCTTTGTTAATCAAATTAATAATTCAGAGAAATTATATACCAACTTCTAAATAAGAATGACAATATTAAAATACTCTCCTTGTAAATAAGTGATAGGGGTGTTTGCTGTCTGAATTGGATCAGTTTTAGAAATAAAAAATTATCGGATCCAATCCCTTCGGTTTGATCATATAATCATCCATTCGGTTTGATTTTTTTTCAAATCCGATCGAATCCAATCCAATTTTTTTCAGTTTAGATTGAATCGATTTTCAGTTTTTTTTTTCAATCATAAAATTTATTTCATGAATATTGTGCAAATAACATCTTTTGTATATATTGATTTTGTAATTTATTTTTTTTGAAATACAAAAGCATTAGTAAACTATAATATAGTTTTTTATTTTTGGGCAATGAGATATGAAGTTCTACAAAGATAAAATTTTGTTGATGAGATGTGATCTATATTTTTTCTTGGGTTTAGTTGATGGGTTAATGAGTCTTGGGTTTAGAAATTTTTGGGTTATGATTGGAAAAAGAACCAAGTAGGTAAAGAAGGGAAACCCAATTAATATATTCTCTCATTAGATCAACATTTAATAAAGAACCTTGAGTTGGAGCAATCCACAGGGGAGGATCCATCCTTTGTTAGCAATTTTCTGTTAATCGATTCCAATCCAATTAAAATTTACGGGTTTTTTTTTTCGATTTTTAATTTTTCAATTTTTGATTTTTGATTTATTCGGTTATCGATTGACACCAACTGACAATAAACTAAATCGATTATCTACTAATATCAAACTAAACTATCTATTTCATTATAATGAGATCATTTTGCAAACAACATTGTCGGTTATAAGTAAGAATTTAATTTCAATATATTATTAATGTAAAGATATTTCCTTTTTATAAGATTTAGTTGTAGACTATTATTGATTTGAAATAATAATAATTAATAAAAAGAAGTTTACATTGATAATAGGGTTATGTTTATCTCATTTTACATAATATAAACACTTTCCTATACACAAAAAAAGATTACATCTCACCATTCTTTTTCTCTCTCCTCTTATCTATGATTCCACTTATACTTTTATTTCTTTAACATGAAGTAATTTTTCCTACAATATAAGAAAAATATATCCCTTGATAATATCATAATTAATTTTATACCAATGCGGAAGGCCAACGAGGCTCTAATTTGTCTTATGTTATTGGGGGGAGAAAAAAATATTACATGTGGTGTCTACTCGTGTAGAGCGTGGAAAGTGAGGGAGGAAAAAATAATCATTTATTGCATGGTTGATAAAAGGCGAGTACCCAATTACATATATGAGTTTTTTATTTAAAATGTGAAGCGCCAGGTGTCATACTGGCTTAGCTACAAAGTGTTGACTCTTCAAAAATTTTGAAGTGTGGTGACATTTTTTTTGATATTCTTCGAAATTCCAATACATTTATAGAGACTAAAAAAAATTAAAGGGTGCGTTGGGTTGCAATTTTAATTCAAATTATTAGATTCATTGGATTACAATTATTATTTTATTAAATTTAATATAAATATTTAGAATATATTATGTTTCTTTCAAAATTGATTGCTATTATAATTTTAGCTTTATTTTTTTGAAAAATTATTGAATATTAAATATAATATATACTATATAAATTAAAAATATTATTTAATATTAAAATGTGTCCTAATATATTAAAATCTAATATTTTTTAAAATTAACATATCAAAATATCACATCATGTCATATCCTGTGTCAGTATCTCTGCTAGACATATACTTAGAGTTGAATCCCAGCAACGGGTGAGTAGTCAGTGATTAGTGGTTATTGCTTTTTAGTCCCTTGGGTTAAAAATGAAATTGATTTAATCAAAATGTTAAGAAAATAGAGTTATAAAATTAAAAATTAAATAAACCAGACAAATAAAAAAACTGAAAAATTATTTTATTTAAATTTGTTTTTAACCTAAATTAAAAATCAATCCAATCTAGATTGAAATGAAATTATATATATATATATATATATATATATATATATATATACCTAGATATTTTTTATATTATGATTTTTTTTCAGTAATTTTTATTTTATTATACATCAAGTCAACTTTAATTTTATTTCTTAGACTTAAGCATATATTGCAAAATTGATAATTAACTTATAGTTATGTTTAAAGTTTTAATTTGTGTATTAATTCATTTTAATGAATTTGTTTGAACTTGTACTTAGTAAATTTTAATGAATTGGTTTAATAATATATTTAATACATTTTGATGAAATATTTTTTATTTTGATGAATTTATATATTAATATTTTTAACAAAATATTGATCTAATCTATATAAACTGATTTAGATTGAATTTTATTGGATCATACTCATATTTTGAACCAGACCAATCGAATTAATATTATAAAAAAGTAATTAAATTAGATTGATTGAATTTCCCCCCTCTAACAAATCCGATTTCGTATACAAAAATTCTATTTGTAGTTTAGGACTTTAGGACATATTTTAGTAACATTTGTTGTTTTTTTCTGATATAAAATAATTATATCTGCTAGTACATTAATTAATAAAATGTGTCTGCTAATTATTTTTTAGAGGATAAAATTATAAATAACATTGAAGAATGCAAAAATTAAATTCCAGATGATAACCAAAGATACAAAATTTACAGTTGTCATTTTTATATTTATCTTAAATTTTAGAATAAACAAATGACAGTGATAATTTAATAAAATAAAAATTAGTATTAAAACAAAAAATACCTCTATGTAATAATATTAATTGGACTTTGCTAACACTGTCTTAATTCTTAAGGGAACTCATTATAAAAATAAATATATAGATAATATTAATAACTCAAAAAGTATTAAATGCTATACTTTTTATTAAGAATAAGAGATTATTTTCATATTTGACACATACCAATTTATCTATGTATTTATTTTGGTAGCAATATATTTTTTATTAGTTTTGGTGTATAAGTCAGAGGAATTAAACTTGGATTTCAATCGGTTTGTCTCTGCTATAACATAGGTTAGGTGCAACGTCAGTCGTCAATCGAATCCAGGTCGACGACGTCAAGGGAACTGATTAAAATCTGCAACTCCGACCTGCCTAATATTAATGAAGAAATCAACTCAATTACACAAGCCGATGAAGATATTTCCACATTTAAGGAAATCTCATAGACCAGTATAAAAATAAAAGGAAAAATTTAATGCGCGTACAAAAACCTCGACCAAGAAATAACCACCAATAACATCAATGCAAAATTCACTAACATCTACGTGGTTTACTGTAGGATCACTTAGGATTTATTTGATGTGATGTATAAGGTATGATAATATAAGCTTATATTATACGTTATGACATTTTTAATTATTTGGTGTGACCATTGTATAGTATATAAGTTTATACAGCAGGATCCCCTTATACATCAAAATGATGTATAACTTAATCAAGCCTAAGAGTGTTGGATTAAGCATGATAAGGGATTGATGTATTAATATTGCTTACAAGTACAATTCTCAGGAACTAATATATGATTTCAATATTTATATATTAATTTTTTTTAATATATTAATTTTTAAAATATTGAAGGATATTATTTTATACAATATCATACCAAACGCTGGATATTATTAAAATTTAATCAGGTCTTATACTATTAGGCCTTATCCTATACTATGCACCAAACATGCCCTTATGTCTCGATGATTTTTTATCACATATGCCCTTATGATTTGGAAAAAGGTATTTATCTTATGACATATGCTCCTATGATTTTTTATTTTTTATAAAACACAGTTGCATATGTGATAAGAAAAAAAATCACAGGGACATAGATGATTCTGAAACAAATCACATGGACATTGGTGAACTTTTATCTAACATCAATTAATTGATAAGGATTCTTCCAGATTAATCAGTTAATCAATGATATTGAATTTGAGTTTACGAGAATGCAACTGTATTAAAATTTAGTAGGAAGAATTTTACCATCCATAAAAAAAATAAGCTACTTATTTTTTTTTTTTTGAGTTATATATGTACCTTAAATATTGTACATTAACTTTATTCATTAATAAAAAAATAAACATAAAAATTTTACATGATGAAATCATGTAAAATTTTAATATAAAGTATCCATTCCCATCTTGTTTATTCAGAGGAAAAGAAAAATCGGCAAGTGATTAAGCGTTCATTAATGGACTAATAAGTAATAACCCACAAATAAATATAAAATAAAAATGGGAAGCATAGAACAAGTACGAGGAGGAGCGATGCAATATGCCCTACATGCAACGGCGTAGGGACAACATAGGGGCATTTTGGGCTACTTGTGTTGGGGCATTTTGGGCTCCTTTTATGGGGCACATGGCTGCTCTGCCTCTTCAACTGTATAATTTCGATTTGTTGAGATTCACACTTTTTTTGGCTCTACATCAATATATCTCCATAAAACTTTACTAACTTTTGTTTTATGATTGTTATTTAAAAATTTAATGAATATTAAATGTCAAATCTTTAATATATTTGGAATACAAGTTTTTTTTTTTTTTACCAAAAAAGAAAAAGAAATACAAGTTTTTACTTTTAATTCTATATCACGTACTTTAGAGGACGTAGAAAATTTTGACATTGTTTTCCAAAGTAAGAGACTAGATAAAAAGAAAGAAAAAAATTACAAATGGAATGATCTTTAATTTTTTATTATTTTAATATATAAGTACATATTATTATAATTTAAAGTTTTTTTTTCGCCATATATACACACACATCAGAATTTATTCATATTGAATATTAATAGTTTTTAATATAATTATTGCAAAAGTTTATCAGTATTGTAATATATATATTTCAATTATTATATAAAAATAATTTAAATAATTATTTATAAAATGCACAAAAAAATTAAAATAAAATGTCAAATTAAAAACTTAAATTAGTTATTTACCAACAAAAAAGAAAACTCAAATTTGTTTGAAGTGAATGTCTCATCATTGAGTCCGAGACACCACATGTGGTAATAGCCTTTAGCATGTGGATGTAACTCCGTCAGTAACGGACACGGATGAATCTTGGTTTGTGCAGAATGGCAAGACATAGTAAATAAAGTGGAAAGCGAAGGTGAGATAGATAAAGGAAGGAGAAAATTTAACATTTGTTGCAAAGCTCACGAACTATGCATTTTCATTTTGGGACGTAATAAAAGAGAAATAAGGACCCCCCCAGAAACTTTGGTTTGGGTTGCTGAGTGCTTGCTTCTTCCTCCTATATATATATGTACACAATCAAATACACACCCACACGCACACAGACACCAACACCTGCATGTAAGGCTCTCCACTCAATCCCCCTCTTCTCTCTCTCTCTCTCTCTGTGTGTGTGTGTTTTTCTCTTTCTCTCTCTGCAACCTTCTAAAGATTCTCTTTCTTTCATTTGTGCATAACACAGCAAGAGAGTGCCTATTGGATATTTGGAACCGCTAAACTGAGATGGCAAAGAATGTTGGGATTCTCGCTATGGACATCTACTTCCCTCCCACCTGTGTTCAACAGGTGAACACGCTTCTCTCTCTATAACCAATTCCGTTTACTTGTTAATTCCACTTTTCTTTTCATGTTTGGAGAATCTGACGAATCAAATTGCGTTAATTAATGTTTTTCTTCTTCCTTTTCTGAAACAAACGAGAAAACCGACCAAGAACCTGAGTGGAATTTCGTATTCGGTTTGTTTTTTATTTTATTTTTGTGTGTGTGATTGAAGATTCGGGAACAATACTGCTTCGGCGACAAGAACAATATAAATGTTTAAGGATGTTTTAGCCAGGGAGATTTGCGATATTCTTTTATTATTTTTATTTCTTTTTTTAATTCACTATTGAAAGGGACCGGGGCATAATCAAAGGCAGGGTTTCCAGTTTTCATATATTGTGTTCTGTGACATAACTCAGTTTTCTATGGGAAAATCATGAGATTCATCTTATGGCTTGTACGGTTCCTCCATTTAATGAGTGGAGGAGGAAAGAGAATGCACAGAACATATTGTTGGGCGATTATTATGGCTTGTGCAGTTTCGAGCTATATCCATGCCATTGTTTTGTTATCTCACTGGTGAAATTGAAGTTACTTCAACCTTTTTCTTTTTTATTTGAAGTTATGTTTTCCGTTTCTGCACTTATGTGTTCATGCAGGAAGCAATGGAGACTCATGATGGTGCCAGTAAAGGGAAATATACTATTGGACTTGGACAAGATTGCATGGCGTTTTGTACAGAGTTAGAAGATGTCATCTCAATGAGGTTTGTTCTTTGGATATTATAGTCTCTGTTATTATAGTAGTGTAGGGGGAGCTTGACAAAACATATATAATATGAAGAGATGTTCAAGTCTTATTATTTTCCTTTTATTTTGTATAGGTAAATCTTGTATTATAGTAAAAATTATGTTATTTACACACAAATTTTCAGTAACTCTAGAGGGTATCATAACTCAAAGATCTATAAATGCTAAAGTAACTTTCACAACTTACAAGCTTTACATAATTGTTTGTGGGAATCCATTACAGAAACATGTGAATTAGTGTTCTGGTAAATACCACCCATGATGAAGATTCAGCTCCTACCAAATGTTGTCATGAAGAATGGAACAGCTGAACTTATCTTGATTTTAACATGAACCATTTACAACCATGTGAAGGCGATGAGTTTGATGCATTATTCACAAAAAATAATTCAATTTCAGATTATTATTGTTATTTTAATCTTCTGGAGTCCTTTAGTCTTGATGTATTTTTTCACTCTAAACCGCTTGTATGACACTAGACATACCCTACTGAAGCCAGCTTGATATATATTATACTCTGCTTGCTTCTTTCAATGTTTTAATGTTCAAATTCAATAGGACTTTGGTTCTGAAGATTTATCTTCAATCGATCATCTTTCCTAGATTCATCTCTTGAAGACTGACTCTTGCTTCTTCAGTTTGACAGTAGTAACTTCCCTTCTGGAGAAGTATGGGATTGATCCTAAACAAATTGGTCGTCTGGAAGTAGGCAGTGAAACTGTGATAGACAAAAGCAAATCCATCAAGACATTCCTGATGCAAATCTTTGAGGTATCCTTTCAGTGTCAACCTACATGCATAGATGATTATCTTTGTTGTAGTAGACTGAATTTCTTCGCCATGTGAGGGTAGTTTACAAAATCAACTGATTTAAATACCTAATTATTTATATGGAATAATTCAACTTAGTTTCAACTTTCAAGTATTTAATTTCGGATTGGAAGCTCTTTAGCAGTCAATCTTGGGTATATCAAACAGAGAGCATAACTAAAGTGGTTCATAACTAGCTTGGCTCTTTTCATCTTGATTCTACACCCAGAACAGATACTAGTCACCTTCATCGTAATGGCATTTATGTAATGTTCCACTTTTTCAGATGCAAATATGTCTGCATTGTTAATAATCAGAATATGTTGGTTATGTTATACTAAGACTTTGTTGATCAAACTATCTATTTCTGTAGCTTTCTAATATAATATTCATTTATATGTCCGAAACAAGCAGAAATATGAAAATACTGATATCGAGGGTGTGGATTCAACTAATGCATGCTATGGAGGAACTGCTGCTTTGTTCAATTGTGTCAATTGGGTGGAGAGCAGCTCATGGGATGGACGCTATGGACTTGCTGTCTGCACTGACAGTGCTGTAAGATCATTTCCATATTTATGGCCTTTGGACTATATTCAGTAACAGTTAGTCAGTTAACATGTTTTGAACTCCATTTTAAACGTGCAATTCTAAAAACAATAAGTTATGAACTCGAAGATACATATCCTAGATTCCATTGTACAGTTTGGGTTTGTCTCATCTCAAGCATGTCTAATTCATGAGTTCCTTTCTCAGGTCTATGCTGAGGGACCTGCTCGGCCTACTGGTGGAGCTGCAGCTATCGCCATGCTAATTGGTCCAGATGCTCCCATTGCTTTTGAAAGCAAATTGAGGGGAAGTCACATGTCTCATGTCTATGATTTTTACAAGCCTAATCTTGCCAGTGAATATCCAGTAAGCTGTTCAGTTTCTTTACATTTCTGTGTCAGAGAACTTTTGACTATGGGATCATATGTTTTGAAAACTAGCTTCCATTTTTTCCCATTAATATCAGATCAAAGAAATCATTGCAACTTTCTTTTGGTTGGAGAAAGTGCTATGAGGGATAGCAATTAACTGTGTTCATTCTTTTCTTTCGAAATTTGACTCATAATCCACTGATAGCATTTAGGTTGCCAACTAAAATAAATCCATGTAATTTATGTTTTATAGGTTGTTGATGGGAAGCTTTCTCAAACTTGCTACCTTATGGCCCTTGATTCTTGCTATAAGCTTTACAGTCACAAGTAAGCTTCTACTGTTAATATAGTTCTTATGAAATTTGGGGTATAAATATTAACCAAGTACTTTATCATATTGCTTTTTGCAGATATGAGAAACTTGAGGGAAAGCAATTTTCTATTTCTGATGCTGAATACTTTGTATTTCACTCACCTTATAACAAGGTAGTTTAGGCTATAAGGATCTCATTTAATATCCCAACTTCCTTGATACCTAACAGTGCTTTATGTAAAATGTTTTTTCTGTATCTCATTCATGATTGTATTTACCTTAATTGATATCTACATATGTATTTCTTTAATATTTGTGTTTATATATCTCTGTAACACTTTGAGTTACTGCAGCTTGTACAGAAAAGTTTTGCTCGTTTGGTGTACAATGACTTCTTGAAGAATCCAAGGTTCTTTTCATTTTTCCGTCCTCCGGAAACTTGTTTAATTTTAATTGTTTCATGAATTGGTGTTTAAAAGTTGATTATGATTACAGTTTTGTGGATGAGGTTGCCAAAGAAAAGCTGGAACCTTTTGCAACATTATCTGTTGATGAGAGCTACCAAAGCCGGGATCTAGAAAAGGTCTGAGAGCAGAGCTCTGCCTATAGTTTGGGAAGTTAAAAAAATAAAATAAAATAGTCTCCTGTTTCTTTTAGTAACTCATTTCTTTTCCATTTTTCCTTTGGGTTGGAGAGAAAAGTTGTGATTTCGCATTTGTGCAATTCTATTAGAAATCGACAATTTGAAACTTTTGCTGATGGTGTGCAGTGTTCTTGATTTTCAGGTATCCCAGCAAGTTGCAAAGCCTCAATATGATGCAAAGGTGCAACCAGCCACTTTGGTACCGAAACAAGTTGGCAACATGTACACTGCATCTCTATATGCAGCATTTATTTCACTTGTTCACGAGAAACATAGCACATTGGTGAATGTTCTAAACGCTACCTCAGTCAAATATAAGCTTCTTCACAACAAATTTTCATGCTTTCTGATAAAGATTTACAATTTACAATTTTCAGGCAGGTAAGAGGGTGATACTGTTCTCGTATGGAAGTGGCCTAACTGCCACCATGTTTTCTTTGCAATTACGTGAGGGCCAACATCCATTTAGCTTGTCAAACATTGTTAAAGTGATGGATGTTGATGGAAAATTGAAGTCAAGGCATGAGGTATTGAACTTTGAGAATCATACATAAATGGAAGTATACCACATGTGCTGTCAGTGAGTGTCAGATTTAAGTTTTACTTTGAACATAGCTGCATGCTCCAGGAATATATGAATGCATATTTATTTGGCCATAAAGGAAGCCTATGTTTTTCTTGATAAATTTCTAAGTGGATAGAGATACAAATTAGTAAGTCACTAGGATTGGTCTAGTGATGAGGGGTTTGGGTAGTTTGTATTAAATTATGTGTTCAATTTTTACTATTGTATCCAAAAAAGAAAGGTAATTTGTATTAGGTTATGTGTTCAATTCCCGCCATTGTATCCAAAAAAGAAAGAGATACAAATTAGTTTTTGGAAAATTTCTTGTTAAATTTTAAAGGCTTGGAAAATTTATCTCTTTAAATGCCCTAGATCTTGGCTTGAGGATTAATACTTGCAAAATAATTAAACTGTTGTTTTACTGTTCAATAAGATGCTGAAAACAGAATCCTTTTTGTGGGCTATACGATGGAATTGACTTCTGATGAGTACAATATTTTATGCAGTTTCCTCCAGAGAAGTTTGTTGAGACCATGAAGCTAATGGAACATAGGTATGGTGCCAAGGAGTTTGTGACAAGCAAGGACACTAGCCTTTTATCTCCAGGCACATTCTATCTCACTGAAGTTGACTCCATGTATAGGAGATTCTATGAAAAGAAAACTAGTGATAGCGGTTTGAGTCCAGCAGAAAACGGTTCAATTGCCAATGGTCACTAATGTTAACATCGATAACGTGTAATGCCTGGAAGGCTTGAAGTCAATTGTGCTTAGTATCGTTTAGAATGGCTTTTCTTCTTTGCTTTAGTTTTTGTAAGGGAAGACAAATGAATTCCGTGGTGGACGGGGTTGTACCTTCAAATATTTTACCATGTAGTTACTCTGAACTATAAATAATTCCACAGCATTTTTTTCCAGCAATTATACGTTTGCATATGGTAATAGATTGAAAGGTTAGAAGTATCAATTTCAGTACGTGGTGTATTTACCATGAGCGAGGGTGTTTCCAGTTTACACTTACTTTTGAAGCAATAATTGATTAAAAAATTTAACTAATCAGAGTTAGTCTGCGATTATTTTTCACTTTTTTTTTTTTTTAATGAAACTACTACGCAATTATTATAAATTTTACATTATGATATTTATAAATAGGGATTAATATTTTTTTATAACATGAAATAAAGTTATCTCCTATAAAATAAAAATAATGTTATTTTGAAATTTGAGAAAAATAAATATAAGATATTTTAATAAATTTATAATACAAGATTAAATTAATTTTTTTTAAATATCTCATTTTTTTTTCTTCTGAAACCATGAAATAATAATGTTTTGGGATTGCAAGAAATAAATTATTTCATGTACAAAGGGAAAACATTCCTTGAATACCCAGGGGTGTTCATCAATCGATCCAAACCGATTTCAACCGCGGTGACCGAACCGAAAAACCGAATAAATCAAAAATCGAAAACCGAAAAAATCCACAAATTTTAATTGAATTGGATCAGTTTTTGGATTGGTTGATGAAAATCGATGTAATCCAAACCAATCTAATATATTAATTCCCCTATCAACTTGGGTCTTTCCTCAATCATAGTCCAAAAATTTCTAAACCCAAATCCATCACCTAAATCCAAGAAAAAAAAAACCTAATCACATCTCATCAACAAAATTTCATCTGTGTAGATGTTAATATCTCATTGCTAAAAAAAATGATATTATCCTTTAATGATGCTTTTATATTTAAAAAAAAATTACAAAGCTAATATATACAAAAAATGTTATTTGTACAATAATTACGAAACAATTTTATGATTTTCAAAAAACATAAAACTGATTCAATCCAAACCGAAAAAAATTGGATTGAATCAGATCGGATTTGAAAAAAATCCAAATCGAATGGATGATTACATTATCAAACTCAAGGGATTGGATCAGATGATTTTTTCTTCCAAAACCGATCCAATCCAAATCACGAACATCTCTATGAATAACTACCAAAAAAAAAGAATATTACAAAATCGCATATATGAATCTATAACCATCAAAAAAATTTCCTATCAGTTGTGCTGTATATACAATCACGGCGTTTGGTAGATTTTTTTGAGAAAGTTAGGAAAGTGATAGATGGGTTCACAAATAAGTAATAACAATAGAGTAGGAAAAAATTGTCCAGGAGAAAAAATTTGATGGAAAAATTTGATAATGTAAATTGAAGAAAAATACTCACTTGAAAATATTATCTTGATATTAGTGATATTTTGATTTTTCCAACAAACTCAAATTTATAGCAATTTTATACCACATTTTTTTCAATAATATTTCAACTTATCAAATAATTTCTTTTTTAACTTTTTCAAAAAAAAATCACTTTCTCACGGTTTCCCACTAATTATATTTCTCTTGCTAATTTTTTTCTTCTTCTCAGTATCCCCGCTAATAAATTAAAGGGAAAAATATCTATGTATAAACTTATGTTGTTTTAAATTTTAACCGTTGATTTTCATTCATCAACGATTATAATCTATTTGGTCAAATTTAATGAGATAAATTTAATATTAATTAATTAATAATTTTAATCAAATAAATTATAACCGTTGATGGACAAAAATCAATAATTAAAATTTAAAAAATATAAACTTATATCCATTAAAATAACATATATCCTTTAAAATAACAATGTTATTCCCTAAATTAAATGCACCGTCAGTCTCAATCTTTTGCTCTTCAACCCAATATAACCCACGAATTTCTCTCCCCGCAATCCATTAACCCAAAACCCACGACCCGCATATCTCTCATCACGCGACTCAAACCCTAGCAACCTTCCCCAAACTGAGGAAGAGGAAAGAGATGAAAACGCAGGTCAGAGAAGCACGACACGAAGATGCAATTTGAAAGCAAATCAACCCATCCTGCTCCATCTTCATTTTCTAGAGATTGATTTTTTTTATTTATTATTATTTTGTGATTGGGATCAAGGACCATTGATTTTTCTTATAGGGAAAACCATGAAGCTTTCTTTCTCTATCCCTTCAAAATCCTCATCGAAATCGAACCCTATCAAACCCCCTTCAACCAAACAAGACGATGATGCAAAATCCAAAGACTTGATCACAGAATTCGACCCTTCAAAACCCCCAACAGGTCCCAAATCTCAAACCGTCATCATTCCCCCGATTCCAAATCAATGGAGGCCACCCAAGAAAATGAAGAATCTTCACCTTCCCATCACCGACCCCAACGCCTCCACAGAATCCCTAGGGTTCGAACTCGACACCTCTTCCGCCGCTGCGGAACCCGGTAACGGCATGTCTTACGGCCTCAACCTCCGCAGCCACGATGCCTCTGAGAAGAAAAAACCTGATGATAGTGATGATGGTGATGATTATAGGCATCGAGTTCCTCCGCAGAAGGTGCTGCTGCAGAAGTTTAAGGATGATTTGAAGAGGTTGCCGGATGATGAGGGTTTAGATGAGTTTAAGGATGTCTCTGTCGATGGTTACGGCGCGGCGCTGCTTGCCGGATATGGGTGGTCTGAAGGGATGGCAATCGGGAAGAATGCAAAGGAGGATGTGAAGGTGGTGCAATACGAGAGGAGGGCAGGGAAGGAAGGTTTGGGTTTTGTTGGTGATGATCGTCGGAGTAAGAACAAGAAGAAAGATAAGGAGGAAGGCGAAGGAGGAACAAAGGAGAGTGGGAAGATTGTTAGAATTGTTGGGGGAAGAGATGCTGGATCCAAGGCTAGTGTTGTTAGGAGTATTGTGGATGATTGGCTTGTTTTGAAGCTTTCCAAGAATGGAGAGCAAGTGAAAGTGAAGATGGATGATGTTGCTGAATTGGGGTCCATAGAAGAAGAGAGGTGCTTGAAGAAATTGAAAATTCAACGTGATGATAAGGATAAAGGGTTGAAGAATAAGCATAAGCGTGATAGGGATGATGAAATGAGAGGGCACGGCGGGGTTAAGGTTCAAGAGAAGAAGAGAGTGGATGTTAATGGGGACCGTAGGAAGGACGAACAGGGGAAGAGAAAGGTTTCTTGGCTTACAAATCACATTCGGGTTAGGGTGATCAGCAAAGATTTCAAAGGGGGGCGGTTATATTTGAAGAAGGGAGAGGTTTTGGATGTTGTTGGGCCTAGTACTTGTGATATACATATGGATGGGAGCAAAGAGATCATTCAAGGGGTATCCCAAGATCTTCTAGAGACGGCTATCCCTCGATGTGAGGGACTGGTTCTTGTACTGTATGGTAAACATAAGGGTGCATATGGGAGGCTGATTGAGAAGGATTTGGACCGCGAAATCGGCATTGTTAGGGATGTTGATACCCATGAGCTACTCAATGTGAAACTTGAACAAATTGCAGAATATGTAGGGGACCCAAGCTTATTGGGACATTGATTCTGTTGTATCCATTGCAGTGTAGGACTTCCATATATGGAGCAACAAATTTACAAGTTTGCATCTTGAGAGTCCCAAATGCATTTTCTTTTTTCTTTTAACACCCAGATATAATTTTAAGATTAATTTGTATGTGTTACTTGGCAACTTTTCAGATTGAAGCTTTTTATTTTGGAGGGTTGGTTGTCATATATTGATTGAACACTAGTGTCAGACAAATGACTTTCTGTTTTCTTAGATTTGTTAACTAGTCATTATCTATGTAAATAGGCATATCTAATATTTTAGGTAAGTTATGATTATCATTGATTGATTTGGGTATGATTTCATCTCAACCTTTAGTGGCTGCAGTGTAGCCATTATTGTCGTCGTTGCACTTGTAGTATATTCTAGTTAAGTAGTGAGCACCTCAGTGGATTCTCTAGTAAGTTGAATCCATTGTCGGATTCTTATGGATGAAATACCCATCAGAACCTTCAGATCAGATAAAAAAAAAGACTTGTTTGAAAACTTCTATGAACTGATGTTATGATCTAGTCTAAAGAGTTTGAATCATTCAAAATTTTGTCATTGTAAGTTTATATTGGTCGGTAAAAGTGCATCCATCATCTAATGTCATCATTGTTCATCTTAAGCATTGTTCTTTAAAATTATCAATGGTATTGATTCAGGAGCTTTGGAAACATTTCTCCATAAAACGGGGTCCATTAAGAAAATAAGTTGCTGCTTCTGTGGTGCCTTTCGATTTAGTAAAGCTGAATTCGTGCAAGGCAACCCTTATTTTTTAATTAAGGATCTGCTGGTAAGCTAACTGTTGTACGTCCTTATTTCTCCTATATTTGTAAATAGTTTATTTCAAGGTTCGATTCCATTTTCAGTTTAGGTGCATTGGTTTTTCTGCTTAGTTCATTGGTTTTTATTTTATTTTTTCATTATTCATTAGAACTTGGAAAGAACATTAGTCATAGACAGTCAGTAATGGTCACCCAAATTGGGGATAACTTTTTATAAGCAATTTACTTGAGAAGTCCTTGTAAATTCTTGATCAAAACCTCATTTAATTGTGGGAAATAAAAGAAAGCATTACTTAACTTTACGTCAATAGTTTTACCTCTTTCTGTTTCTTTGTTTGTTGAAAGAGGAAGACTTTATTTATTATTATAAGTAAGATCTCTGAACCATTATTTCTGTAAACAACAATTGTATATGAAGTGATTGGTTTTTCTTTTGCTCTTTTCTTAGTCTTATGTTTCAAATTACGGAGTGGAACATACTAAATCCTATTATCACCTGTAACTAAATAGTGTCTTGAATTTCATTTATATGAATTGAGTGTGGAAGATTTGATATCCTAAATTATCATTGAATATCACTAAGTACCATTTCAAATATAGTTAAAATCTTTGATTAGTTGTGCTGCAGGTGTTGGGAATCAGTAGTATCAAGAGTAGTGAGGGATGGCAGCAAAGCAGAAGCTATGCGAGGACTTAGAGTGCGTTTGTTTGAGCTTAATTTGCATGAAAGTCATTTTTTAATTAATAAAAGAAACATTTCTCCAAATCTTTTAAATCATTAAAATATAATCTGGATAAATTTGTATTTTTGTAAAAATATCAAAACCCAAATTCTAAATGATAACAGTTGTCAATATAAAATATAATTTTTTATTTTTTTCAAAACAGCCTGATTTCCACAATATTTTAGGATTTTCTTTTCCTATTTAACTCCTGAAAGTTTAATAATTTGATGATTTTTTGGGACTGAATTTGGGGTTTTGGTTGATGTGTGGTGAGCATGTTTGTGTTATTCATGTTGAGTTATGGGGTTTGCCTTCTATGTGTTCCTAGCTCCTATGGTTAGAAAGATGTCTCAGTATGTTGCCACGGACCTCTACGTACCGCTGGGCAATCTTCCACTTTTCTATGCCATTTGAAACTCATTTTTCTGCTCTAAGTTTGCGGTAAATGGGATGAGTTCTATGTGATTTGCTTTCTGATTAATGTGTTTGATTTCTTATGTATCTGGGATGTTTATCTTAAGTCCAGGTTCTTTCTCATTATATACCATTCTTTTTAAATTGTCATGTAGCTTGAGTGTTGAATGAACATTGCTATGGAGCCGTCTCTGTACCACAGAAGGGTCATTTGGTTGCTTGTTATCCCCCTTAAGTCTTTCCTTCACCCCAATCCTTATATCCATTTTTAATTAAGTATCCCCTTATGAATATCTGATCCTGTATGTAAAATAAAGCAAAATCCTTACGGAGTTCTATTAATGAAGTTGAGAGTGCAGCAATTGTCGTACATCAGTGGACATGAATTCACTATTTGGGATCTGTTGGTCTGCCATCATCTACAGATCATGGTATGATCCCACTTTTTATGCTGTCATCAATTTTTGCAGTATTTTTACAGCTGATTGCATTAGCACGTTTTTACTTGTAGCCTTGTAGGAGAGAACTTGCTGATCTTCTGGCATGAAATTCACTATCAGGTTTCTGTAGTTGGCCTAAATAGTACCCACAATTTAAATACACTAGATACCTAATACAATGTCTAAACTATTGATCTCTAGGATGTAGAAATCCACCATAAAGTTGCGGTTTTGTTTGGTGATCTTTTGTTTTTAGCCCTTTGAGTCAGACATGATGATGCATTTAACTATTTTACGTCGATTTGTCGAATGTTACCTAAAATGATGATACCATGAATGCATTAATATTAATTTTGGAAGATGGGCTATTTTCGCACACTTAATATAGGTGTTGGTGACAACGTAATATTGAAAAAAATGTATGTTTTTTTTGTCATGTGAGGATGTCAAAAATGTATTGGGATTACATGTTTTCCTTGCTTGTAATGAAGTGAGATACTATTTTCATTCTTTTCCGTAGCTTTCCCGGTTTTGCAAGTATATTTTTCTCTGTTATCTTATTAATATATTTTTTTATGGGAACCCAAATTTTAAAATAAAAGAAATAAATTTCGAAGGTAATATAATTATTAAATTCTTTACTGTCATAAGCAAAATGTAATTATTAGTTTTTTTATTTGATTTTTGTTGGATTTATCTCGATATTGAATATTTCTAATTTGTATCTCTTATTTATGCATTTTATTGTTTCGTTTATATTTTTCAGATATAATTTTTGTATATATTGTACTAATTAAGGTAAATTATGATGATAGAGGTTAATATCAAAATAGAAAAGATATGAAAATTTAAATCAAATAAACCGTGTTAGTTAATTATATATTTGGAAAGCTATGTTTTTTTTGAAAGTTATTAAAGGAAATTTTCTTTACTAATATCAAATCAGAAAAGATATAAAAATAACTGTGTTAGTTAGTCACATATTTGGACAGCTATTTATTTGAAAGTTATCTATGGGAATTATCTTGGCTGATATTACATTTTTAAAGATATGAAAATTTAAAAGAAACAAATTGAGTTACACATGCATTAAAAGATTACCTCCAGATTACAAAAAGAAAAAAAGATTACCTCCAAAAATTCTACTTGTGACGATATAGCATATATACAATGTCGGAAGATTCTAATTCTGATAGCTGATTACTATAAATTGAACAGAAACCCCATCACTCTCTCACATACTTGATCGTTACAGAAACCTTAAATCACCTTTTGTTGCTCCGTTCCAAACCCTTGAAACAGAAACCTTGTACGCTTTTATTCTTCATCTTTGCTTTGCCACCATGAGGCATAGGGACAAAATGGTGACGGATTTGGTGGGGAAGATTACAGATTGGGTGACGTGTCAAAAGATGTCTTCCAAACCCTTTAGGCCTCACTGTTAGGATCTACTTTTATCGTGCCTTGCACCACAGTATTATAACGATGAAGAATTGGCTCAGATTAAGAGTTGTTTCCAAGAATAGGAACTTCAACAACATGAAGAATTGCAACAACAACAATTGCATTTGCAAGACGGAGAGGCGAGTATGTCAAAGACAAAGCCACCAGAGAAAGAGAAAGAAAAAGAAGAGAAAAGAAGGCGCGAAATGCATGACGATGAGGAAAGGCTCACTCCCTCATGACTGAATGAAAAATCAAGAAAGACAAAGAATGCATCACCACCAACACAGAGTTGTTTCCAAGAACAGGAACCCCAAAAACATGAAGAATTGCAACAGCAACAACTGCATCTGCAACACGGAGAGGCGAGTATAGACAAAGCCCCCCAGAGAAAAAGAAAGAAAAGAAAAGAAGGCGCGAAATGCATAACGATGAGGAAAGACTCACTCCCTCATGGCTGAATAAAAAATCAAGAAAGACAAAGAATGCATCACCACCAACATAAAGTTGTTTCCAAGAACAGGAACCCCAACAACATGAAGAATTGCAACAGCAACAACTGCATCTGCAACACGGAGAGGCGAGTACGTCAAAGACAAAGCCGCCACAGAAAGAGAAAGAAATGAAATGAAGGAGCGAAATGCATGACGATGAGGAAATGCTCACTCCCTCATGGCTGAATAAAAAAATCAAGAAAGACAAAGAATGCATCACCACCAACACCATCCCCGCCAACACCATCCCCACCAACACCAACACCAACACCCATCACCGTTACCACTGTCATCACCGTTACCACCGTCATCAGCGATGGTGACGACGGTTGTAACGGTGATGATGACAGTGTTGGTGTTGGTGGGGATGGTGTTGGCGGAAATGGTGTTGGTGGGGATGCATTCTTTGTCTTTCTTGATTTTTTATTTAGCCATGAGGGAGTGAGCCTTTCCTCATCGTCATGCATTGTCGCGCCTTCGTTTCTTTTCTTTCTCTTTCTGTGGCGGCTTTGTCTTTGACGTATTCGCCTCTCCGTGTTGCAGATGCAGTTGTTGCTGTTGCAATTCTTCATGTTGTTGGGGTTCCTGTTCTTGGAAACAACTTTGTGTTGGTGGTGATGCATTCTTTGTCTTTCTTGATTTTTTATTCAGCCATGAGGGAGTGAGCCTTTCCTCATCGTCATGCATTTCGCGCCTTCTTTTCTTTTCTTTCTCTTTCTCTTTCTCTGGGGGCTTTGTCTTTGACGTACTCGCCTCTCCGTGTTGCAGATGCAGTTATTGTTGTTGCAGTTCTTCATGTTTTTGGGGTTCCTGTTCTTGGAAACAACTCTGTGTTGGTGGTGATGCATTCTTTGTCTTTCTTGATTTTTCATTCAGCCATGAGGGAGTGAGCCTTTCCTCATCGTCATGCATTTCGCGCCTTCTTTTCTTTCTCTTTCTCTGGCGGCTTTGTCTTTGACGTACTCGCCTCTCTGTCTTGCAGATGCAGTTGTTGCTATTGCAATTCTTCATGTTATTGGGGTTCCTGTTCTTGGAAACAACTCTTAATCAGAGCCAGTTCTTCATCGTTATAATATTGTGGTGCAAGGCTCGATAAAAGTAGATCCCAACAGTGAGGCCTAAAGGGTTTGGAAGACATCTTTTGACGCGTCACCCAATCTGTAATCTTCCCCACCAAATCCCACAGAGTTTTTTTTTTCCTATGACTCATTGTGGCAAAGCAAAGTTGAAGAATGAAAGCGTACAAGGTTTCTGTTTCAAGGGTTTGGAACAGAGTAGCAAAAGGTGGTTTAAGGTTTATGTAACGGTCAAGTAAGTGAGTGAGTGATGGGGTTTCTGTTCAATTTATAGTGATCAGAATTAGAATCTTCCGACATTATAAATATGATATATCATCACAAGTAGAGTTTTTGGAGGTAATTTTTTTTTGGTAATCTGGAGTTAATCTTTTAATACATGTGTAACTCGATTTGTTTCTTTTAAATTTTCATATTTTTAAAGATTTAATATCAGTCAAGATAATTCCCATAGATAACTTTCAAATAAATAGCTGTCCAATTTTCATATCTTTTATGATTTGGTATTAGTAAAGAAGATTTCCTTTAATAACTTTCAAAAAACATAGCTTTCCAAATATATAACTAACTAACATGGTTTATTTGATTTAAATTTTCATATCTTTTCTGTTTTGATATTAACCTCTATCATCATAATTTACCTTAATTAGTACAATATATGCAAAAATTAATATCTGAAAAGTATAAACGAAACAATAAAATGCATAAATAAGAGATAAAAATTAAAAATATTCAATATCGTGATAAATCCAACAAAAATCGAATAAAAAAACTAATAATTACATTTTTGATTATGACGGTAAAGAAATTAATAATTAAATTACCTTCGAAATTTATTTCTTTTATTTTAAAATTTGGGTTCCCATAAAAAAATATATTAATAAGATAACAGAGAAAAATACACTTACAAAACCCCAACTGATCAAGGAAAAACTACGGAAAAGAATGAAAATAGTATTTCACTTCATTACAAGCAAGGAAAACATGTAATCCCAATACATTTTTGACATCCTCACATGACAAAAAAAACATACATTTTTTCAATATTATGTTGTCACCAACACCTATATTTTCATTCCCTAATATATCACCTATATTAGATCTGTTTGGTCCATGTGTCAAATTATTTCTTATGAACTTATCAAAAAAAAAAGTATTTCTTATGAATTAACGCAAGAAAATCAATTTTTTGCATATTGGTGATTCATTATATATACTCACTGTTTCATCGGCAGTTATTTATTGTTCACTTTTCAAAGCTTTATATCTCAGCTACACATTAAATAGTAATTCTCTTTTAAACAGTATAACTCTGTTAGCTAATTAACCTGACACGAGCTTGAGGAAGTTATCAAATTAATTCTAGGCACAGCGGACTGCAATTGCTACTTGCCTACTTAAGTGGTATACATGACCACATGAAGCAACAAGTTTTGGCTGTTAATGATGAGATGTATAATTACTTGAGTTAAATTTTTGTTTTCAAAAAAAAAACAAGGTAATATCTTTTAATAATTTATCTAAAAGGAATTTTGTAAAATCCATTTGGAGATACTACAATTAATTATTGGCTTTAATATTTCTATAATGCATGTAAATAAGTATCTATATTCACTTTCAAAATGACGTCGTTTTGGGTTGAAAAATTTAAAAATTATAATGAGAAAGACTATTATAACCGTGAAATAGATTATAATTATAAAAATATCTTGATTTTTCGTCCAAAATGATGTCATTTTGGATTTAATGTAAATAAGTTATCTACATTGACAGTAGAAAAAATGAACCCTTAATTATTAACCATAATTAATAAAAACATTGCTTACTGTAAGATGAAAAAATACATAATTTAATACACTAAAACTTAAAAGTAAATACATCCTACATTACTTCATTTAAAGACAATGTCACTTTAAAACAGTTTTTTCCCCTCAAAAAGTTAGACTTTAAAAATAAAATCAACTTTTGGTCAGAGTTTTTGTAAGATATTTCTTTTAAAATTTAACACCCTTTCGAATTTATTTTATTTTTTAACTTAGTAGTTATTAGAAATTACTGAGACTTAAGAGTAGAAGTTACACTACAAATTTAATATGTGAATATTATGTAAGAAGCTAACCTAGTAATTGACGATTTTATATTTATGAGAACTATTTGATTCTTGTACTATATATTTATGTGTTTTGAAATTGTATAATTCCTCATACTAATTAGTACCTGCACTAATGCCTACTTAATGAAGCTAGTTAAACACCTCAACATCTTCATCTATAAGTAGACCCCCCAAGACCATGTTATAGATTCATAAATCTGTAAAGGATAAAGAGAGAAACTAAAGAAATTAACACAAGAACTTCATTATTCAAATATCTCTTCTACACTGATATTGCACTTTATATACACATTACCCTATCTACATTCAAGCATAACTACTCACTACACCTACGTAACAAATTAGTAACTACTCTCTTACGCAGAATCCACTATGCAAGCCCAAAGCATAGTTGGCATAACAACTTCCTAACAACCTTTCAATATACAAACCCAAAGCATTACTGGCATAACAACTTCCTAACAACCTCTCAATTCCCTAATCATTATGCCTAACATTAATTGTTATGGACCTTGAGGTCACCACCCCAAAAGCTAGCTCAAAGGGTGGGAGTGCCCAAGGCATTATAAACCTCACATTAGTTATATAGGCAACCAATGTGGGACTCATCGACACTGACCCGACGGTAGCCCTTCCCCCCTTTGGGGCGGCTTCACTCACCTATCAGTATACAGTGCCCAAAGATACCTTAATCCAGCCTATAGGTATTCCTTTCTATAGCCTTAACTCAATGAAAGCACCAATTGTTACGAACCTTAAGACCACCACCCCAAAAGCTAGCTCAAAGGGTGAGAGTGACCAAGGCCTTGTAAACCCCACATTAGTTGTATAAGCAACCAATGTGGAACTCGTAATAGACCATAATATAAGAAAATACACCATTCACAAAAATAAGTCAAACACATGCAAAATCACCAATGTACTCCGACAGTAAAAAGATGTGGGAGAAGAGAGTCTTATCTCTCTAAGGACAAAAGTAGGGAGTCAAAAAAGTTAATTCTATTGTTGGAAACTATGGTGAGCTCTGTTAGGGATCCAAGGGGAACTAGTGTCTTGGGAGATATTGCTGGAAACTCATAGACAGAAAAGGATGACCTATTGAAAAGAAGCATAGAGAAATCGAAAGATAAGGAAGAGAAAGGAGAAACTATGGTAGAGATGGTTGAAACAGAAGTGACCAAAGGAAAGAAAGTTATGAATGCTAAGATGCTTGAGGAACAAAAAACTAGTGACAACCCCCTGAAAGGAGGGTGGTATCCTATAAAGATACACTCCTTCAGTTTAATGGTACTGGGGGGAGGAAGAGGAAGAGGAGCACTGGATGGAGCAACAATTGCGTGAAGAGGATGAAGAAGACCTATAAGATGAAGCTATGAATGATGTTGAAGAAGACCCTTTATGTCCCTCGTTCAAATATCCGAAAGAGATCCATAAAGAAACGTGCAAAAAGTGGAAGAATGCACTCATAGTGAAGCTGCTAGGAAAAAGACTGAATTTAAAGTATCTAATAGGAAGATTGCTGAAAACGTGGAGCATTTCAGGAGCTTATGAGTTCATTGACCTGGAAAATGACTATTTTATTTTCAAGCTTATGGACGAAAAAGAATATGCTCATGTTCTCCAAGACGGACCGTGGACCATTGCAGGTCACTATGTTACACTTCAAAGATAGAGACCATTGTTCGACCCCTATGATTAAACTTTGAAGAAGCTAGCCATCTGGATCAAGATACCGGGTCTTCCGCTTGAGTTTTATACATCTCATCTTCTATAGAGCATTGGCAGTATTTTTGGTAGGACTTTTAGAATCGATAAAAATTCAATCCGAAAGAAAGAGTCTAGCCTGGAGAAGTTTACAGAACGTGCTACACAAATATGTTTAGAAGTTGATCTTTCCAAAAAAATTATTTCCGAGTTTAAAATAGGCATGTAGCTTATGAAGGCCTGCATCTAATATGTTTTCGATGTGGTGGATATGGGCACAGGAATGACCGTTGTCTAGAAGTGCATGGTGAAGGCTCAATGGAGGAATGCCCAAAAATCAAATAAAGAGAAAGGGAGCAGAGGTTTGGAAAGGGAGCAGAGGTTTGGAAAAGGAACTATTTTGAGAGTGGATGATTGTTCAACATCCAGCAAGAGGAAGGAAACCTAAACCACACCAGATGAACAACGAAGATCCAGGAAAGAAGAAGATGACTGGTAATGATGAACCAGGGAAGAAAAGGCAGGCAGGAAATGTCAGAGGTGACAAGATAAAATAGAAATATGGAAGCTTCCCCGCCAATTTTCATGCAGCCAAAGAAGGAGGCACAAGGTTCGAAGCTATAAGAGAATCTTGCGAAGTAGCAACCCAACTCAATCAAATATCTAAGACAGCAAATAAAAGAGCAGGTGTAAAGGCTAGTATTCCTAAGACAGCAAGCGATGGTGTATATGTAAAGGACATGAGTCCTGAGACAACTTCTGATGGAGCAGGTACTAGTAAATTGAGTATTGAGAAAGCAACCAAGGATGCTTGTGTTAAGGTTAAAACCCTTTTTGGTGAGTCTCCCCATGCTGAGATTTAAAAAGCCATAACCACTTAGGATCTGATATAAAGAGAAAACCAAACCCGAAAGGGCCAAAGCCCATTAAAGATGGGCACATAAAGCTAAAGCCTGAAAGGGTTATTATTAAACTAACCCAAAGACCCAACTTGAATCCTAAGAAGCCTTTGTCTGTTGCTAAAATATCCAAACATAATGGTAAACCGGAAAACGAAGCAGGCAACATCGCATAAGCTATAGGGGAGTTACAAGGTGTTGAGTCTCAAAGAGAAGGAAAGGAAAATGTTAATCCTAAGGCGCGGCCTCCTAACGCTCTGGAGCTAATGAGAAGATTCTCACAATCTCCTGAAAAAAAAAGAGTTTGATGCTAACCTGTTTACAATGAGCGGTATGAAGGTCTTCGCAGAGATCAGACAATGACTCAGGTTTATGAGTGGATTGTTTCACTAATTTTATTAGTTATTTAATGTTTGTGTGCAGTTGGAATGTGAAGGGAGCAGGTAAGAAAGGCCTGGCCCCACTTATTCAAGACATCACCAAGAAGTTCAGAATCAAAGTTCTTTGTCTCATGGAGACTTGAGTTAGTGGGAAAAAAGCCAAACAGTGCATTGCAAAGTTGGGTTTTAATAACCTTTATGTTCAAGAAGCTATGGGTTTTTCTGGAGGACTATGGCTCCTGTGGAATAATGAAGATGTAAATGTCAATGTTAACTCTACACACCATCATTTTATTCACACTTCTTTGGCTTGGAAGGAGTCAAGAAAGGAAAAGTCGATCTCTTTTATCTATGCGAGTCTAGATGTATTGAAAGAAAACCTTTATGGGAAAGCCTTCAAAATCGAAGCATTAATGCTAATGATGCTTGGATTACAATGGCCAATGGGTGACTTCAACTCCTATCTGTGGGAAGAGGAGAAAACTGGATGTGCAGAGCCAAATTGGAATTCGATGAGGGACTTTCAAGCTTGTCTTGATGAGTGTAGTCTTTCTAATATTGGGTTTAAAAGTCTAGAATTTACTTGGAAGAGAGGTAGGCTTTTTAAGAGGCTTGATAAAGCTTGTAACAATGATAATTGGAATCTGCGCTTCCCAAATAGATTCCTAAACCATCTCCATTTCTACAACTCTAATCATAGACCTATCATTCTCCTTCATGGCTCCCCTCCTTGTGGCAATAATAGCACTCGTCCTTTCCGATTCATGGCTTCTTGGTTGCCTTGTGATTCTTTCCAGAATGTTATAAATAATTATTGGGGTGGGGAAGCTATCTGTAGACCACCTTATGAGAAGTTCCAAGTAGAGGCTCAAATCTGGCATAATGACACGTATAAAGAAGCTAACAAAAAGAAATTTAGCATCCATGCTAGACTCAAAGGAATCGATGATAGATTAAACAGATTCCATGATACTGATTTAGAATATCTCCAAAAAAACCTTGTGGAATAAGTTAAATGAAATCTACCTTCGTGAAGAGATTCTCTTGTTTCAATGATCGAGATGTAAATGGCTGATGTTTGGAGATAGGAATTCCAAATTCTTCCACTCCACAACAGTAGCTAGAAGAAGAGTGGACACAATTGACTCTCTGAAGAATGAAAATGATGAATGGATAGGAGAATCGAGCCTATTAAGCAACATGATATCAAACTATTTCGAGAAGTTATACTGTGAAGAGACTATTAGCAAACCTAGCTTCCTTGTGAAGGAGCTTTTCCCTTACTTCGAAACCAGAGTTTGCGGATGCTAACTGTTATTCCTTCGGTGGAGGATTTTAAGCATGTGGTTTTCCATTTCGAATTCTTTAAGGCACCAGGATCTGAAGGTCTTAATGCTCTCTTTTTCCAAACTCAGCGGAACAAGGTTGGTAAGGTTGTTTGTGAGGTAGTTAAGGAAGCTTTTCTGAATCCTGGTAGTGTGGCCTCAATTAATCAAACTATCTTATGTTTGATTCCCAAAGTGGACTGCCCTGAATCTGTGAGACAACTTCGACCCATAAGCTTAAGCAATGTAATCTACAAAACCATTACCAAGTTTATCTCTAAAAGATTAAGGAACCATATGAATCGCCTAATTATGCCCAATTAATGTAGCTAAAAAAAAAGGATGGATGGCCATCAAAGTGGATTTGGAAAAAGCATATGATAAACTTAGATGGGATTTTATCAAAGATATTCTGCAGGACATCAAGCTCCCTGAATCTCTTATTAACTTAGTCATGAGTTGTGTCATAACCACTTCTATGAATGTTTTGTGGAATGGAGCCACTACTAGATAGTTCAAACCCTCCAGAGGAGTGAGGCAAGGTGACCCTATCTCACCTTATCTTTTTGTCCTGTGTATTGAACGCCTGGCTCATTTGATCATCCTGGCAATTGACCAAAAAAAGTAGGAACCAGTGAGATTAAGGAAGAATGGTCCTCCAATATCACATATCTTGTCCGCGAACGATTTACTTCTGTTTGGAGAAGCATTAACAAAGCAAGCTCAAATCATGAAATAAACTTGAATTGCTTCTGTGACTCCTCGGGTCAAAGTGTCAGTACTGAAAAGACTCGAGTCTTATTTTCGAGGATTGTCAATCACAACCATGCCATGGAGTTAAGCAACAAGCTGGGTTTTGGTTTAACTGGAGACCTGGGGAAATACCTTGGTGTTAATCTTCACCACAAGAGGGTTACCGAAGGAAGTTTCAGTCATAGTATGGAAAGGGTGAACAAGAAGATGGAAGGTTGGAAGAGGAGGTCACTGTCCTTGGCAAGTAGGAATGTGCTTACTCAATAAGTGTTTTCAGTTCTCCCTATGTATGCTATGCAAACTAATCTTCTTCCTCTTAGAACCTGTGATGCAATTGAGAAGACTACTCGTGGCTTTCTATGGAATTCGTGCGACAATAGAAACAGCCCTCATAATGTCACTAGGAGTAAGGTATGATCTTCGAAAAAGATGAGAGGTTTGGGGGCTCAGATCTTTGAGAGAAACGAACAAAGCTTTCTTAATGAAAATAGGATTTGGCATCCTTACCAAGAAGGATGTTCTTTGGGTTCAAGTGCTGAAGAACTAATATCAGATTAGTAATGATCCAATCCCTGATTAGAAAATTTCAACTATTGGATCTAACATTTGGAAATGAGTGGTGAAAGTGTGGCCTGATGTTAAAAGTACTCCGGAATTCTTGTTGGTAATGGTGAAAACACAAGATTTTGGCTAGACAATTGGATGCCTAATCTTGGATGCATCAAGGATGTTGTAAATGAAGAGATAATTGAATACTTTATCCAGGGGAGATTCGCAGACTATGTTACATCTTAAGGCTCTTGGGACTGGCAAGAAGTCACAAACTTTGTTACCCTTGAAGTTAAGAATGTCATTGCCAGCATGATGCCTACAAATCCTGAAAATGGTGAAGACAAGATTTATTGGACAGAGACCAATGATGGCTGTTTCTCTGTAAAATATGCTTACAAAGCTTTAAAGAACAACGATGGAGACCAGTTGAGGGTGAATTGGAAAGCCATTTGGAAGTAGGACAGACCAAGTAGAATTAAAACCTTCATTTTTTCTTTTTGAAGGGGATAATCTGATGACAAACCATCAACGTTTCAACAGGCATTTTGTTGTTACGAATACATACCCTCGATGCCAAACTCATCCGGAAAGCTCTCTCCATGCTATTCGTGACTGTGTTTGGTTTAAAGATGTGTGGAAAGCTTTGACCTATCCTAGTAAGTGGCTCTTTTTTTGCCCAAATCCCTTAGAAGATTGGATAAATAGGAATCTGCAAATTGAGGCTGGCACAAATGACAGAAGCTGGCCTCTTGTTTTTGGCGTTACTTGTTGGTGCTTATGGCGGGAAATAAATGACTTCATTTTTAATGGGGTGAAACTGGATATTCAAAGAAGTGTCAGATTCATTCTTGGTCATTATGAGAACTTTATTGCTGTGAAAGGCTTACTGCTGAAAGGTGGTCTTCAGCAAAATACAACCTAAAACCAAGTGATCAAATGGAATCCTCCTTTGGCTGGCTGGATGAAAATGAATGTTGATGGAGCTAGTTCGAATCGCAACTTAAAATCTGGTTGTGGTGATGTGATAAGGAATTGTAATGGAGATTGGATAGTAGGATTTGCAAAAAATATGGGCAGGGAAATTTTTTCAGAGCGGAATTATGGATTATCCTTATGGTTCTTACTGTTTCCTGGGATCAAGGTTTTCGAAGTATCATCATTGAAGGTGACTCTACCCATGTTCTGAAGTTTATAGCGCAAGATGGTCAACATAATCATCCTCTAGCTCATATTGGAAACACAATGCGTGATCTTCTTGAGAGGAATTGGTCTGTGCATATTAAGTATACTCTTAGGGAAGGAAATGTCGTGGCTAATTGGATGGCACACAAAGCTCTGTCTGTTGAAAGGAATGTTCAGTTATTTTTTACCCCTCCTTTTGGGTGTAGTAATTTAATTTGTAAGGATAATATTGCTGTAAGGATAATGTACATTTTTACCCCTAAATGTACATTCAGTTGATTTATCAAGATTGGGAAAAAAATAGAAATCTCCAAGTGTTTATTTTATATTTTTTGTTCGTTTTTTTGTGAATGTTGTTTAATTTAACTATCATCTTTCAAGTTTTCACGAATAGGAATGATCCAAACTAAAACTGATGAATACTCCTGCTTCGGATGTAAAGAGCAAAGGGAAAGGTACTGAAACAAAGAATCAAGAAAACCAGGTTGTTGCACAGTAATTTGAATTTCCACATAACTCATAATAGCATGTTTAGGCTATAGTTTATGTGCTTTACTTATCTTATCTAGTTGGGGGAAAATTATCTTATGTTATGAGATGAATAATATAGGGTTCATTATTTTATTTTTTTAAATAAAGAGACATCTTTTTATGTTAGAGTAACATGAGAGATGAATTTCATGCAATATAAGAGTATAGTTTTCCATAGTTAATACACCTAAGCTAAAATGTGATTAATAAAACTATAATTATATTATGTTTTTTGGCAAATCAAATTCATTAATTAATTATTAATTCACAATAAATGATAATCGTTAATTTGCGAAAATCAACGATTATGGTTATAAGAAGTTATAAACAAAAAATGTTATAAATATAACTTTCCCATGAAAGAATCTGTTCACATTTTTTTTTTTACAAATTTTTACATATTATACTATATATCTTCAAAAATACATAATATAACCTAATGTATATCTTGAAATATATAATATAATTTATAATTTATAAATATAACCCTCCACAATTCAAAGAAATTAAAAATCCCTGGTAAACAGTAAAATAGAACATCTTTTCATGAAATTTTATACTTTTGTATGGACCACTATAAAATCCCTGCCAATGAAAATCATTTATTAAGCCAGGAAGCCAAACTTTTCCCGGTCTCTCTGACATCATCCTCTCTGTACCGAGTGGTCCACCGAATAGGAGTCGATACAAATGGTCGAGCCCACAAAGCAGGTATCAACACGTGGCACCCATAATGTACCATATAACCTATTTGATCAAATTGTAATCGTCTGATGATATTATGGATAAGTTTCCAACTTGTACGTATATTTTTCCCTCGTCCCCACTCCCCATCCCCTCCCTCCAAATTTCACTATTAACAAAGTATAATGCTATAAACAAGTAATAAATGTTTTAATATAATAAATACAACAAATTATCAAACCATAATAATAATAAAAAAATTATCGATTTATCATCTATCATTTAACATAACCACAAATTTTTTTCTACACACACAACATTTTGTGGGGTTTTCCCGGTCTCTCTAAATTTAATTAGCAAAAAAAAAAAAAAACTCCGGCACGTAAAATAAATCTCTATAACATAACACAATCACTTTTCCTACAACATAACTCTTATAAAATTCAAAAAATATTCAACTAACAATATCATTACATAATAATATTAAGAAAAATTATATTTATAAATTTTTTATTTACATTAAAAATTAAAAATAGAGAAAAATGTTTATCCTTTTAAATGATACAACTTATATCATTTCACTCTCACAAAGAAATGAGACCCACAATTTTTATTTTATTTTTGTCAACTCTCTCCTTCTTTGTCTATCTTTTTCTCTCTCTTAAAATAATATAATTTTGCATCGTTTAAAATGACACACACTTTACCTTTAAAAACAATACATAAACCCAATCATATACTATTCTTAATATATAATTAAATTTATAAATATAACTTAACTCAATATTAAAAAGTAGAAACTTTACCATGACAAACACGTAAATATCATCTTTTCTATCTGAGTAGTCAATTAAGCATTGTTTATATAAACATTCCCTTTGTTGTGTTGCAACTTCCTGGCTTCTCCGTTGAATTTCACTGAAGCCAAACACATTTACTAGATTATTTTTTTTTTTTGGAAAAAAAAAAAGGTTCCAATTCTTTCCGTTGGGTTGGGCTCTCTCCTCCATTCTATTATCTTCACTATCCGTGAAATGACGTCGTATCAGGAGGAGCATGAGATGGATCAAGACGACGACGGAGGAACGACGGACCTCAGCACCAGCGACGGCGACCCGGAGAGAGACTCATCTCAAAGCAACATCAATGGAGTCTCCAAACACCGCATATTCAATGATAACGCAAGCTACCAAGTTTTGCAGCTGAAGGAGGAGCCAACCGATTCGGACCCGGACCCGGACCCGAAGGCTCACCCTGTTCCATTAGGGGTCGTTCCGGTGGCGATGCAGATGCCTATACCAATATCCATGCCCATGCCCGTCAAAGCAACCAGGCGGTCCTCCACCAAGGACCGCCACACCAAGGTGGAGGGTCGTGGCCGCAGGATCCGAATACCCGCCACCTGCGCTGCTCGGATCTTTCAACTGACCCGAGAGTTAGGCCACAAGTCCGACGGCGAAACCGTCCGGTGGCTTCTAGAACACGCCGAGCAAGCCATCATCGAAGCCACCGGAACCGGCACCGTTCCGGCCATCGCCGTCTCAGTCGGGGGAGCTCTAAAAATCCCAACGACGTCGTCGAGCGAAAATCATAACCCCGCCGACAAATCCGCCGCCGCCGCCGCTTCCGCAAACACCAAGAAGCGTAAACGGCCATCAAACAGCGAGTTCGTGGACCTAAACGACGCGGTTTCGATGTCGTCCGGTCTAGCCCCGGTTCAATCGGCAGTACCACAAGGTCTGGTGCCGGTCTGGGCCGTGGGCAACACCAGCATGGTGGTCCCCACAAACACGTTCTGGATGATCCCTCCGAGCAACAACCAGTTGGGTGGAATTATGGGCTCGTCAAACCAGCAACCTCAGATATGGGCTTTATCTCCATCCATGACGCCCGTGTTTAACATGGCGGCAAGGCCCATATCGCCTCTGGTAGCAACAACGAATATTCCAGAAGTTTGGCCCGTGACGGCGGGTTGCAGTAACACTTCTAACTCGGCAGTGAGTACAAGCACGATGGGGCCGAAGGTGGCAACGAAGTCCAGCATGGCACCCAGTGTTAGTTCTAGCGCTACTACGAGTGGTGTTAGCAAGGCTCAGATGTTAAGGGATTTTTCTTTGGAAATTTACGATAAGCAAGAGTTGCAATTCATGGGCCGGTCTGGAACTGAGACTCAACATACGCAAGATTCCAATCAATGAAAAAATAAAGGTGTCTTTTTGTGTTGATAATTTCTCTTTTAATTGAATAAATGTGATTTGTGCTGTTTTTGGATCTTCAATTCCAGTTTTAACTCTTAGTTATATTTATTTCCAATTTAAATTAAAATTGACCTCTTCCTTGCTGTGTATAATATAGTTAGTTGCGTTTTACGGTTTTGGGTGAAAGGTATGAAAAATGTGATGTCGTACATCATCAATAATATCCATTGGAAATGGAAATTAAATGATAAAGTATGGGTCCGGAGGTGCTGGGGATAACTTTTGCAGAGTACGGACGTATAGGCCGTGAGGAATGGTTGAGTCATGAGTGTTGAGTGGTTTCGTTTCAAAATGATAAATCATTTTGTAAAAAGTAAAAACGGAACGGATTAGAAAGAGAAAAGGGAAGGGCTGTGTTTGTGTTATTTATGTAATTGCATTGGCAGAAACAGCGAAACGTAGGTGAAGAAGATGGGGGTTAGTGAGATGAGGAGGAGTACGGATTACGGATAGAAGAGTTTGACCTTTTACGACACGTGAGTGGGAAGTGCGACACGTGTGGTGAGAGGGGTGGGGGGAGTGGAAAGTGTGGTCCACCTAGAAATGGAGATGTCCGGTGACGACGTAGATGGATGGGTCTGCTCTCCCCAAAAAAGCATTTCATTTGATGCTTTTTATATTTTAAAATGCCAACGAAGTATCTATACTGTATTATACGATATATATATATATCTAACAATTTCTTCTACCCTCTAAAATTCAAATAATATTATGGGATGTTTAGGAATTTCAAAATTTTAGATATCAAAGAATAAGAATTTGAGGAGGGTTATACTTATCATTATCATAAAAATATTTCACTATCAATTTATTATCTCTAATATCATTGGATCTCTCTTCAAATTTTTTTTGGAATTCTCTCTTTGATCCAATGGTGATTAACGTAAGTTGGTAGTAGAATATTTTGGTAATAAGAATATACTCTCTCCATAACAAATGGTTATTATCTTTATAAGGGGTAAACATTTCTCAAACTGTTTGAGATAAGTTTATCTCCAGCTAGCCCCAAAACTACGTCGTTTTGATTAATGAAGGGTATTTATGTAATTTTAGGTGAGTTAATGAAAGGTGTTTCAGTAAAATGTATATGATATAAAAATAAATAAAATTACAATAACATCTTTTATTAATTCACCTAAAATTACATAAACACCCTTCATTAATCAAAACGACGTAGTTTTGGGGCTAGCTATAAAAAAAAAAATGTTTTTCTATAACTTATAATCAATTTAAATATTGTTATTATTTTAAATTTTTATCCTTTCATTCTCTCTCACAATTTCCCTGACTTTCTCTCTATCATTTCTCTTCCTCCTTCAAGATTTATTCCAGTAGTCACAGCTCGGTTTTGCTAATCTCCACTATCTCATCTTGCTCACAAGATTGTGGGGTTGTAGCCAAAAAAAATTTTGAATTTTTAATACAAGTAATAATTTTTATTCTAGTTTATATTCTTCTAAATTAATGAAGGAATGTCTTATGATATGATTACTGTGCATTTTAGCGGATTTTCGAGAATTTCGTGTTTGATTACGTGGGTTGGTGATTCTTTCAAAAATGTGGGTTTTTTTGAAAAAAAAGAAAATCCTGCCATTTTTTGGGGGTTTGATTGAAGTGATGCTGGACTTCAGAGAAAATTCCAATGGAAAGGGGTTACTTGAATCTTCTTTTGACCAAGTTCAAAATTTTCCAATTTAAATTTGATTTATATTTTTTTGGCTGATCACTAAAATTTGATTCAATATACTACTATCATTGAACATTTTCAATGTATCAACCTATTTGTTTCCTTAGTTAAATAGGGAATGGAAGAGTTATAAAATTTATCATAATTAAACTTCTGTCTTTAGGCACTAAATATAAAATAGGAATAAACCTGCAATTTTTTTTTTTTTTTTTGATAAACACACAGAGAGACGAATTTATTAGTCTGTGATGTAAAATTAGAAGATTTAGAGAGAATGAAGAAAAGATTATCACTTGTCAGTTCTACGTAGAAGGTGAAGGTGAGAGAGAATAAAATAATAAAAAATTAGCAATATAAAAATTGATTATGAGTCATTAAATTTAATTTTAATTCAACAATTATTAATTTAGTTATAAGAATAATAAATTTTTGTGATGATAATAAGTGTATCCCACAAGCATTTAGTTGGCTCAATTTGTCATGTATGCTCATCTATTTTTTAGAGGCATGTTCCATTCTTAAATACTTTAATACTCGGTGGGGTCTCTCGCTACCAATAAATTTGAAAGCCGCCACATTGTATAGTGCAGACGCTCATCGTCCCAGCGAGCGGGCGTGTGTCCGTTACGTCCCATCCCATTTGCATTTGTAATGGGATTTGGTGAGTAACTCTAACTGGGTCCACGCGCTACTCTGTGTATGTAAATACTGTGTGCATGGACTGATGGTGGGGGCTAAACTTAGGTGTCATCTTCTGGATCAGAACCGACAATCGTGTTTCTGTGTGGTGGGCCCTAATCAGCTTCCCCGGCCCACTCTCAACTTTTACTTCTACTAGGCTTTATCCCATGGGGTTTTATAGTCATCATGCATATGATATGCCTATTAAACTAGCAATTTAGCATACATATTTAAACGGAGGAGCATGTCAGATTTTATATCTTTCTTTTTCACCGTAAATTTGGAATTACATTAGATAAGTTATTTCTGAAAAAAATATTAAACCCAAAACAAAATTGGGTGAGGAGATTTTAATAAGTAATTTTTGTCTTAATCATGTTACCCGGCAGGTAACAGAGTTCCACTGCTGCTAAACAATGCCAGCTATCTTCAAAGCCTAACTCTTCAGATGGTGGTCCTCCTCCGGAGGAGGAGAATGATAGTGCAGACTCCAGTAATCCATATGCAACGATTCCAGAGTCTACTAATCATCAGCCAAACAGTGCAGGTGATAATTCCGAATCGGATCACATCATTTATTTGTTTCAATTAGGTTACGTCCTATCTAGAGGTGCTAAACGAGCAGGGGCCTTACAGTTGTTGACTCGGCTCGTGAAGGCCTGAACTTACATGTATAAAATTGATTGTTGCATCCAGGCTTGGACTTATATAAAAGCTCGTTTAATAAAAAGATCTCATGTTTCAATTCAAAAGCTCGGCCTTAGAGCCTCTCAGGCTTATCTAATATATTATTTTTTTAATATTTTGTATACTACTTGTGATAGTCATCTCTCTTCTCAATTCATTTCATCCCATTTTATTAATTAAACAGATTTTTTAAATGATTTTATTTTATAATGTATTATTTGAATATACATTAAATTTATGAAAATTTATGGAATTACTAGTGTTGTTGATTGTAGATTTTGTTTGGATAAATTTTTATTGTGTTATTTTTTTAAAACAGGCTAACAGGCTAAACCAGATTTTTGTTTTTTGTAAATAAGTCAGGCCACGGGCTGATATTATATTCGTAAAAGGTAACAGGCTAAGGCCAGTCTGACACATTTGAACACAGGCTCAGCCCGTTAAGACCAAAGCTCGGCTCGGCTCGGCTCGTTAACACCCCTAGTCCTCTCTTATAAAATCTCATCTTAAAATGAAAATTCCTAATGACGGACTAACAAAAATTGTTTATGTGACAATCACGTGAATGAGAAGCAGTTGACTGGTGATATTTCAATCACTATTCTAGCTCACTGATGGCTATTATTTATTTATCCTTGTCGGGCTGAGATATTTAGCAAAATGGTGGGTCAATGAGTGTTCCAAATTGAATTAGAGACTAGTTTGGTCTCCGGAACTAGGCAGAGCCGTAGATAATACAAATTAGGGAAGATAAAGAAAGTAGGAAAATAGAAGCAATGTTGTTAAAATGTGGAGTCTATGTAAAATGGGTATGGGTGAGCAAAAACGTAAAATCACAAAACGTAACGAAACGTAAGAGTTTACTAACGTATTAAAAATAAAATATATATCCAATATATATAAAACCAAAACTCACAAACATGTTTATTTTATAAGAATGTCAATTTTAATCTTTGTTTTAATTTATATAGAATAATTTTAATGTATTAATTATATAAGTTATTAAATTTAAGCTAATTAATGACTAAAAATATATATAATTTTTTATTATTATTACGTGTTATATATATATATATATATATATATTTGAACTATGCAAAAAAAAATTTATTTTTTGACACTACGTTTGAACCGTTTCTACGTTTCGATACTACGTTTGAACCGTTTCTACGTTTCGACACTACGTTTGAACTGTTTTGACTCAAAACTCGTTTCAACTACCGTTTTGACTCGATTTTGTTCATAAAAACGTAGACACGGCCCATTTTTACGTTTCGACACTACGTTTTTACAACACTGAATAGAAGTATATTTACTATCTTTTTTGCCAGATAGGATGACTCAAATGTTCATCTATCGAGTTCTTGCCACTGTGATGTCTTTTGTGTGTCATGTAGGCAATTTATGTTAGTCCTTGAAACAGAGTTAGTATTTAGGGAAAAATTGGTGACATTTATGTAAAATATTAGATGTTACTTAAACAAATAAAAGTATAGGGATAAAAATCAAACTTGACAGCTGAGACTTACTTAAAAGACCACAGGTGCATTTTGGCCTTAACTAATTTTATCATGGTTAATGACATTTCTATGGAAGGGGGCGACCTTATTCCATGCTTAAGCTATAAATTAAATGACTTTAAACATTCTATCTTAAAACAAAATTGTGTTTTAGTTTTCACAAAAAAAAAAATTGTGTTTTAGAATCTTTTTTTCCCTAGTTAGGTGGCTATGCGAATCTTGTAAAGATATGTTACTCAGAAATCTAGTATTGGTAGTAATTTCAAATCCATAGGTTTTTCTTTTGTTTTTGCTGGTTACAGTTTTAATGGCCTTGTGTATGCAAATTCTTTATCTACCAACTCTGGTTGGTTGGATAAGGGAACTGTTCTTTTTCGTTTTTAAACATCAGAATCTTAGTTGTTTGATTTTGTAAACACTACACATTCGTTTGATTACTTGTGTGCCTTCGCATGAAAGTGGAACAATTTTGATAGATTTGTATTTTTCATTACAGAGGAACAAGAGAACCAAAACATGTTGTTGACTAAAGAAGATGATACAAGTGGCACAACAGATTAGATTGCAGTTTGTTGCAGCGCCTCAAAGATATTGAAGCTGTATGTTGAATGTGGAGTAATTTTAATGGATTTGTGTTTTTCATTATTGTTTTAGATGTGTTTTTAGAGTTGAGATATTCTAGGATTCCGATATGGGCATTGGAACTTTTTTCGTAGGTAATGTTGCCAAATTATGCAAGGTGTAAAGTCTGAAGTTTTTTTATTGTTTATGTTTTTATATAAGTTCCCTGGTCGTGTTACTGAGACTAAAAAGTGAATGCTTAAGCTTAATTGATATAAGGGATTAACAATCCTTAGGGGAACACTACCCAGTCCGTACTGAAATATTTCGCATCTTCCCTAAATGCAGATTGCTTTATTAATTGGAGGCTATCGTGATGAGCATGAACAATTAGTATTTCTGGCATGTTACTTCTCACTCTACATCATGCAGAAGCATGGTAACCAAATTTTGTGGTCCTGAAAATAATTTGCACATGTGGATTAATAAAAGGGAAATATAAGTATAATATTGTAGGAAGAAAGTTATGTCATGTCACCCAATTATATCTATGTACTCACGGGAGTACATAGTTATAATTGGGAAAGCTTGCTGCTTAAGAGAGGAGATAATTTTTCTGACGGACCAAAAATAGAGCTTACAAGATTATACACAGCCTTGTGATCAGGGGAGTCATTTACTAATAATGTGTCTGAAAAAGCAAAGCCAAAGTCCTTCCTATTAGTCTCGGATTTCCACACCCTATGAAGTTCCTTTAAAAAAAATGAGATTATTGTTACCCCTATAATTTAACTTGGTACAAAACTCTTGATCCTGCATAAAACATTATTGAAAAAGTCAGTAGTGTTTAGAATAGAAAAATTCTAAACAAGAGTGAATTGCTAACAACAATTATTTACAACTGTATCTTTAATGATGGTATGAAAAACAAACCATGATGCTAAGTAATAACTTAAATTAATCTTAATAATCAACCAACATCTACCTTGAGGAAAACAAAATATTCTCAAAATTATTCTCAAAACTGATTTTGGAATAGACGAAAGGATAATTCAACTACTACTATCCACTACTAATCTCATCACCCTTAGATCATAAGAAAGGGGGAAAAAGGTCCATTGCTTTCTCTTTCCTATCATTTAAGGGTGATGAGGGTGGTAGTGGTTGACTTTAGTAGTAGGATCGGAATAAATTATCCAAATAAAGAGCAATTGTTGTTTTAACTCCCCAAAATGATAATTGACTGCTGCTATAATATTTATCCTGCCAATAATTATATGCAAGCATCAAGACACAGTAAAAGTAAATGAATTAGCTCACTTTTCTAATACTAAAATACAAATCAGTGCATGTTAAACCTAAGTCAAACATACAAACTAAAGTAATGAGATAAGTCATAGATTGGTACCTTTGTCTAGATGTCCATACAGCTACAAAAAAGTTTCTAAAGCAAAAATCTAGGAACTTATCACAATAGGGCCTCTTGTAAACTGCAAAATGAAAAAAAAGTAGAATATAAGTAAAATTCAACCAAGGCAGATATAATATTTACATATCCAGAAAAACAAATATTTGATCACATCACCATTATAATTAGAAAAGGAGAAATCATGTTCCCGTATATTTTCTATATGATTTTGATTTTCTTTATAGACAATATCAGCAAGCACTCCATTTAGATCGAGGATGAGAAGCTTCTTTGGGATAATAGTACTGCTAATCTCATCACCCTTAGATCATAAGAAAGGGGGAAAAAGGTCCACTGCTTTCTCTTTCCTATCATTTAAGGGTGATGAGGGTGGTAGTGGTTGACTTTAGTAGTAGGATTAGAATAAATTATCCAAATAAAGAGCAATTGTTGTTTTAACTCCCCAAAATGATAATTGACTGCTGCTATAATATTTTTCCTGCCAATAATTATATGCAAGCATCAAGACACAGTAAAAGTAAATGAATTAGCTCATTTTTCTAATACTAAAATACAAATCAGTGCATGTTAAACCTAAGTCAAACATACAAACTAAAGTAATGAGATAAGTCATAAATTGGTACCTTTGTCTAGATGTCCATACAGCTACAAAAAAGTTTCTAAAGCAAAAATCTAGGAACTTATCACAATAGGGCCTCTTGTAAACTGCAAAATGAAAAAAAAAAAAGTAGAATATAAGTAAAATTCAACCAAGGCAGATATAATATTTACATATCCAGAAAAAAAAATATTTGATCACATCACCATTATAATTAGAAAAGGAGAAATCATGTTCCCATATATTTTCTGTATGATTTTGATTTTCTTTATAGACAATATCAGCAAGCACTCAATTTAGATCGAGGATGAGAAGCTTCTTTGGGATAATAGTACTGCCAATCAGCCAGCCTTTAGCCACCCTCTCCATACACTAAACAGCTGTCATATTCCAATAATACAATTAGTTGAGTGGGCTATCAATTACTACTGAATTCATGTTAAAATGCTAAGTTGGTACATGAGATTGTCAATGAGCTATGGAGATGATAAGCCGTCTTTGGACACACAAATTCAAATAAGTAAAATGTTGATGACAAATTTTAAAAAACTAAACAAGTAATGTAATTTTCCTTTTATACCATTATAGTTGGGAGGACAAACATCTCCATCTACTACCGGGGTAGCAAAGGAGGGAGGTAAACGAAAACTTATGTTCATCCTCTCATAGAAGGCAAGCAAGAGATCTTTATATTGCCCTAATTGGTTCTGCACTTGCTCTAATTTCTCCATAATTTGCTGATTTGTGGGAGATGTGTGTTGCAAGTCTTCATGCATGCTTTCATCATGATGAGCTGCAACATTCTCATTTGTATCAATATGATCTCCCAAGGGGCCAACTTCCTCCTCTTCGATCGGAATCAGAGTCCCATTTAATCTTCATGTATTTTGTTGTTTCCAACTGGTATTTCTTAATTATATGGCAATAATAACAGGATCAGGCTCAAGTAAATTCTCATTATCCACAACAACCCCTGTTTTCTCACACAAAAGTTTAATCAAAGAACAATGTGCCAAAGGGAAAGTATTTCTTTCCATATTTCTCCTATTTGCAATAATTCTCCTATTTGCAATCCTATGGATATTGTCGGATAAAATCTGAGAAATGTGCAGGAAAGTTTCACCCATGATTTCTTTTACCAATATTTTTCTCTCCAAATTGACCTCGCTTTTGTTTTAGGACGGCAAGAAGTTGCTCACTAAAAAGTGGTACCACGCTTTGGCTATCCATGTTAATTCTTGGTTCGATTAGGCTAGGCATGTGACTGGGCTTTCTGAATTTCCATCCTATGCATGGGAGTGCAATGGCCTTAACAACAGCTATAGCCTCTTTCGGAATATTGTCCAAATTCTCCTTTCCAAATCTTGATAAAAAGGTGTAATACCCACAACCACTATTTGGCTGAGGGATGTTGATTTGAAGAGTTCAATCAATACTGTTTGGATTGTAAGTTACATACTTCCCTCTAACATAGCTCATGCGATTGTCTTGGTCTTCTTTAGGGGGGAGGAATGCATTGGCATAAAACTCCTTGTGCACCTTAGTGGAACTTGGGCAAGGTGTTTGGCAGAGTTGTTTCCACTGTCTATGCTCTATTACTGCATGAATTTTAGGAAATTTATCTGCTTCTACGTTCAATTGTCTCTCTTTAATAATTTTGTCTTTGGAAGCCTCCACAATCTTCCTGTATCGATTAAAATGTATCTCAGAATTTCAAAGTTTCTCATTGTATTTGAAATTTCCAACGCGTGTCCGCTTCCTAGTAGACATACTTGAAACTCAAAAAATATCAACCAACAACAGAATCCTAAGTGGCAAACACTAAAAATCTGATGTAAGAAAGGAATTAAAGTTGAATATGTATGCATATTACAATTCATTCCCACAATAACAACTCAACAATTTAATTTCATATAATTAAAAGAGAAAGCAAACCAATATCTCAACAACAAAAATTCAAAAAGGGATTAAATAAAGGGTTTTCATTTTATCCTTTAACATAACACAACAAACTTTCCTACACACACAACATTTTGTGGGGCCCACACATTTTAAAACAAAAAAAAGAAAAAAATATGGCACGCAAAACGAATCTCTATAAAATTACATAATCACTTTTCCTACAACATAATAAACATAAAACCCTTAAATAAAAAGCTGGAAATCTTAGGAAAACCCTAGAAATTGGGTGGCAATGCACATTATAACCATCTCATACGCAGTATAACCATTTGATACGCAAGTGTTTTTTCTATTGTAAGATAAAGCTTTTGAAGAGAATGATGATACACAACGGCAAAACAATGATGGGTGGTAATGCGCAATATAACCGTTTGATACGCAAGGGAAAGATTTTGAAAGGATCAAAAACCCTGCCCTTGGATCAACTCACGGTCAACAAGGAGAAAGGAGAGAGTTTGGTCTTGAAAGTGAAGCCAGCAGCATGCGCTGAGCTATTTGTGTTACAAGCGTAGCAGATGATTTCAAGTGAACCAGACGTGTTTGACCCGTGCATAGTTGCACTTTTAACATAGCAGTGTGTTTGCGTATTTGCGCTTTAAACACAGCGTATTTGCGCTTTAAACGTAGCAGAGCATTTTAAACGTAGTAGCAGGGAGCTTTGAATTTTGGTGTTATTTTTTCTTTAATTTAATGATAATTTAAATTAAAGATGTCTTTATAATATATATTTTAAAATAAATTATATTAATTTTAAAATTTCTTCATATTATATAAATTATATCAATTTATCTTAATAAATCTTATAATTTTTTAAAAATATTATCTAACATTGATTATTTTTAATATTAAACATAATAATCTAAACTCCAACAATCTCACTCCAAAAACACATCAATTAGTTTGAAAAAATTGAAAGCATTAACTGCATGTATGCCAGATCTATGAACGACTACAAATTAAAAAAAAAAGAGAAAAAAAAAGTAAGACCAAACCAGTTTCTCTTCTTTTCCTCACAAGGTGGTTTAAGCCATTCCTTCTGACCTCGCTTGCGTTTGTTATCCAGCGTTTTGGATGCCATTTCATTTTCTTTTAACTATATACCATCAATTTTTGAAAATCCCCAAATTTTAAACCCTAGAGTTTTGCAACACTTGAAAGGAAAACAAAGATGATTCTTACTTTAGCAAAAAGACATAAGATGAGTGAAGAAGAGAAGTTGAAAGGATAAAAAAATCCTCCCCTTAGATCAACTCACGATCAACAAGGAGAAAGGTGAGAGTTTGGTCTTGAAAGTGAAGCCAGCAGCATGCATTGGGCTATTTGCGTTACAAGCGTAGCAGAGGATTTCAAGTGAACCAGACGCGTTTGACGCGTGCGTAGTTGCACTTTTAACATAGCAGCGCGTTTGCGTATTTGCGCTTTAAACGCAGCGTATTTGCGCTTTAAACGTAGCAGTGCATTTTAAATGTAGTAGCAGGGAGCTTTGCGTTTTGGTGTTATTTTTTGTTTAATTTAATGAGAATTTAAATTAAAGATGTCTTTATAATACATATTTTAAAATAAATTATATCAATTTAAAAATTTCTTCATATTATATAAATTATATCAATTTAAGTTAATAAATCTTAAAACTTTTTTAAAATATTATCTAACATTGATTATTTTTAATATTAAACATAATAATCTAAACTCCAACAATCTCACTCCCAAAACACATCAATTAGTTAGAAAAAATTGAAAGCATTAACTGCATGTATGCCAGATCTATGAACGACTATAGATTAAAAAAGAAAAAGAAAAAAAGAGAGTAAAACCAAACCAATTTATCTTCTTTTCCTCGCAAGGTGGTTTAAGCCATTTCTTCTGATCTCGCTTGCTTTTGTTATCCAACGTTTTGGATGCCATTTCATTTTCTTTTAACCATATACCATCAATTTTTGAGAATCCCCAAATTTTAAACCCTAGATTTTTGCAAAACTTGAAAGGAAAACATAGATGATTCTTACTTTAGCAAAGAGACATAAGATGAGTGAAGAAGAGAAGTTGAAAGGATCAAAAACCCTCCCTTTGGATCAACTCACAGTCAAAAAGGAGAAAGGAGAGTGTTTGGTCTTGAAAGTGAAGCCATCAGCATGCGCTGGGCTATTTGCGTTACAAGTGTAGCAGATGGTTTCATGTGAACCAGACACGTTTGACGCGTGCGTAGTTGCACTTTTAACATAGCGGTGCGTTTGCGTATTTGCTCTTTAAATGCAGCGTATTTGCGCTTTAAACGTTGCAGTGCATTTTAAAGTAATAGCATGGAGCTTTGCATTTTGGTGTTATTTTTTCTTTAATTTAATGAGAATTTAAATTAAAGATGTCTTTATAATATATATTTTAAAACAAATTATATCAATTTAGAAATTTCTTCATATTATATAAATTATTTCAATATAAGTTAATAAATCTTATAATTTTTTTTTAAAATATTGTCTAACATTGATTATTTTTAATATTAAACATAATAATCTAAACTCCAACAATCTCACTTTTTTTTTTGAAAATTGATCCTAATTAACTCTTTGAAGCGAATAGAAACCCTGGATATCCCCACAGGTTCGACTCTTTGAGCCGCCTATGGGACTAATCCAGAGTTCGGGTGCGAGTCCAAAGATTACGGTACTTATGCCCCTCCCCAGATGGTGTTGGTGGGATTCGAACCGAGATCCTCTCCCACCACTCAGTTCCCATGCTACTAACTGAGCCACCACACTTGGGTACAATCTCACTTCCAAAACACATCAATTAGTGGAAAAATTGAAAGCATTAACTGCATGTATGCCAGATCTATGAATGATTACAGATCTCACTCCCAAAGTAAGTAAAGGGGACCACTACTGGGCTGTTGTGCGGCTGGTGGTTGCTGAGGAGGTGCAGTAAGTTGGAAATTCTGCCTTATCTGCTGAGGTACGAACTGCTGCCTCTGTTGGTACTAGTTTTGATTATGGTTTTGATTTCACTTCAAGTTGGGATGATCTTTCCAGCCAGGGTTATAGGTGTTAGAGAATGGGTTGTACAGTTATTGCTGCTGGTACTGTGGTTTACCAGGAAAGACTCTTGCTACAACAATCGTCTGGTCTACTGGAGGGGCACCTTCTTGTAGACTGGAGTAGGCATCCGTGGGGTGGAGTGGAGTCCAACAAATACCACAAGGGTTGCTCAACTATGGAGTGCGAGGTTGCACTGTCTGTGTCACTGCCAATTGTCTCACCATTGTGGTTAGCTCGTCGAGCCTATTCTCTATTCTTTGATTATTTGTGCTCGATGCCACTGCTGCTGTTATTACTGAATTTTGGACTGGAGGTCTTTGAACTTGGAATACAACAGTATTATTTGCTCTGTTGCCAAAATATCGAGCATTTGCTGCCATTTTTGAATGTTTTCATGCGGCGCATACTCAAAGCTAATTTAAGGCCTTTAAGCACAACTCATAGCTCTTCTTAAAGCGGGTTACAAGTTCGATGTCGCAAGAAAATCCTTTTATCCAGGTACCTTCTTCATTTTTCAAGATACCATCGTATAGCTCACTCGAGAGGTGGACAACTTCACAGAACCATCAAAGTTTAGCTTTATCTTTATCCAACCATTGACGATGATGGGTTTCCGAAGACTAATTGTCGAAGGAGTCACCATTAATGTAATGATTAGTGAAATTGTTATGTACACCTGGAAGCGAAGCTAGCTAATGATTATCATCCAGCTTCTCACATCAAGAAAGACTGTGATATTCGTTTCTTTCGCACGTTGCGTGAGTCCAATGCATACGCAGATTGGATGGCAAAGAATGTGTCCATGTAAAACAAGGTCAACTTTGTGTATTCAGTCTTTTTCCATATATGCAATTGTCTTTTTTTTGGGGTTTGGGTTATTTAGCCCCCTCATCCAAAAAAATCTTGATTCATTCAATTTGAGTTAATTTAGATCGTGAGCTAGTTTGCAATGGCTTTTTGACCCTTATGACCCTTAATTAATAATTAATTACTAATTCGAAAAATTAATTCCTCCCAAAAATATAACACCAATCTGCCCCTGTTTGACCGTTGACCACGAAGCCTACCCGGGTACACACCTCCTTACCCGGGTAGTTTTTGAATTTTCTGGCCTACCTGGGTAGGTAGGTGTGTACCCGGGTAGAGTTCTTCATTTCTGAAAATTCTTTGAATTACTTACCCGAGTACGTAGGTGTGTACTCGGGTAATGCAATGCAACAATAAAGGAAGGAAATTTAATTGCCAGCAATGCAATCTGATTGAGTTGAAAACTAAAGTCAAACAACATAAAAGTTGAGCTAAACAGAATATTGGAATTGAAAAGAGCAACTGTCTGTTCTCAGTTATGATTTTCAAATCAAATAAAAGTTCAACAACCCTCAATGGAAGTCTTAAACATAAGAAAAGCAACAATGAGAAGGATGAACAACCCTGTGCACAGATGCAAATCAATGTCAAATGCAACAAAAATCATTAGAAGAGAATCTATGTCTTGAGAATCATTAAAAGAACAAGAAAAAAAAACTGAAGAAGATGAGGAAAACATTTTTCATGCCAACTAAAAACATAATTGAGTTATACCAAAAAAAAAAAAAACATAATTGAGTTTTATTGAAAGAGTTTCTACAAAAATCATGTAAGGATAGAAGACCAGGGAACCCAATACTTACAGGAAATGAATTTTCAATGCTGATCCTGTTTTCACTTGAAGTTCTCAAAGAAGATTCCTTTTCCAAATTCTCTTTCTGGGTAAGCAAAAGCTCACCATACAAAAGAACAAGAAAAAAATTTGAAGAAGATGAGGAAAACACTTTTCATTCTAACTAAAAACATAATTGAGTTATACCAAAAAAAAAAAAAACATTATTGAGTTTTATTTAAAGAGTTTCTACAAAAATCATGTAAAGATATAAGACCAGGGAACCCAATACTTACAGGAAATGAATTTTCAATGCTGATCCTGTTTTCACTTGAAGTTCTCAAAGAAGATTCTTTTTCCCAATTCTCTTTCTGGGTAAGCAAAAGCTCACCATGCAAAGACCACAACTTCCTTGTATTGTCCATGTTGTTCATATCTTGGGCAACTTGATCAGCGTCCTGCACACACATGGCGATAACAACCGTGGGGTATTAGTGATTCTTTTGCTACATAGAAGAGAGAGAAAGGAGAAGATTCTGAGAATATGTTGGAAAAAGTATATAATGATCTGTTTATAGAGTTAGTGTCAGTGAGAGAGGGAGCGAAAGAGAACTAAGTTCCAGATTTTTCTATGAAAGCATGGCTGAAAATCGGTTTGGTTGGGTTACATTGTTATTGTTGTTATGCAACTTCGTATCAAAATGTTGGTAACAACTGATAATGATAATGATAACGACACTTACTCGGGTACACACCTACGTACCCGGGTAAGTAATTCAAAGAATTTCCAGAAACGAAGAACTCTACCCGGGTACACACCTACCTACCCAGGTAGCCAGAAAATTCAAAAATTACCCGGGTAGGCTTCGTGGTCAACGGTCAAACATGGGCAGATTGGTGTTATGTTTTTGGGAGGGGTTAAATTTTCGAATTAGTTTCAAATGAGGGTCAAAGTAGTAATTAATTATTAATTAAGGGTCAAAAAGCCAGTTTGCAATAGGTTGAGTTGATTTACATATTTAAAAATGTCATAATTAAATATTACAATTATTATATTACTATTTTGGGGGAAATATTTGTCCTTACATATAATTGCATCATTTTAAGTGAGAGAAAGACACAACTTAATATTTTTTATTTAAAATTTAAGTTTAAAAAAATCACTCACTTTCTCTCCCAAGATTTCTCCATTGCTTATATCTTTCTCTCACTTAAAATGATATAAATATATGTCCTTTAGAATTATTGTTTATTTCATAATAAAAACATTAAAATTATATAATTAGTTCGATACGAAGTGTGGAAGTTTATTTTAATATCGCATAAAAATACTAATTAATCCCAAAATATATGAAAGAAAAAATCGCTTTGTAAAATTGTAAATTGTAAATTGTAAATTTTAGTGAACTAAATATTACTTCCTCAAATAACTCTATAAAAGATATATTTATTGATTTATTTTTTAAATAATAAATTATATTTTAATAATTTGTATTATATTTTTGTGTATATTTATTATTATTATTTGAATATTAATGTAAAGTTGATGTATACTTTACCATTGTGATTTAATATAAAAATAGTATATTTTTATATTTTAATTTTATCAGTAAATATAAACTAACTTTAATATCAAATTTTATAACAAATCGATCAATATACCTTAGTTATGCATAAAGAATATATGCTAGGGATTTCTCCCAAAAGAAGAAGAAGAATATATGCTGGGGATATCCAAATTCTGCAGTCAAGCGCACCCAAACAATATTTTTTCCCCTCGTTTTGGTCTTGCACGGAAGCATTGTTAATAAATAATGACTCATTACACACAATAGTCAATGACAAGTGCAAATATGATGAGCATTGCCAGACAACTCCTTTACGAGCATTTTGCAGAGGCAGGAAGATATGCTACGTTTCTAATGGGTCCTTAGCTGCATCAAAGTGGGTCCTATTGCTGGGTTGTATTCCTTTTTTGAGACTTCTCTCATCAATAAATCACTTCAAAATAAAACTCAATATTGGTTTACTCAAATCTTACATTCTTGGTCTTTAATCTATTGGGTAGTAAAAACTCCACTATAAATTTTGCCCAGCTAAAAACTCACTACCCAATAGCCCAGTTATAACATCTATGATTACTTAGGCTCTCTTAAGTGATGCTCTATTCCAATAATTAAAAGCTTATTTATATAAGAAACTCTTCGTGGGCCTCTTTAATTGAGCAATGCTGGACTTAGGTGAATTACACAGAAACCCATGATATTCTCGCAGATATTGTTAGACTAATCCTCAAGCACTGCGTGATTAGTAGTTAATAAGGACGTGCTTCCAACCAATTTTCTTAAAAAAAATTATATGAAAATCACTCAAGAGAAACAAGTTTACTACTTAATTAGGGTAAACTTCATTTTCATCCTTTATGATTACATTATGTATCACTAGACTCATGATACTTCAAACTCATCATTTAGACCCAATGTAGCTCAGTAGCTACATCCCCCTCTGTTTTAAACTCGTTATCAAGATTTAAGATTTATATTATTCGATTATATTTTATTTGTTTGTAATAATATTTACATATATTTTTTTAATTTTATATACATAATTTAAATAGAAATAGTCATTACATATATTTTAACATGTTAATTAAATTATTTTAAGATATAAAAAATATTTATTTACTTTTTTAAAAAAAAAAATTTCTAACCCTATAATTATATTCTGAAATTTTTTCCTTAAAGACATTATTTTTTTGGTCTTCGTAATAGCACTTTTCAAAGAGTTTTATTTTTTAAAAAAAGAGAGTATTTTTCTGTTTATTTCCTTTTCGTACACGTACATCATACTTCGGTCAATGTGTACAAGTGAAAAGAAAAGAAAATAAAGCCAGCATAATATCAAAATTAGAGGGCCTGTTTTGAGTTCAATAATAAGATAAATTGATCCTTTTTTTTGGTTAGTACAGACTGGAGGGGTATGGCGAAAGATGTGTGGCGAGTGCCCCATATAGGGAACCAAACTCGTCGTTTATTACAAGGAGACTGTAAATAACTGAAGCCCAACCTTCTCTGCACCGAAATGATGAAATGTTTTAAGTCATACAAATCTTAAATAGAAACCCTAGTAGCCAGGCTAGGCTCCAAGCCCATGTTCAAGCAAGGGTTAACCCAAACCCAAAAGGGGCGTGAGAACGCCTAGGTGACTTGGTCCTCTCGTAGTAGTGTTGAAAAATAAAATATAAAAAAATCATAAGTATAAATCAGTGTAATTTACTTGAATATTGGCCTTTGCAAAATACAAATTGGTGAAATATGTAAATATAAGGGGATAAGCCAAGGTGTGCAAATTTATATTACTATCATAAAAATACTGCCAGTTTTTTGGATGATCACAATAAAAATACAAAAATACCTTTTAAGAACATAATAAAATTACAAATTTTTTGTAAATTAATTTTTTTTCTTCTGGTATGATAATTTTATAATTATTTATTTTAATATTTTTTTTCTTGTTTCATCATCATTGATTCACCTTTATATAATTATGATTTTTTAATATGATCGTATGATATTAACATATTTTCAGGATTTATCATCTGTATCATTGATATGAGGGGATGCACGCGAAAGTGTTTGAATAACACTGTTGACTTCAGCTTAAGCATTAGGCCAGGGTGTGCAGGCACTTCCCACTGGCTACTGGGTTGCTTTTTGATTGGCGGAAATGCATGTCATTTCATAACCATACAAAGTAAATTAATAATGATAATTTTATGATTATTTATTTTAACATATTTTTCTCTCTCTTTTTTATTATTATTAATTCATATTATATTAAATAATATATTAGAAGATTCCCTCCCTAGTTGACATCCCCCTGCCTTCTTCGGTGACTATACAGTATACATTGTCTAACCATTGTAAACTTCTTATCAACTTTTAAAGAAGTAACATTGTTTCTTTCGGTCAATTTTATTTTTTATTTTTTCAGTTAATTGATTAATCAACTAATCCGAAGAAAGGTGCGGCAAAATTCTTTACCAAATTCTTAATATAGTTTCAAAACCACCACGTTTAAATGAACCAAACGGTTCGTATTGGTCCTATTGGATCATTTTGTTCACCCTCATTATAATCCGAAAGAGCTCCAGGCTCAAACTCAATTGCAGTTAAATTATACAAAAAGAGTACAGCATACGAAAATTTCATAATTTATAAATAACTAGCCACTAATTTATTCAATCACGGAGTCAATACAAATCCAACATACAAATAAAATACATCCAGATCCAGCGAAGCATATGAACGGAGATGGACATCCACACACACTGAAATCAATGAGGACAATAATAACGGTAAAAATTGGGAACCTTCATAATTAAATTAAGCTTCAGCCTTTTGATTTGGCTTGAAGACATACTGAATGAGGGAGTCTTTGATAGACAATAATTCTGGAAATTCCTTCTTCAATTTGGCTGCATCAAGCTCATTGTTGCTTCTGGGGGCAACTATTACCTTAGCCTGTTCCTCAAGAGTGAAGTTCTTCCAAGTGAAATTAGGGTCAACATAATCTCTATACATCTCTAAGATTTCATTGTGGCTAACCGCTCCAGGGTTGGTGAAGTTCCAAATTCCAGTGAGGTTTCTCTTTGCCATCTCTATGGAGATGGGAAGGAGTTCATCTAATATAGTCATTGAATTAGGAATATCCACAACCTTCTCATACCGAGTGATCTTTGTTATGAAATTGCGCGGGTTCGACAAATCAGATGAGATTGGCATCCTCACTCTCAACGTACATACATTATCATAGTTCCTCAGCAGATCTTCTACCTGTAAAACACAACAGATCTCTCAATACAAATTCTAAAACATCAACCTTAAAAAATTCGAAGAAAACCCGACAAGATCGATGACTTTTAAGGATGTTATAATAATGAAGGAGTAAGAGAGAGACCATGGCCTTGGTTTTGGAGTAGAAGGAACCGGTGAAATTGGGAGAGTCTTCTTCTTTGAAACCGATTCCGGATCCGAGTGGGTGAGCGGAGTCATACTCGAAGATGCAGCCGGTGGCGTAGTTGATGAGGAGGAGGCCACTCTGGCGGCACACGTCGGCGAGGGTGAGTGTCCCAACCACGTTGGCTCTGATGGTCTCAACCTTGTGAGACTCGCACCAATCCACGTTGGGTCGGCCCGTGACTCCGGCGGCGTTGAACACGTGAGTGGGCTTCACCTCTGCTATGTCGTTTTCCAGCGAGGCCCGGTTCTCCAGGCGACCCGACCCGTACGCGAATTCGATCCCCTGGGCTCGGCAGAGAGTGCCAACGATGCCGCCAATCCAGCCGGTTCGCCCGTAGATTAGGAACTTGAGGGGCTTGTCTGTGGAGACGCCGTTGGTTGGGAACCCCATATCTAGAGAGAGAGAAAGAGAGAGAAGAAATGCTAGATCTCTGCCTCTTCTCTTCTTTCTCAATCTTGTCTGCTCCACTCTTATACAAGCACAGAAAATATTCCACTTTTAATTACCTTTTTTATTTTTAATAAATTTGAGTAATAATGGAGAAATTGCTATGTAACATCTTATTTATGATGTTAATATGTAATTAAAGTAGAGAAAAGTGTTTATCCTTTTTAAATGATACAACTTATATCATTTTACTCTCACAAAAAGGTGGGACCCACACAATTATATTTTTTTGTGCACTTTCTCTTCTCCTTTATCTATTTCTTTCTCTCACACTTAAAATGACATAACTTTACATCATTTAAAATGATACACACTTTTCCAATTAAAGTAATGAATAATTTTCTTTACCAAAAAAAAGTAATGAATAATTTTTGAATTAAAATTAATTTACGCATTTTAATATAAATTAATCAAACAATATTTTATTTCAATGTATCAAGAAAAAAGTCAAACTAAATATTTAAAATTAATAAATTTAAATTCTAATTGTATAAATAAGAACAGAAAATTTGAGTTAATAAGCAGCTGAAATAGGCTCTATACGATTATGTGAGGTGAACAATTTGCCAACACAAGCTATACTTCATCCGTTCTAAACTTGTCAGAAAATGACTGACATCTGTTTTTGCTAGGGTGTTTGGTATAAGAGAAAAAAATTTATCTAGGAATCATGATTAATGAGAATATGTTTGAAAAAAAGTTTTCAGAAATGTTGCAAAAATCGGTTTGGTATGCCAAAATATTATCAAAAATATTAATTAATTTTGCTGAGTGTATATTTGGTTGATGATAAAATATTGCTGGAAATATGAGAAAAATTTACAAAACTACCCTCATAATATCTGACTTTTGAAACACAATTAAAAAGAAAAAAAAAAAAAGGCCAATGCCAATAAATGTATGCAGAATTTTAATTCAAATGGAAAAATATGGAGGACCTGATGGATGAATGATTGGAGGAGTTGGTTGATGGTCGATCGTGTGTGGAGGTAAGCGGTGGCCGATGATGGTTGGGTTTAGGAGAGGTCTCTAGAGGGTCCATTAGTTGAGGGCTCAGAGGAAGATGAAAATGGAGAAGAAATGGGCGGAGGTGGGCTGGGGTTTCGTGGTTGTCGGTGGAAGCTTGGCGGCGGTGAGGGATGTGGTTGCCATGGTCGGTAGTCTGGGTGAGAGGAGATGTTGGGGTTTTTGGCTGGTGATTTGTTGTGGAGATGGTGGTTCAGCGTTGTCTATGGTGAAGCATGATGGTCTCGACGGTGGTTGGTGGATGGAGGTATTTTCGTTTGAGAAATGAGCTACCTCTTTCCCATCCTATGGGGAAAAAAATATCTCATCTCATCCATGGTATTCTCCAATGGGAATCCGCAATGTAAAACAAAATCATGGGAAAAAAATTTATTCGGGATTATTTTTACTTTTCCTCCTACCTAATGTGGGAAAATCATTTTTCTCATCCTACTATCAATTAACCCAAAAAAAAACCCATGTACTAATCACCCCCTAAGGGTGAAATATGTTAATATGGAGAGATCGTTCAGTGCAACAATAGTGTGTGCATCTTCCACTGATTTGATGACATTTGAATTAAATTTCTCCCTCTCTCTCTTCTGTACACATGTCCTAGCCACTGTTGGATTTTGATTGGCTTGTCCCGCTGAGTGGAGAGTGTTCGAGTGGGATGGTAGCACCGAAATAATTTCGGTTAATATGATGGAGAAAACAGAGCCAATAGTATGAATCAAAGCTTTGAAGAGTCACCATTTAAGTTCTATATTAGCTGAGGGCAAAAATGGATGTGTATTTTGGCCTCGATTAGCATAGTAACAGGCTAACAGCACTTGAATGGAGAAGATGGAGAGGCAAAGACCCCTTTATATAGAGCGGAGTATATTTTCTCTAAATGTGCAAAGCATAACGCCATAATCATTTTCAGTTATGTGGCCCCCATTATAGTGTGCGAGAACACATATACAAGAAAATTATATTCTCCACGTGTTAGATGGAGTGGCCTTGCCGGATGGTCATTTGGGCGGGCTAGGTAAAACCATATGGCCGGTCCAAAACACGCTCTAACTCAATCAGCATTCTCTTGCCCAAATTGTTTCCTCAATCATCATGTACTATGGAATATATCTATTTATTATACTATTTTGTATATATTATACAAACTATGATATTCTAACATTATCTATAAATAAAATATATTAATATAAAGAATTTAAATAAAGTTATAAGTAGTTTTTAAATATTTTATTAAAAATTCTAAGATTAAAATTAAAAGAATGAATTCACAAATAAGTAAAATAATCATATTTAGAGAATATTTTATTGATGTATATCCTATTTTTCTCTATTTAAGATTAATATATGGAATGAATAATATCATTCTAATTCATTTAAATTAGTACCTTCTGATCATTATTTTCAAAAAATAATATTTTTTAAATAAAAAATTTGAAAGGTTGAAAGAAATGAAAAGTCCAAAAAGATACAAAAGAAAAAAAAATAATGTAAGTCATAAAAAATAAATTAAAATAAAATGAAGTTCTAATTAAATTTTTTAAAAAAAAAATTAGGAGAAATTGCATGTGACAACTTTTATTGGAATAACTTTAATATATAATACTACCATAGATTAATAGAGAATGTGATTCTAATTTAAAACTTCAATAAAATAATTATAGCGAGTTGCGACACTGAAACTGTATGATCGTAATGGATGACCATAGGATATACCTAACCTTGCATCGTCCCTCTCTATGGTGTTTTTTGATTTCGAGGGAGAACATCCCTCCCACTCCCTAGTCCCAACCCACCACGTCCGCGACACCCTATCTGTTCACTGTCAAGCCCAGCCTGGCTCCAGAGTTGATTGAGATCAATATTTAGACACCAAATATTTTTCTGCCTAATAACCAGTAATCATGTTTATGTCTTGCATCTTTTCAAATGAAAACGAGAATCACTCAGCTTTTCTTGTGTTACAATTGCAACCCACATGGGAATGACAATATACACAGTGCTCTGTGAACCTCAATTTGTTCCATTTTGCTAATAGTAACAAGTGTGCCCCGTTACAACTTCAAATATATTATAAACTGCGCTCTCAACTGTGCCTCAAGGGAGAAAAGAGTGTTTATTTACACTACGCAATCCAAAATTAATCATAAGCTTCATGGTCCCGTAACAAGGGAGAAAAGAGTGTTTATATACCTGCCTAATCCAAAACTAATCCTAAGTTTCATGGGTTAAAATTGGACTTTGGGCTCACTCTCACTAAAATTATTGGGCTTAAGTGAAGAGAGCTTACTAAACCCAACAGTAATGTGAGACATGTGATTTGTTCAACTACTAGCAATGAACCAAGTTTCAATCTTTTGTTTACTGATGTTTGAAAAGCAATTAATAAATTATCTTCTTCTTGCTTGAGATCAGGCATCATCTGTTGTCTCTTTTGTAATTTTGTCCTTCTTTGAATGGACAATTTTTCTAGCTTAACCTTTTCTTTTTTTGGTACAGATTCTTTTTACTATAGCTTCACTGAGGTTTCTCATAAAATTGCCATCTTTCTCCTGGTGGTTTTCTTAGAAACTCATCATAACTCCACATTAATTGTGGCAGAAACTTCGGATTGCTTATTGAAGCTAAAATAGGATCAATTTTTCTTGGTAAAGTAATCTATATTTTTTTAATCTACTCTTTCATTTGACTAATGTTAGAGGAATAAAAAACCATTGAAAAGCAAGCTTTGTTAGGTGAAGCTATATTAATATTTTTATATTTCATGTATTTTAGAAAAGTGGAGGACAAAGTCAGAATCTTTTGTCTTTAAATTCTCAAAATACCTTCTCTTTTACCTTGTCTGGTCCCTGTAATTCTCCTTGAAAGATTTTCCATGCTTCCTTGGTTGTCTTGGCATTTATAGATTGACAAGTATCTCATGTAACTGCTTACTAGGGAAAACCCAAGTGCTTTAATTTCCTTGGCAGATACGTCCTTCAAATTCATTTTTCTCTCTGCAAAAGCTTCGGTTGCTGGGTTTCATAACCACTTTCAACAATATATCCCAAAGTGTATGAGCTTTCAGAAAGGCTTGCATCCTTGCTGATCAGAAATTATAGTTTTTCTACTCAAAAAGATGGAGGTGTTCGAACATGTGCACATTAGTAATCATACAAGAAGTTAATTATTTAACATTCATGTGATCTGCTTTATATGTTGTCATTCTAAATCTTGTCTTGACTTGTTTGGCTTTTCATCAAATCTTACTTAGAAATGGAAGTCATGGTAATTTTTTACTTTAAACACTCTCTTATGATGCAACAGCAGCAGCAGAAGCTGATATCAAAATTATTTATTTATCACCACACCCTTAATACTAATGGCATTTGATTACTTCAGATTTCTGACCAGTCTCTTTGTTTGTGTGTGCCAATTTTATAGCTGTGCATAATGCAGGAAAAGAATGAGTTTCATGTTTATATTTTCCCATAATATCTTTCTGATTTGCGCCCTTACATATGTATGATAGAATAATCTAAAATGCATATGCAGCTCATGCAGTGATACAAATTGGTGAATCAATTTGTTCTATTATTCTGGTGCTAAACGGATAATTTTAAATATGTGAAGTATTAGATGATGTTGCACACGGAGTACAAATCGAACTTGCTATTATGTATATTTAGGGATCTACGCCATTATCTTGTTTTTCTCTCGATCTATATTCTTTTTAGATCTTGTTTTTCTCGGATGATAGTTCTTTAACTTTTGTCTCAGAATGCAAAACTCGCCGAAGTCTCTGCAAGAATCCCAAGTCCCAACTAAACATGATGAGCCATAAAGTATTGATTCTCAATATTGATGACACATGCACAATGTATGATCTATGTTGCATCGACACTCACACCGTACATGACATAACATTTTAACATGTTAATTATAAAAAATGTTAAATTTTCACATGTTAAGACACATTTTGATATTAAATAATATTTTTAATTTATGTAATATACATTATATTCAATAATTTAACAAAAAGTGAAATTAAACTTATAATAGATGGTTACACTACGTTCAGTTTTCTTCATGGGCTTGTAGAAAACCAACACTTTTAGTCACACTAGCTGTAGCAAAAACTTCAGAGTTCAGGTTGCTTATTGAAGCTAAAAGAGGATTAAACTTACTTGGTAAAGTAATCTGCATTTTTCTTAATGTACTTTCTCATTTGACTAAGAATTTCCTGCTTTTTTAGAAAATTCCACGACAAAATCAGAATCATTCATCTTTAAATTCTCAAAACATCTTTTTTACCTTTCTGATCCCTGTAATTCTTCATGAATGATTTTCTATGCTTCCTTGGCTGTCTTGGAATTTAAAGATCTGATTAGTATCTCATATGTAACTGCTGACTGAAGAAAGAAAGTTGTTTTGATTTCCTAAGCGGATTCGTCCTTAAAATTCATTGGTTGCTCTGCAAAAGGTTCGATTGCTGGGTTTCATAACCACTTTCAACAGTAAATAAGCTTTCAGAAAAGCTTGCATCCTTACTGATCAGAAATTATAGTTTTCTGCTCCAAAAGATGGATGTGTTGGAACATAACTAATGTCCAAGTTAAAAACAAAACTACGTAGTAGTACATTAAACATAATAGATATGTATGCAGGTGAAACTTCAGATACTAAATTTAGTATCAATTCTTCTTCAGCCAATCAAAACAGCAAACAATTCACAAAAACACTTGAAAGTAATGGAGGCAACCACAGCTAGAAGAAAAGTTTGAATATGTTAAAATCCATGAATTTACAACCAACACTTTTTAAAGCTATCTTATGTTACAGTGCACCACCTACTGTCTCCTGAACCAGACTAGAATCCTTAGTGGGAATACTCTCTTGTCAGCAATAAACATAAAGTAAATCCATAAGTATATATGTTACTATCCGTTCCATATAGGCTAGGAACAAACTCTCTCTACCTCTTGCGCTTGGACTTCAGAGAGGTAACCGATTGAGAGTTGCTGTGCCAGTTGCGTTTCCTTTGATTGATGAACCAATTATTAATTTGCTTCAGCTGCAACCCTGTCTCCTCCACAAGTTTTGCCTTGTCATCTTCCTGAAAATACAAAGATTCATCGTTAAACTTATTGAGGAAGAGGTTTTATATCATAAGATGATCAGTTAATTGGCTTGCACAATGAGAAGATGGTTTACTTACAGTTGGGTAGGGCCACTTAGCATGTTGTTGCCACCAGGTTTTCAAAACCGATGTTGTGTCACCTGGTAACTTCCCAGCTCTTCGTTTCCGTAATATTTCCTCCCTAACATCTTCAATTCTTGACTTAAAACCCTGCAGAGATACTAAATCTTGTTTGTGATTCAAAGCCAAGGAAATGAAAACAGTTAATGACACACTTGCATGAATAGCATATTGACTTTAAGAATGACCTGCTTCAGCTCAATCTTTAGTTCCTGACGAACTCTTTCCATCAAAGACCTTTCAGATTCTGTAGGAAGACCAAATCCCATCATGTCATGCCCGTCTGCGCTATACTGATCTAATGACATATCCATCTGCAAATCATCTTCATCATCTGACATTGTTGCACCTGTTCCTTCTCCCAAACTGACTCCTGAATTATAAATAGTGAATCTGATAGTGAATTTGAGCAAGTTTGAAAAAAGGAGTGTTCCATTTTTTTCTTAATTAACTAGATTTGAGTACATAATCTTGTAAATTGTAATATCATCAGCATTAAATGGTGAATATTAAAGATGAATTATTGATGTAAGTCATGTAACTACAGATTAATATAACAAAAGATTATGCTTACCAAAAAATATATATATATATATATATATATATATATATATATATATATATAGGGTTTAGCAAAAGATTATAACTTTGTTAAAAAAGCATTCAATATGGGAATAATAACCATACAAAGGTAGAAATAAATATATTTTTTATTTTCTATAATTAATTTTAAACGCGAACTTCCTTTATCACACCCAAAACAACGTGGTTTTCATGTGATTGCATGCCTTTATGAAGTTTACAAATCAATATATATATATATCTAGATACAAACTTTTTTTGAAATTTTTTAAAAAAATATGTTCAGATACATGGACATATCATAAAAGGTAGTTTGTAAGAGTTTGTAAACAAAAAAAAGTTTGTAAATATAACCTGACTCATATAACAAAAGATTATAACTTAGTTAAAAAAGGGGATTATTGTTAAGAGTCATAAGGTCCCAGTCGTTGCATGCCTTTAGAAGTTGAAAAGAAAAAGTTATAGATACAATCTTATATAATAAAAATCAGATACATGGACATATCATAAAAGTATTTATCATAACATCATTTAAAAACCATCATAAAAATTATTACACACATGATTTTATATAAAATATGGCACGAAAAAAACAAATTCCTAATAATGGACACAATAATTTTAAACCACATAACTCTTATAAAACCCATCATAAAATGTCATATTATTTTTATGATTTTATAAAAAATATGATGAAAACAAACAAATTCCTAATAATGGAAAATAAAATTAAAACGTGACGTTTTTGTAATTACTGGTGAAAATATATTAGTTAAAATGAAAATAGAGAGCAAACGAAAGTTTAATATCTTTTTCTATTTTCTGATTGACATTTTTTTCATACATTATTTAACATCGAATTTTAAAACTAACATTCAACATTGGATGCTCCATAACGATAACATTCAATTTATTTTTCATACAATTTATATATAATCGAGCATCAAATGTTGTTTTAATGCAGTTCTTTAGCGGCATTTTCTTTCTGTCAGTCTTAGCAAGAAAATAGAGTGGCGACCCTTTATCTGTTCTCAATTCAAAATGAGATTTCTTTCTTAGAAATTCCATGATAACTGTTAGAGACGTGCATAATCCACGCTTCAAGCTCAAAGGCTCTTGCTCGAGGAGATATGTTAAAGAATAATTTAAATCATTGAAATGGCCCTCACTTCACACAGGTTTTGGGTTGAGGTGGTTCTTTATAATAACATTTATTGCAACAATGAAAAAGCATATTGATAAAGTACTTTTATATAGTATTCCCCGCTGTAAAATCGTATTTGTCCTCGAGTATTCAATGTAAACCCAAAGATATACGCATTCAAGAAAGAGTTCAAACTGGATCCACATAAAGTGTAAAGTTTATTATGCTACTTTCGGCACAATAATGAAGTTTTTTAGGGAAAATTTGACAGTTCAATTCCTAGAACAAAAATAACCAATTACGGCATTAGAGGTTGTTGCCATGGTGGGAGAGAGTATCATTCCTCACCAAACAAACTAACCCTTCATATTCCATTTTGTGCATACTCCACCAGATACACAACCTTAGTAATAGACCCTTCCACACCCACTCCACTTAAAATATCCTAAACTGCCCCAGAAAAAAAGTCTCTAAATACTATCATACACCTTCTTTCCTTTCTTCTAAAATCGCTTTGAAGACAAAAAAAGAAATAACTAAAAGAAAATGCATCTCTTGCTAGTAATAGTTTTCTACCTGATGAAATTATTTGCTTATAATTAACATACCAGTGATATCATAGATCAAGTAATAACTTGGTCACGTAATTAAATCAGGTTAAGAAAATGAATAAATTGGAGAAGAAATTAAAATCAGAAATATTAACTGCAGAGAGGAACCAAAGAAAGGTGTAGATGGATAGAGAGTACCTGTTAGAGCTTGTAAGGTATTTTCAATATCACGGCACGCCATGACAGCCTCCACGGCATGGACTCTGACATGTTGCTGAAGTTGTTCTTTGAAGGTACACAACACTATCGAATATTGTGTCTGCAGTAATAATAATAATAATAAATTAATAATAATAGATCCATATAATTTTATCTCATAACAAACATCAAACCTTTATATATATATATATATATATATATATATATAAACATGGGAAGTGAAGAAAGTAAAGCAAAGTGTGTGTGTACCAGGAAGTTGTCAAGGTCTTGTTGGTGATGTGGTGAGAGGGAATGAACATGTTGTGAGGCATAAGAGCGAAGGAGATGGTGGGACTGTGATAACTGAGCGTCGATCAGTGGCAACTGATCAATCGGAGTGGCCACTCGGAGACAGGACACGTGTGCAGCCAGAAGCTGCTCATAGAGTGGATGAGTGGCTATCTCCGCCTTCATTTGACGGTGGTGATAGTGGTGGTGGTGGTCGCCGGATGGTGACACTTCTCCACCACTCATAATTCCCAACCCTGTTTCTTGCATTTCATAATTCTTCAATACTTACTGTCAGGTGTGAAGTGATAAAAGCAAAACGGGTTCAGAGTTATATAGGGAAAAAGCTGAGCTTGAGGTTGAGGACCACTCTATGTTATAATTTTTTCTTTTGAGAAGGGACTTTGGTAGGGTGAGGATAGCTTTTGAGATTGAAGAGTAGGCACTTGTATGTATCGTTTTCGGCGTGTTTATAGGGATCTGAGACTCAATTTTCTGCACCACTTCTGATAGGAACAAAGATTTTACATACACGGAGAAAGAGGGAGAAGCGAAAGCATTTAAATGTATTTATATGCGTGTGGAAGTGAGAAATAAAGGAGGGGTATTCAAGTTTTGTTTTCTTTGAATTTGTGAGAGAGATACAGAGCCACAGAGAAGAGTAAGCTGCAGAATTATTACACTGAAATGGGTTGGAAGCGAGGTCAGAAAAAGCAGACAAAGCAACTTCTGGGACCTTACAACTTTTTTTCTTCTTTCTTTTTCTTTCATTTATTAGCATTTTTCTCCATCAAAGTGTTGATTTTTTTGGGCTACGTTTGGTATCTTGATTTGATTGGTGACAATAATTTCGGGTTGTCACTTATATATGGAGGGGACGAATATCTTTACATTTTTTTTTTTAATTTTTGTTCAAGTTACTATGTTCTCCAAGAACATAATGTAATTCGTGAGAGTTTATAAAAAAAAAAAATTGTATATAATTGATTTGCGTTTCACATGCTTCAGGTCGTCGAGCGTGTGAAAGGGTATCAATTTTGCTGATTGTATATTGGCCTCTCTCTTTTTTGTGTGTGTGTGGATGTTTGCATATTGGCCTTTATTCTTGATTAAATCTGTTTTAAACATTTGTGAGTAAAATTCGTATTAGCCAGTTGGTTAATAATAGGCTAATGTATAGATGTACCCCGTTGATGCTGGTGATGGAAAGGAAGTGACTGGGGAAAAATGAAAATAAATGGTCATGATTAAAGTCTGTGAAAGAATGTTCTATGCAAGTAACAGACATCAAAGATATTAGAATATTGGTAAAAAAGGTTGACGGTTTTTGGTGTTTATAATTCTGAGGTGGAAGGAGAATTGAAATCTTATGTTGTAAAGATAGAAAGCATGTGGGATCCATGTGTTAGAAAAATTATATGTAGGATCCATGTCAGCATGGAAATTAAAGGGTGCGTAGGAAAATTGTAGTTCTGATGTTGAATGAGAATTATAAAACTCATAATTTTTATACGTCAAACTTTTCATTCATAATTTCTTAATTCATTACATGATATACTTATCATTTTACATATCATCATCAACCCAATGGGTGACTGTCACAACATCCAGGTTCAAATTATAAAAACAGGGTCTATATATAGACCCTGTTTTTATAATTTGAACCTGGATGTTGTGACAGGCACCCATTGGGTTGATGATGATATGTAAAATGATAAGTATATCATGTAATGAATTAAGAAATTATGAATGATATATATATATATGAGTTTGTTATGAACCTGTGTGAGAGGCCCACAAAGTCGGTCCACTTCAGCAACCCGATGAGAGGCCCACACAGTCAGGCCCATCATGTCAACCCGGTAGTACTCGATTAAGGAAGCGTAACGTTTGGCACGTTACATCTGGTAACGGCCGACCAAGCTGTAATGGCCCTCGCGCCATTACAGCTCAGTTCCACGTTTCAAACCAGAAGCAGCCCCTATAAAAGGGAGGGCTCGTCGATGGTAAAAGACACATGATTTATTACTCTCATCATACTCACTACACTGACACTACAGTCATATTCTTTCTAGTTAGTTATCAGGCTAGGTTTAGGGATATCTTTACACTAGATACTCCTAACCAAGGCTATACGATCCAAAGTGACCAGTCAACCTGATAAGGGCTGAACATTCCTATCCCCAGGACAAAACAGAGTTTTATAAGAGTTATGTTATAGGAAAGGTGTTGTGTTATGTTATAGAGATTCGTTTTACGTACCAGAGTTTTTTTTTTTTTTGCTGTGGGCCCCACAAAGTGTCGTGAGTGTAGGAAATTTTTTCCGGTCATGTTAAATTATAGATGATAAACCCTATATATATATATATAAGGGCAGGATATTCTTACACCAGTGGCTCACATTACTAAAAAGTTAGAGCCCTTAGATATAAATGAGATCAATGGTCAAAATTAAACGTGTAACTTACACAGATGTAAAATGATCCTGATCTATATATATATATATATATATATATATATATATATATATATATATATATGGCAAAATGATTTGTAACGTGACTGTATATAAGCATTGGTGCAGTCACCTAAAAACTACGTCGTTTTGGGTGGGATAAAGGAAGTTCACATTTAAATTTAATTGTAGAAAATAAAAATATTTTATTTATTTCCAACTTTTTATAGTTATGATTCCCCATATTTAATGTTTTATATTTATACCCACCTTTGTATTATGACTGCACCAATCCTATATATATATATATATATATATATATATATATATATATATATATATATATATAAGGTAAGATCCTTTGATACCGGTGTCAAATTTTAAATTTGACACTTCATCTGAGAGCCGATGGATCAAAAATATCAATAGGTCACATACTTACAAATCAAAGTCATTGATATTTTTTGATCAACGACTCTCAGATCTGTGACAAAGGATCCTATCTATATATATATATATATATATATTTTAAATAATGTATCAATATTGTACCTACAAAGGGAAGAAAAAGAATATGTTCCTCCATCTACATCACTTTTATAGGTTAAATTACGCATTTAGTACTTATAGATACACGACCTTAAATTCCGGTCTTTAAAATAATTTTTATATTGAAGGCTCAAACAATATTTTCGATTTATAATAAACCATTAAGAAGCTAACAATAATAACGTAGCGATCAATTTATCCATGTGGTGTCCTATTTCTTTTTTGGTTGAGTGGTACCCTGTTTCAATCAAAGAATATATCATGGTTGAGGGTGGTTCTGGATTCATCTAAAATATGTTGAGGACCCTTTTTTTATGTCATGCTTTTAAGAGATCCAAATATAATAAACCTCTTGAATGAGCATAAAAGCAACGTAGGTCGCTAACAAAATTTAATTAATCAAAAGTCAGTATACCATAGTATTTATAGTTTATAGTTATTAGTTATTGATTTTTACTTCTCTCATGTTGTATGAGAGAAGTTATCTCATGTTGTGAGATAAATTAAATGGGGCTCACCAATTTAAAAAAAGAAAAAAGAAAGAAAAGAGAGGCACATTTTTTTTATGTGAGTGTAAAATGAGAGAGATATCTTATATCACATAAGAGTATATTTTCCCTTAGTTATTACCAAGGGCTTGTAACTTGCGAGCAGTTTGTCAAATTTTTTATTCAAATATAATGTGAACAGTATTTTTTACTAAATTGTCACGTGATATGATTTGCTATGACAGGCAGTGAATTTCTTCGTCTATGATTTCATGACACGTGACCATATTGTGTACCAAATTCACTACTACTAGTAGCGAACTTCTTCCGGTCAGCTTTTTTCTATAAAAATATGTCACGTATCACAAAATCATTGACGAACGTAATTCATTATCAGTCGTAATAAATTGTGGTAATAATTAATGTTAGTGTGGTATTTAGATTAAAAAATTTGTCCAAAAATGATATTTTGGTCAATGTTCGTGTAACTTCTCCCAATAGAAGTTACCAAGTTTCCTTGGAGAGAGAAATAGGTGGGGCCATAGTTTAAAAAAAATAAAAATGAAAAATTGCAAGGCCCGGAAATTAATCTGTCAGATGCACGAAGAGACGGACGGTTATTTTATTTTATTTTTGATAAAAGAGTTCTTTTGTTAAAGGAGTATGAATAAATTCTTGGTATTATTGTTATACCTAGATTCAGTGCATTTTATTAATGAGAGCATTACATATTAGAGGAGAGAAAAAAATTTGACAGAAAAAAATAAATTTTGACTAATATATCATATTTTTATTGGTGGGATATAATAAATCTTTAAGGCAATAGTAATACCAAAGATTTATTCAAGGAATAGAAACTTCTCAAGTGTTTTTCCCTAGTACCAAACTACCAACTATTAACATGAAGATTTAATAGTAAATTGTCATTCAATGCAAATTAATAGACTTTGAAATATTAGGTTGAGCATTAAACATCTGTTATGGGTGATATAAGAATCCGTTAGTTGTACCAAAAACAAAAGTTTGCGATTTGAATAAAAATAATATTTTTTAAATTTACGCACTGACCCAACAAAAAAATAAATGTTTTTATTTCGAGCTAGTAATATGGGTTGGCCCGCCCCAATCTATCAAAAATGGAATGAGCCGGGTTGACCTCCTTTGAATGTGGGTTCAAAAATACAATTCACCCAATTTATGGTGGATTGCAGATTGACAGATTAACCCGTTATTTAAAAAATAAAAAATAATTAAAATTTAAAAATAATTATATTGTACAAATTTTAAATATTACTTAATTTCATTTCACATTCTTCTTAATTTTTTCAATCTCAATTTTAAATGTATATTAATATCTAGACAGACATTGTTTAAATATTTATTTTTATTTTTATATATGGATAATCTTTATCATAAATAAAGTTTTTCTTCTTTATTGTATATATATGTGTGTGTGGGGGGTTGATGTTTATCATTTTAAATGACATAAGTTATGTCATTTTAGGAGAAAGATAGACACAAGGAATGGAAATCATGGGAGAGAAAGTGGATGTTTTTTTTTTAATTTTTTAATTAAAAAATATAATTTTGTGTCTATCTCTCTCTTAAAATGAATTTATTAAATGCACATATATTAAAGAATTTATTATGTTGCGACGTGACTAGTCCTGCGGCGGGCGCTAGTTCATGTAGTGTCTTCATAGCACCTACTTCAATTTTCTCTATAATAAATAAGAATGCATTGGGAAATTGCAAAATTGATCATGGAGAACAAGAGAGGGGGCATCAGAAATTGATCATATTGATCATAGAGATATGCTTTTAAAAAAGTGTTTTATTTATTACCTAGTCAAATTGAGATGCAAACATTTAAAAATAAGAGTTACTTCTTGATTAGTAGTCAACACGAGATGGTACCAATTAATAGTATGGCTTACCATGTATAATTTAAGATGTTGGTACATTAATAGTGATGTTGAAATAAATTAATGGTGACGAAAATAATATAATTACCCAAAGAGGCAATTGTATTATGTGGCTAGTGCATTTGTGAACCAGTGCCTTCAACAAGAACTATTCATGTCACAATAGATTAGTGAGTAAAGACCCAAATTGGTCCCTAACAAAAAAATGTGGTGGCCACATTAATCCCTAAGAAAAATAAACTCGTAAAATAATCCCCAACAATGTGAAACAGGACCCACGTTAGTCCTTCTGTCAAACCAAAATTGACGGTGTGAGTGATGGTGCTGATGTGTCACGTTAAGTGACATGCTGAAGCCCACGTGGAGATCTTAGACAACGTCATTTTGTTGAAACTCAGCCACCTTGGACAACCCTTTTTGTAAAACCCAATTTTACCCTTCACCTAACCGTTGGACACTTTAACTTTTTCCCCTATTTTAACATCGATACTTCATTGTTGAGAAGGAAGGAAGAAGACCGTGGAGTATACCCTGGTGCCTGCGTTTGGAATATTGCGAACTTCTTCAAGAATCGAAGGGAACCATTGGAAGACAAAGACAACTTGGGAGACTTTGTGAGGCCAAGCATACCGTTCAAAAAGGTATGAGTATTTATATGTTGAAACATTTTTATATTGTTGTTTGTCATCCTTTGTTTAATGCTTGTGGTCCCCATGTTGTTCCCCTTTGTTTAATGCTTGTTTCTTTCTGCACGGAGTGGAACATTGTGGTCCATGTTTCCATTTAGGGTTTTGTTTTAAAAGAAAGTAACAACCGGGTGGTGTGGTCCCTACCATGGTAGACCCATTTAAAAACATTTAAAACCCCATATTACTCGTTGGAATACATGTCAGCATCCATAGAAAAGGTTGCTTTTTTTTTTTTGCTTTGTATTTTTTAACACTTTCAAAGTCTGTGGCTTCATGGTTTAATGATAGAATTGGTTTTTTGTTTTTGACAGATGTCCAAATACATAGTGATTGTTTATCATCGCGGTGGTATGTTGGTCAGAGATGAAGATGGAGTTATAAACTATTTATATGGAAGGGTGGACTCATTGCCGGAGATGAACATTGACTACTGCAATATCTGTAACCTTGACACCCTGTTTAAGCAATATCGGTATGCAAAATGCAAGAGGATGATGTGGCTACAGCCTGAGGTACCCGATTTGGAGGTTGGGCTCAGACCTCTTAGTACAGATTCAGATGTGTGAGGCTGCTGTTAAGAATGACAATGAGATACATGTTTACTTTGAGGGCTACATCTCAATTCCCCAGTTTGCTTCACCTACTGTAAGTGAAGATGATAATGTCATTAATTCAGCACATAATGAGGACCATGAAGAGGTTGATGATGAGGTCAATTCACATGAAGGTTGTGCACAAGGTGATGTTGGGGTCAAAGAAAATGAAGACCATGCACAGGCTGTTGATGACCTTAGTGCACAAGGTGATGATGGATGAATTTGGATGAAAACCATGCACAGGCTGCTGCTGATGACCTAAATGCAGAAGGTGATGATGGGATCAATTCGGACCATGATGAAGACAGTGCAGAGAATGCTGGTTATAGGTCTGAAGAAGATAATGCAGATTATGACCATGCTACCTCACACTCAGATTCATATGAGAGTGCATAGGATGAGGTTTACAAGCCTCCCCCACCTGATGTTGAGGATGATTCATAAGATGATGATGATGATATGTCAGTTCCAATTGTAGAGAAAAAAAGGCTTGCAAAACAGACCCCAAGGAGGAAGGCAATCAAGAAGGATTCCCCAATACAAGACTCTAAATCTGAAGAAGTTGATGAAGAGGAAGCCATGATGTCATTTGAGGAAGAAGGATATACCTATCTGTCCGAGGAGTTGAGGACTCCTCCTTCAAGTGATGATGATGAGAATGTTAGACCTATTATGCCAAAGTTCAATGAGCAAGCTTCTTTTGGGCATGTCTATTTAGAACTTGGTATTGAGTTTATGAATCTGGACCAATTTAAGTGTGCAGTAAAAGATTACAATATCAGTCTTGGGAGGAACTTCGTATGGGTTAAGAATGTCAAGGTGAGAGTAAGGGCCAAATGCAGTGTAGAAGACTGTGAATGGATGGTGTATTGTGCCTGGAACAGTAAGCAAAGCACATTCCAAGTTAAGAATTTTAATGAGACTCATACATGCTGCAGAGTCTTCAAGAATAAAAGGGCTACAAGAGATTGGGTGGCCAAGAAATTGGAGAAGAGAATACTAACACAGCCCAAGATGACAAGGACAGAGGCATTTGAGCACATGAAGGAGGAATACAATGTGCATTTGGATATGAAAAAAGTAAGGCTTTGAAAAAAAACAAAGGGGACCATTGAAGGTTGTGAGAAGGAGAAATATAGAAGATTGAGGGAATATTTGGCAGAACTATTGAAGAGCAACCCTGGCTCCAGTTGCAAATTGCAAGTCACCCCCAACCTATTCAACAATCATTGCCAATATTTGACAAAATGTACATCTACCTTGATGCTTGTAAGAAGGGATTCAAAGTTGGATGCAGGCCTTTAATTGGGTTGGATGGATGCTTTTTAAAGGGCTATTATGGAGGTCAATTATTGAGTGTTGTGGGTGAAGATGCAAACAAACAATTTTATGTGATTGCATATGTCGTGGTTGATAATGAGACGAAGGATAATTGGTTGTGCTTCCAATTATTTATTTCACATAGAATTGCCATACTTAATTGTATTTTGGTTGTTAATGAATATTTTGTCATAGTTATGTTGTTGATGAAGCTGTCCTTAGTAATTTTGTTTGGTGATGTTAATGAATATTTTGGATTGCCAAGTTTGTTATGTTTGTTCTGGTTGTTGTCATTGATGATCATGCAGTATTCTGTTTGTTGTCCTTCATGTGTGTGTTCTGGTATGTGTGTACTGTGTTGTTGCCATTGTCTTGCTGTTAATGAATATTTGCAAGCAAGCTTCTGTTGTTGCCATTGTTGTCATTGATCATATTGAATATTTTGGATTGTTTACAATGTTTTCATCTCTGTTGCTGCCAATGTCATGCAGTATCTGGTTTATGAAATCATGTGGTATGTGTGTTCTGTTTGCCTTGTCTAATGATGTTTAATAACCTTAACAAGTCCCCCACAAATACTATCGAGGACCATTTTAGTCCTTGTTCTTTAACAGAAGGGACCATTTTGGTCCCTAACAATTTTATCGGGGGTACAAATTGGTCCCTGCAACAGTTCTTTTAACATGGTCACTTAAAGATCCAGCACTGTAATTTCCCCTTATACATGCTGATATTATTCATGCTGATTAGAGATTGAATATTAATATTTTTTTCATTCACATACAGGGGCTTGTCCCAGCCTTGAAGGAAGTTATGCCAGGTTCACACCACAGGTTCTGTGTACAACATGTATGGAAGAACTTCATCAAGCAGTAGAAGGATAAAGAGACAAGATAAATTGTATGGGAATATGCTAGATGCACCACTGTTCCCCAATTTGAGAGGTTCATGCAAAGGCTGAAGACTCTAAACGAACCAGCTTAGAAGTATCTTGACAATATACACCCTTCATGTTGGGTTAAGGCCTATTACAGTCACTGGCCTAAATGTGACAACATCACGAATAATATGGCTGAGGTGTGGAATGAAAAGATTGTGAATTATAGGGACAAACCTATAATGACATTGTGTGAGGAATTGAGGTGCTACATAATGCGAAGTATGGCAGCACACAAGAGGATTCTACAAACCTTTAGGGGTAAGATAGCACCTGCACAGCAGAAGAGGCTGGACCAGTTGAAGGTTGGAAGCAATTCTTTGACACCAACATAGACTGGAAACTTGGTCCAAGATCTCTATGAAGTATCTGGAAAGGGTCAATGTGTTGGGGTGAATTTAACTCAACAAACATGTAGTTGTAATGTGAGGCAGCTGACTGGATTGCCTTGTGAACATGTCATTGCTGCCATTGCACACAAGAATGAACCTGTGGAAAATCATGTTCACCAATGGATGACAGTGGATGCTTTGCATGCCACTTATGAACACACTCTCAACCCAGTCAATTCCCAACAATATTGGCCAGCTTGTGATGCCCCAAAACCACTTCCTCCACGCTTGAAAAGGCCTATTGGACGTCCAAAAGAGCATCGCAAGAAGGATCCCACTAAAGAGCTTATGAAGACCAACAAGAAGCTTAAGAAAACTTACACAATTCAATGCTCCGAGTGTGGTTAGACTGGTCATTACCCCAAGACATATAAGGGACCTACTGCTGGATCAAAGAAAAAAATAAACCGGTTAATGTTGAAGTTGGTCAGTCAAGGATAGTTGAAGAGATCCTCATGAGCATGAGTCAGGGCTGCCCTCTACCAGAGACAAGCAGCCAGTATGCACCAAATGCAGCTGAATCAAGAGGCACCAGCCCACCACTTATGTAGCACCGATACCGATACGGGACACGAGATACAATACAACAATACACTCCGACACGTTAATCTTAAAAATGTTAGATTTCGACACGTTAGGACACGTTTTGATATTGAATAATATTTTTAATTTATGTTGCGTATATTATATTTAATATTCAATAATTTAACAAAAAAATAAAGCTATATTTATAATACCCATTAATTTTGCAAAGAAACATAAGACATCACAAATATTTATGTTATTTTTAATAAAATAGTAATAGTAATTCAACGAATTTAATAGTTAGAACTAAAAGCGCAACGCAACACGATCTTTGAACCCTTTTGAGTTTCTACAACGCGTCTTAAAGTGTCGGGAAGTGTCGAAGTGTCAGAGAGAGTCGGGAAGTGTCGGACACGACACGTCGGGGTTTTTGAAGTGTCCATGCTTCATAGCCCACCACCATGCAATCCTGCTGAGGCAGTGACCAGTGAGACAGCAGCTGCAGCTAGCAGTGGCACCAGAGCAAGATTCATGAGCTTCATGACTACACCTGGATTCAGGCCACCTAGGCCAGCCCCACATAACTGATTTGGAATTGTAATCACTGACATTAGGCCAGTTCGAATGTCTCAATTGGCATTTTTTTGTTATTAGGCCAGTGGCTTGGAATTGTAATTAGGCCAATTTTTTGGTTTACTTTGGTTTTGGCCCTATTTAAATTATTCACCAATGGATTTTTTTGTATGCCTATGGTTATGGCCATATTAAGTATGAACACTTTGTTTTTTAGGAACACAGAGGGATCCTACTTAATGGTTTAATATGTCAGTTGGAATTGTAAGTACACAGTCATGATATCAATGGAATATGTTTTTTGGATTACTTAATCTCTTATGTCATTACTATTTTTCATTGCTGTCATTGATGTGAAATGAATGGAAGATTATGTCAGTTTGGTTACTATCTGTATTCACTGTAGTGATTGTATTCAATACTGTCAAACAATACTATTTCTTGTTTCTGTCATTACCATCTCTTTGGCAAATTGCTTGTCCTGCTTATATTTTGTATGCAGTGTCATTCTGGGGTCATGTGTAAACATACCTGAACTGAGCACATTGGTCCCTTTTATACCTTATAATTCCCCCACAAATTTAATCGAGGACCATTTTAGTCCCTGTAATTTGTTACACTTGTTCAACTAGGTTCCTAACAAATTCATCGGGGCCCAAATTAGTCCCTGCAAAACATGACAGTAAGACCAATGCCGCAAAAAGCTGTTACCACAGAAGCTCATTCCCCCTTCTGTATAATTCCCTCAATCTTTGTTGTTACTGCTCATATAGTCTTTTGACATTTTAATTAGCATTTCCAGATAACTTAATACTTAGCAGGTTGTGCTTTAAGAACAATCAAGTTGAAGGACATTAACCATTTTAAGAACAATCAACATCTCATTACATCCCAACAGTGGTCTTTCCATTACAGAGAAGCATACATATTACAGTTTAAAAATGAACATTTCACTCCACCATACTACAAAGATATAAACATATTACAAAGACAATGATAATGGATCCAGCAAACACCCTAGCACACCTATACACATGCATCATTTCCTTCTCAACCCTTTCAAAGTCTGCCTGCATCTTCATTGCTATGTCTTCAATCTTTTTACAGTGCTCATTAATCTTCGTTTTGTGGTCATTCACCTCCAGCTGCAGTTCATCATTGAGCTTCATGTCCAAAAAGTTCAACTTGAACTCCATTTCAGCTACATTCAACTCCAACTTGTTAATTGTCCAATCTTCCAGCTCCATGGTATCAGATGCAGCATCACCCACCCATGTAAAAAAGTTACGGTACAGCTTCTTTTCCTAAACAAAATTCAAATATACCGTCCATAAGATTGAAATACCAAAAATAATGCATGAAAAAATCAACCTCACCTTGAAGTTGGGGCACCCAGAAAATGATCTATTAGGGTTTCTAGGTGTCTTAGAGGTGTAAACAACATTGTGCCTCTCACATTTACACAATGGAGCAGCTTTCATTCTTCCACTTCTGGACCTAAATGAACTGCCTGAGCTCCCCCTTCCAGAAGACATAATCATGGCATAAACACAAAGATCAACCCTAAACCGAACAGTATACACCCACCTAAACTCTAAGCCGCCAATCAATTTTCCCCAAATTCAAGTGTTCAACCTTCGATTCGATGGCAATCCTTCTGGTTTAGGTTGAACCCTAACAAACAAACGATGGCATTTCTTGGATGAAAGAGACTTGTTTGTCCAACGTGGATGGGTCTTCAACAAACGACGTTGTTCTAGTAATCCACGTGGGCTTCAACATGAGGGTTAACGTGACACATCAGCACCGTCACTCACACCGTCAATTTTGGTTTGACAGAAGGACTAACGTGGGTCTTGTTTCACATTGTTGGGGACTATTTTACGAATTTATTTTTCTTAGGTATTAATTTGGCCACCGCATTTTTTGTCAGGGACCAATTTGGGTCTTTACTCTAGATTAATTTTTCTATTTAAAAAATATATAGGTGGATCCAAATAAGGTATCACAAGGAATAACGTCAAACACATGTAAGGCTTCTCTCATGTTTGAAAATATCCCGATTTCTTAAAATATTTTTTTATATTTTTTAAAAATTTAATTTTTTCCAAATCATTGTTTAGTCAACCAACTTAACAAGAGGTGTATTGATTTTTAACGTTCAATAAAAATTTATGAAAAAAAACTCTTTAAATGCAACCAAGTAAGTATTATAAGCTATGATGCACGGACACGGACACGGGACACGGGACACGACACGACACGACACGCCGACACGTTAATTCTAAAAAATGTCATATTTCGACACGTTGGGACACGTTTTGATATTAAATAAAATTTTTAATATATATAATATAATTTTTATTTAATACATATAAGAGTCCATAATAAGTCATATAACCAATCAAATATTTAAATTTCATAACATAAATATAAGTATAAATAATTTTCGTACTTTGTTAATTTTTCATGTAAAATTTCTTAACAAAAAAAAATCAATTTATAAATTATTTCTTTTATATTTACTTAACAAAATAAAAAATAAAAAATAAAAAATTAAAAATTAAAAAAAAAAAAAAAAAAAACGTGTCCGAACGTGTCCGAGCGTGTCCCCAAATGTTGACTGCGTGTCCCCAAATATTGACTGCGTGTCGGAACGTGTCGGAGAGTTGACCGTGTGTCCCCAAATGTTGACTGCGTGTCGGACGCGTGTCCGAGCGTGTCGGAGCGTGTCCGTGTCGGACACGTGTCCGACACGCAAATTTTTTTAAAAAATGCGTGTCGGTGCATCTGAGATTATAAGCATAAAAGTATTACCCAAGTGATTTATTTTTTCTTATTCGTAATACTTGACCAATATTCAATTTTTAAGTAAGCTCTCCAAGTTTTCCTTTTTTGCTACTTTATAGTTTTGTTTGTAAAAAATTTAAGAAATTTTTAGGGATAGGTTATTGTGCCTACTCCCTATTTTCCTACCTTTACCTACCCCTCTTAGCACCGTTGGATTACAATTTGATCCAACGGTTCATATTGAAAACATAAATAAAACACTTTTATCTCATTTCTCTCTCCTCCCGCTTCTATCTTCTCTCCCTTCTCTCTTCTTACACTATACCTAATTGAATTTTTTATGCTACTCATCATCGATGTCTGCCGCGCTTGTAGCTGTGAATTTTGGTCAAATTTCTGAATTTGTTAAATCATCTAGCTTGAAAAGCACCTTTGCTGACTTCCCCTTAAGGTATAACTCGTGGTATTCATCTGATTTGTGTATTCATCTGACTTCCCCTGAATTTCAACGATATTACAGGATGCAATGCTAATACCTTTCCTGCAAATGTTTTCAAGAATTTTGCATAAACGAATCAGACGATCCATGAGCATGTCCATTAGTCGATGAAATTTAATCAACAATATAGCTTCCTATAATGAAATCTAATCAACAATATTAGACGATCCATGAATGTGCTATCACCATCCGTTGCTTTTTGAAATTTGGGAGAAGTCGGATGAAATCAAAGGGTGCTTTTCAAACTAGATGATTTTAACAAATTCAGAAATTTAATCAAAATTCACTGCTATAAGCGCAGCAGACATCGGCGATGAAGGGCATAAAAACTTCAATTAGGTATAGCTTAGGAAGAGAGAAGGGGGAGGAGAGAGAAAGGGGAGGATAGAGAAAGGAAGTAAAAGGGTTTTATTTATATTTTCAATATGAACCGTTTTCTTAAAATATTCTTTTATATTTTTTAAAAATTTAATTTTTTTCAAATCATTGTTTAGTCAACCAACTTAACAAGAGGTGTATTGATTTTTAACGTTCAATAAAAATTTATGAAAAAAAAACTCTTTAAATGCAACCAAGTAAATATTATAAGCATAAAAGTATTACCCAAGTGATTTATTTTTTCTTATTCATAATACTTGACCTATATTCAATTTTTAAGTAAGCTCTCCAAGTTTTCCTTTTTTGCTACTTTATAGTTTTGTTTGTAAAAAATTTAAGAAGTTTTTATTACCTTAAGCATTAAGATGGGTATACAATACTTTATTTAACTCCCTGTTTGGTCAATGAACGTAGGAGAAGGTGTATTTGTTTTTAACATTCAAATTATAACTGTTGATTTCAATCCATCAACGGATATAATTTATTAGATCAACATTATTAATTAATTAATAATAATAAATTTGGCCCATTAAATTTGACCTAATAGATTATAACCGTTGATGGACGGAAATCAACGGATAGGATCTAAAATGATATAAGGTTATATCCTTTAAAATGATAGATGTTTTTCCCATATATATATATATATATATATATATATATATATATATATATATATATATATATTAGAGTGTCATATGTATTAAATATAAATTATATTATATATATTAAAAATATTATTTAATATCAAAATATTTCGACAGAATCTACAATTTTTTAGAATTAACGTATCGCTATGTCGTGTCGGTGTCGGCACAACATAGGTTTCACCAATAAAATTTAGGATAATAGTTTTCTTTCTTCTTTTTTTTTTTGAATAATATTTCAATCAATTCGTTACTTGGTGACTAATGTAATTTAAGATGTGTCTGGATTAAGACTTTAAATTCCTCCTAAAGGTAATATTGGGAGGATCTGGAAAATAATTTTATTATGTTATATAAAAAAATATTATTTCCTACATAAAAAAGTTTTGTGAGTTACATTTAAAAAATGTGAACATAAGAAGTAAAGTAAGAAAAGTATTACCTAAAATGTACGCAGATATACCCTCATAAAATGTAAAAGGTTCCTAGCGGGTAATGGCATAGAACGGGAGATTTCAAACTATCCAAATGATCCGATCCAACCCGTATCCTAAACGATGTTCCAAAAAGTCACTTTATGTGAAACCGGTTTTAAATTAAGGGAAAAATATTTATCCTTTAAAATAACATAACTTATATTCTTTCACTCTCACAATAGAGAGGTGAGACCCATACATTTTTTTTTTTATCAATTTTTTTTTCTCCTTTATCTATCTTTTTCTCCTTCTTAAAATGACACAATTTTACATCTTTTAAAATGATACACATTTTACCCTTAAATTAAATTTATTTTCTACAGATTAGAATAACTTGCTTATCCGTTTGTAAGGAGCAATTGGATATCAATTTTTACCCAAACCATTTTCATTTACGGTCCATGCAACCTCAATTCTGCTTCTATGTTCGCCATATTTGGTCTCCAACGCTGCTTCTGGGTTTGCTAGTAAGCAAAAAGTTGGTGTGCGTTTTGATTGATTGATTGATAGATGAGAAGATAACTAGTTACAAAAGAATGCAATGTTGTGTTTTCTTTGCTAAAACCAATTCATAACTACTTACAAAATTGGTTTTGAACCGGTTTTACATCAAATCTGATTTTGAACCATAACCTGTTTTAAAAACAATTCTAAACCCGTTCAAAATTTAGAATTGTTAAAGGTTTTCGTTTTATCCTTTAACATGACACGATAAAGTTTCTTATACATACAATATTTTATGGGCCCCACACTTTTTAAAAATAAAAAATAAATAAAAATTAAGACACGTAAAATAAATCTCTATAACATTACACAATCATTTTTTCCTACGACATAATTCTTATAAAACCCATTGTTAAAAGTGCTTAAAATTGTATACCAAAAACAAAAAAAAAGTGCTTAAAATTTAGCCCAATGGGTAGAAAGCCCACCTGCTAGTGCAAGCCCAACTCCGTACCCTAGCTAAACCAGTTTTACCATCCTTACTTCTCTTTGCGATGTCTTCTTTTGCTCGGTGATCCTAAAAACTGGGCTTTCTAAATGGTTCGTAAGTACAATTTTTGGAAGCGTAATAAGAGGATAAGCTTAATCACTAAGGATATTTCCATATAAAAAATTCTACATACTTTTTATTTTACTTTAAAAAAAATTACTTATATATACGACCTCCAAAAAGAGTCTTTCAAGAATAAAGCTGCATTTCTCTAGCAAGTTGAGATTGTATGGAGAGTTATTTTTTTAACACAATCACCATTATTATTTATAATTATTTTTTTATTTTAAGTATTTATTAATCTGTCTTTCTCTATTTTCTGTATTTATTGATTGGCTTTTCCTATTTCATGTATTTCCCTCTATACAACTCTAGGACTGTGAAAAAGTATAAGTTCCTGTATTTTACATATATTGAAAATAATATACATATATTCCTTTTTATCTGATTTTTTATACTTTTAATAATAAAATAATACCAATGCGTCCACGAACCACAATGATGAACTTATGCGTCAAGGACTTGGAAGGGAACCAAGTCAAATCTCTTCCAATCTCAAAGCAAAGTATGTGATGGCAACAAATTTGACTTCACAATCAGTTCTCAAGAGACGACTGCTCTTGAAAATTTCATGGGTTTTTTTTGAGGGAGGTCTAGGCAACTTGAAATGGATTTTGATTTTGACTACGTTTGATAGAAGAGTTAACAAAATTTAGATAGGTGAATCGTTTGCCCAGCCAACGCATTTTGCGTGCAAAATTTCTTTGGAAGCACTGTTCTAGAAAACCATATTCATGGTGGTATTTTGGGTTTTTGCTGGGGAAAGAAAAAACTGAATGAATTTGTTGACGAAATTGTCCCTGGTTTCAACTCTCTTTCCTCATAAGTCGTACGTTTCCTCCAATGGGGCATCGAAGGGATTATGCATGTGTGTAACACTGTTCTTGTTTCTCGATGGAAACCATTCCAAGCATCGAAGCATTTTGCAAGGTTATTTCTCGATTATACATATATGTATGCAAACAACAATAACAACTTTCAAATATTTTACAAGGTTATTTCAGTCATTTCAATCTAATTTCCCATCAATTTTTTATCTTCAACCAAATATAGACGCAGAAAATTTAACCCAATTTTCCTGGTAATATTTTTACCTACCAAATAACATTTTTTTAATTTTCCTACCAAAATCACTTTCCAACCATATGCCTAGCAGTTATATTTCCCGGGTAAATTTTTTTTCCTTCCCTACCAAACACCCCCTCAAGCATATAGCATGACACGACCTTGCACCAGCATACGGGCCAAAAAGCCATAAACTAATCAAACCTCTACGCATTCATTTCAGCCGCCAAAAGAAACCCCAAGAAAATGTCCTATCTTAAAATGACACAAAGGCTCGAACTGCAATCTAAACATTGGTTTGAGGGGAAAACTTTGGGGTGCATATTTTGAGCGGGAAGAGCAATTTACGGGTATGGTTTGAGGAAATAAGTGTAGATGAAAAAAATCAAAGAATCAATCAACTCCTATAAAGCATTAGATATTCAAAAAACCGGTGACATTTAGGTTTTATTTAGGAGTTTGGAGGGGAAGAGAAGGAGAGGGATCCAAGGGGGAGGAGAAGGAAGGAAAGGAAATTGAAGGATATTTCATCCCCTTGTTTAGGAGTTAAAAAAATGGTAAGGGAGAAAAATATAGAGCTAATGAAATATTTTTACCATTTTACCTCATTTTTAAAATTAATATAATAATTATATTTTACAAATTAAAATAAATTAAAATTTTTTAACAAAATTATTTATGTATTTTTCACAATACTAAAAAAGATCATATTTTCGACGAAATTTCTACATTGCAAATGACGAAAATTTCGTCACAACATTATTTTTTCATCGGAATACTTTTCGTCGAAAAGCAACGGAATTTTTTCTTCGATGAAATATTTACAGAAATAAATTTTCGATGAAATTTAGTTTTCGTCAAAGTTTTGACGAAAATGATTTCCTTCATCAAATGTTTTAAATGAAAAAATAATTCTGTAAAAAAAATTTGACCGAATATGTTCCGTCAAAATTTCGATGAAAATATGTTCTCACAAAAATCCAACGGAAATTGTTTTGTCAAAAATTTTGAGCGAAATGTTTCATTCGAAACTTTGGATGAAGTTTAGATTATGTAAAGAATTTTGAGAGAATATTTTTTTCGTCAAAATTTTTTATTGAAATATTTTTCGACAAATTTTTTTGACAGAAATGTGTTCTGTTGAAAATTTTGATGAAAATATTTTTTATCAAAAAAATTGAGGGAAATACTTTTCATCGAAAATTTTCTATAGAAATGTGTTTTCTTAAAAATTTCGACTGAAATTTTTTTGTCAAAAAGTTTAACGAAAATGTTTTCGTTGAAAACTTTTGACGGAATTCAAATTCCGTAAAGAATTTTGATGAAAAAAATTTTTCGTAATTTTTTTCGATGAAATTGTGTTTATTGAAAATTTTGATGGAAATATTTTTCGTCAAAAATTTCGATGAATATATTTTTTTATGAAATATTTTGAGGGAAATGTTTTGATGAAATTTTGATAAAAACAATTTTTCGTCAAACTTTTTTACAAAAATATTTTTAGTCACAAGTTTTGATGGAAATATATTTCGTCAAAAATTTTAACTGAAATATTTGCCGTAAAAAAATTTGACGTAATTTTTTTACGTCGAAATTTTTCAATGGAAATGTGTTTCGTCAAAATTTTAGATGAAAATATTTTCATTGAAAGCTTCAACATAATTTAGATTCTATCAATAATTTTGAGTGGATTTTTTTCCGTAAAAAATTTATGTTAGTGATTATGGTAAAATCTGGTTCCGTGTTTAATGTCGTCTTTAGTTTTGACGAAATTTTTTTGACGTATATGATTTTCATTAAGATTTTCATCATTATTTTGACGAAATATTTTTCATCGATAAATTCTGTCGGTATTTGAGACTTTTCTAATAATGTCACATTTAAAAATGATTCACATTTGTTTAGTTTTCACATTTTAATGATAATGGTAGATAAGTAATTTTAAATATCTCTCCCCTCAACCCCCAAAATTAGGGGAACTTTAATTTTAAGAAGGAGGATTTTTGGAGGGTTTAGTAAAAAGTTCCAATTTCTTCCCTTCATTATTTAAATTCACAAACAAGAAAAGAACTTACTAAAACCCTCCATTTATTTTCCTTCCCCTCCTAAAATCAACTCTCAAACAAAGTCTTAGATAACTTCTATAGAACTCGAAAATCTATTTATAATAAGAGATCATGGGGAATTCATGCATCTATTTTAGAGTTCAAGAAGGAAGACTCATTGTTATGACAAAGCTACTTTTAATTACCAAAGAGTTGATATTGCTTCCTTACTCTTAACTAAAAGGTGGATAAATGCGATAAATGATGGATCCAACGATAACTAAATTAGTAAAGTAGATAGCTTGATCAACTCGATTAGTTTTGGGGTCACAAAACATTGCTAATGCTTTGTGTGATCATTAGACAAATTGGGTTTAAGAAGATACAAACGGGTCTATATTAATGACTAATTTAGTCTAATGGATCACACACAAATATACCTCAATGGCAACACCCAACATGATTTTGAGCCTTAATTGGCAAATGAATCTTAAGAGATAAGATTGAAAGAGGGCATTCAACTTTTGGTCCTTGGGCCGAAAGCCTATGGGCCTGATGGGATGACCTATAGGTCTTCGGTTATCATATGTGATTTGTTGTTATTAGATATAATCCAATTACATTAATGTAATGCTAAAGGAAGAAGAGAATAAGTTGAGCTTTATAATTGACTCATTCTCACTTACCTAGGAAGAAGATTAATTAATATGAAGTATGAACTAATTAATATGAAGTATGAACTAATTAAGCTTCATTATGGTCCATTCCAATTGCAAGGACAAAGGGGAAAGAGTATTGGGCTTAAGTGAGTAGTCACTTGGTCTAAGGTTAGGTGAACGATGATTAACTCAAACCCTAGTCAAAAGATGTGCATAAGGTTTTTGTAAAATTCTAGCCACTATGGGTGTAAATAGGCTGGGTTAGGTTAGACTTTTCTTTAAGGAAGCCAGACCTGTGTAAAATACTTTAAGTCTGACTTAGTCCGTTAGCCTTATATAGATCTAGATTGTATGTTTAGTTGGGCTTATATTTAAAAAAAGCATTGGCATAGGCCTGTTAGCTTGTTTAAGCCTATCAAGCATTCAATAATTAAAAAAATAATTAAAATAATATTATTTTATTATTCAAAATCTTTAAAATAATAATTTATTTATTTTATTTAACATAAATAATATGATATAGGCCGGTAGCCGGCCTGTAAGCTTATAGGCCCGGCATGTAAAAGGAAGTCTATGACATGCTTTCTAAATAAGTTTTTTTTTTGTTTTAGGCCTAAACATATTCTATTTAACAATATGTAATAGGTCAAGTCTGACCTGATGTTGGCTAAGCCGTAAACCCTGTTAGGTCAACTGATCCATTTACACCCTTACTAGTTGCCAGATGATGTTGTGCCTCTCTCCCTCTCCTATTGTCTCATGCGTCTCCTCTTCTCTTCCTCTCTTTCTCCACCCAAACACTTGAGCTCCTACATTGTTCCATTACCTAGCAAGCACTCATGGTTGTAAGGAATCAAGAAAAAGAAGAGTTCTTTTTTGCATTTATAGGGATAATGTGGATCACTTAGAAGGGCTTGGAGAGATTCAACCTTTCTCTCGTGCAAATATTACTGAGTGATTGAAGTGCCAGATGTATGGTCTTAATCACCCTTCTCAATTTTATATTGAGTGAGATCCATATGTTTGATGTAAAGGCATATTCTTTCTACTGCATATGTTACAATTTTTGTTTTTATATCATGTTCGGCAACCAACCTTTGATTGATAAAGGCAGCGCCTTTTAAATGTTCATATACTTTGGATGGGTCGAAATTTATATATCCAATGAATAAAACCTCTACTCACAATCAACTAAAATCCTAAGAAAGAAAATCAAGGGATAGCGAAAGCATTAAGCCAAGATATCGAGCCATAAACCTTATAGAAAGATTCAAAGCCTTCGATTAAGTTATTTATTATATAAAACTGCACTCTTAACTCAGCTCTTTGACAAGTGTAGCATCGAGTTATTTAGTGCAATTACGTGTCCTAGATGGCTGGTCCATTAAGTTGGCCCAAAAAAGCTCCTTGAAACCATGCTTAATAGGATGGGTCATGCAAACTTTGTGCAGCGTCTAACTAATGGTAGCCACAACAATGATTAAGTCTACACAAAAACAACAATCACCAACACACAATCTGTAGAGGGCTAAACCCTACTCTTTAGAGTAGAGGCTCACACGCCCACAGTAGTTTGAATTGAGGCGGGATCTTAGATTAAGAATTTAAACTCCTTTTAAAGTTAGTAATAAGAAAGATTAAACACATGCTTTCACCCATCTGTTAAGTTTTTTGCGTCAGTTGAGTTACCATTATTTGCAATATGTTTATATTTCTCTTACACAAACTACATCTCACTCAAATACTTATTTGAGTATGAGTCTTGCTCATCTCCCCTCGCATGCCGGAGCTATGACAAATCCTACTGGTCTCATGCTTATTGACAACCGGAGGAGGGGTCCCATGAAACCATTATCCAAACTTTTTTGGGAAAAATGTGTCATTTAAACACACCTTATATCTTTTCACTCAAACAAAGAGGTGAGACCTACATCTTAAAAACTTTTTTCCTCCATTCTCTCTCCCATGATTTATCTCTTTTTTTTCACTTAAAATAATACAACTTTGTGTTCTTTAAAATGATACACACTTTTCTCAACTTCCCCCCTAATACAGCATGGGAGAAGCTTTACTTCAACTCCGACAAACCCTTACAATGGAAATTAATTTTTGCAACCAGCCGACCTAATACACTTACAGAAATGATAAGGATTTTGTGAGACATTGACCATACTGACACGCTTGTAATTAAAAAATATTGGTGTGCCACGCTCTAATGAAAATTTTCCAAAATGTCACGTCACATTCTCGCTACGCCACCCAACGAGAATGGACAGGACACGTGATAGTGTCTGCATGGTCAACCATTCTAGCTGCGCAGCCCAGCAAGAATGACAGGATGTTATACGTGGCAAAAGTACAGGCATTCTCTCTGGGCAGCCCAACGAGATTAGTCACCTTAACAGCTTTTGCAGATAATGATTGTACTTTTGCCACGTGTCAGCATCCTGTCATTCTCGCTGGGCTGCTCAGCTAGTAGGGGTGTTCATTAACTGATCAAACCGATTCAAACCGTGGTGACCGAACTGAAAAACCGATAACCGAATAAACCGAAAATCGAAAAAAATCAAAAACCGAAAAAAACCCGCAAATTTTAATTTGTTTGGATCAATTTTTGGATGGGTTGATGAAAACCGATCCAATATATTAATTTCCTTCTACCTACTTGGGTCTTTTCCCAATCATAGCCCAAAAATTTCTAAACACAAAACTCATTAACTCATTAACTAAATCCAAGAAAAAATCTAGTCATATTTCATCAACAAAATTTTATTTTTGTAGAGCTTCATATCTCATTGCCAAAAAATAAATAAATTATGGGTTTTACAAGAGTTATGTTGTAGGAAAAATGATTGTGTTATGTTATAGAGATTTGTTTTGCGTGCCAGAGTTTTTTTTTTGCTGCGGGCCCCACAAAATGTTGTGTGTGTAGGAAATTTTTTGTTGTCATGTTAAATGATAGATGATAAACCCATAAATTATATTATAGTTTACTAATGCTTTTGTATTTAAAAAAAAAATACAAAGCCAATATATACAAAAGATGTTATTCGCACAATAATCATGAATTTTTTTTTTAGGATTTTCAAAAAACCGAAAACCGATCCAATCCAACCCAAAAAATATTGGATCGGATTTGAAAAAAATCAAAATCGAATGGATGATTATATGATCAAACCAATGAGATTAGATCGGATGATTTTTCCTTCCAAAACCGATCCAATCCAGACCGCGAACATCCCTATCAGCAAGAATGGTTGACCATGCAGACGCTGCCACGTGTCCAGTCCATTCTCATTGGGTGGCGTAGCGAGAATGTGACGTGGTATTTTGACAAATATTTTCTGACATAACAATCTGATAAATTTTTGCCTAAAAAGTGACAAAATGATCATTGTACCGAATTTTATTTGCACAAAAAAAATTTACTTTTGAAATATAAAATCACTATTCGCTTTTACTCTTGTTGCCAATTGGCATCAGGTTAATATAATTACAATTTGATCGAAAAGAATCGTGATTAATGATATATATGGAGCAGACATTTATAGATGGTGACATGTCACTTTATTTAATGAGGAGTAATGAGGAGGTTGGAAGTGACGGAGGTGATGTGTATATATAATAACAATAAATAATGTTATAATTTCAAAAGAATTAACTGTTAAATTATTTATTTATAAAAAAAATATCTTATAATAAATAAATTTAATAATCTCCAAAAACTTACAAGCACATATGGGTGTTCGCGGTCTGGATTGGATCAGTTTTGAAAACAAAAATCATCCGATTCAATCCCTTCGGTTTGATCATATAATCATCCATTCGGTTTTGATTTTTTTCCAAATCCGATCCGATCCAATCTAATTTTTTTAGGTTTGGAATGAATCGGTTTTCAATTTTTTGAAAATCTTAAAATTTATTTCATGATTATTGTGCCAATAATATCTTTTGTATATATTGGCTTTGTAATTTTTTTTTTGAAATACAAATGCATTAGTAAACTATAATATAGGTTTTTTTTTTTTTTTTTTTTTTTTTACAATGAGATATGAAGCTCTATAAATATAAAATTCTGTTGATGAGATGTGACTATATTTTTTCTTGGGTTTAGTTGACGGGTTAATGAGTATTGGGTTTAGAAATTTTTATGCTATGATTAGGAAAATACCCAAGTGGATAGAAGAGAATTAATATATTGGATCGGTTTGGGTTGGATCGGTTTGGATTAGATCGATTTTCATCAACCCATCAAAAAACCGATAAAATCCAATTAAATTTTGCGGTTTTAAATCGGTTTTCGGTTTTTTCGGTTATCGATTTTTCGGTTCGATTACCATGGTTTGAATCGGTTGATGAACATACCTACAAGCACGTATATGGATCCAAAATAAATTATCAATTCAACATGAAACATGTCCTTTCTCCGGTTGGTCACATTTCATGATATTCATATCCTATTGCAAGCTAAATATGCTATTGAAAATTTTAAACCATATCTGGCTTGCCATAAATTTCATTCGAAAATATAAGGGTTTTATAAGAATTATGTTGTAGAAAAAGTGATTGTGTAATGTTATAGAGATTCGTTTTGCGTGCCAGAATTTTTTATTTTTTTTGCTGCGGACCCCACAAAATGTTGTGAGTGTAGGAAAGTTTTTCTGATCATATTAAATGATAGATGATAAACCCAAAATATAATCATTTTTTTTTTTCAACCGAAAGAATAGTCAATATTTTTCTGATGCATAACAGAAAGTGAACTTGGAGAAGGACCATATATGGTCCCCACAGAGGTATAATACCATCAACATACGGAGAATATCTCTTGTGCTGCGGAGTAAATTTACATGCTTCGGGAGAAGAGAGAGACAGAAAGTATATGAGTAGAGAGGAGAGAGAGAAAGGAAAGAAGGAGAATCATTGAATTAATTTTTAATGTTATAGATACACTGAACTTTGGTACATTTTTCATTCATAATGTGATATATATTTTATTTTTTGTTAAATTATTCTCTCATTTTATTTTAAAATAAATTATTTATTAATAATTTAATAAAAATAAAATATATATATAATGAAAATGCGCCAAGAACTCAGTAGATTATTGAAGAAGTTTTCCAAAATATGAAGCTTCACCTACACATTTCGATGCCAATTCTGGAAAAGCAAACTTGAAATATAAAATGAATAAATAAAGTACATGGAGGGCCCATTCCACTTATAAACTAGTGTTATTTTCTTATGGGCCAGGAATATAAGAACGAGGCTTCTTCACCCACCCGCGTGCCGGTGACACGTGACACTTTTTGAAACCTATCTAATCTCACTATTGTCACACAACACAATCTTATTGGCCACTCTCTTAATAGTGAATGTATTAAAATGCTGACGTGTTTCGACCCTCGTACGGACAAACTCCCTTTTTACTCTCTTGCATTTTCCAGTGCATGTGCACTCATTCACAACTCTGTCCGAAAATAACCGGCAACCGACAGGGTTGTTTACTGTTTACCACAGCAAAATTGGCCCTGTCCGAGTAAATGTCACCGGAAGCATGGGTTGTCGGTGTCTATTCCCCCCCCTATATCGTCAGCATATACGATAGCAATGGAGTTTTGTGCCTCCAAGCGAGTAAACAAAGTCTTGATATTTGATAGGAATGGCTGAGCATTGTTGATTCACGTGCAATTGGGAGCACAATTATTCCAAGTTTTTTTCTTAAAATAGGAAGGGTCTATATTTTTTCTTGGGTTTACCAAAAAAAGAAAAATAAAATGATTCGATTCTTTTCTAGTGACTCTTGCCTTAAATATATCTATATTATGCAAGGTTTTTGGTTTGGATATATACTCCATTATCAAGTAAAATATAGGCTAATAAAACCTAAGAGGAAGCTAGGTCATATAGGTGGTGTCAATCAAGAGAGAATTTATGGTGGACCGGGACCAACATTTTTTAGGTGGTCCCTTAATATAAATGTGAGAGTAAAGTTGGAAAAGATTAAAAATAGCAGGGATAAAAAGTGAAAGAAAAAATTAGTGTTGTGAGAGGGAATACCAAATTATTGGGTGATCCTGGAGCATAATAAATATTTTCGTCAATCAATCATCCCTCTTGCTTTTTCTCTCTCCCACTCTTCTTCTGTTTTTAGCTAGGGTTTCTGTGATTGGGCCTCCAGTGACTTCCTTGATTGTTGAGTCTACTTTCAGGGGCTGAGATTACCAAAAGATTCCATTGATTGCTTCCAGATTAAATTTTTGTCAGGTTTTTCAGTACTCACTTGCTATTTTTGGAAACAACATATAGAGGTTTTTGACACTTGTATTCTAGATCTCATTTTCTGTCTATTTCAGTTCAGATCTTCAGAAAGGATTATGGTGAGGGGAAAAACTCAGATGAAGCGCATTGAAAATGAGACAAGCAGGCAAGTAACTTTTTCCAAGAGAAGAAATGGGTTGCTTAAGAAAGCCTTTGAGCTTTCAGTGTTGTGTGATGCTGAAGTCGCACTCATCATCTTCTCTCCCAGAGGGAAACTCTATGAGTTCTCCAGTTCTGGGTATGTTATTCACAAACTTAACCCTCTTCTCTCCATTTAGTTATTTCTTTCAACAGTTTTTCATCTATAATTTGTTCATACATATAATCATTCATATCAAGCAATAAGTATATTTTCACTGACACTGCCATGGTACTATGGATTATGCCTACATGTGACCAGGGCGAAAGCTAGATAGGTAGGCTTAATGGATTTGGTCTCCTTAAGATTGTTCATGGACTACTTAAATGGCTAGCACATTTACTTCTTGCTAGCCATGAAGGAATATAGAATAAGAGAGAAATTGATATTGTCCCATTTCCATAGAATATATAGCAATTTTGAAGAGAGAAAGAAAGGGCAACTCTATTCAAATACCCACTTCGTGAGTGTCTGTGTCTGGGGAAGAATTTATTCAAAAAAAGAATATATAACAATTTTGAAGAGAGAAAGAACTGGAATAGAAATGAGATAACCAAAGAGAAGGGCTTTATTATAACCATAACACTGTTAGAAAAGAGTTCCTACATAAGGTGAATTATTGAATTCATAAAGTAAAATGAAAGGAATAGTTTGCTATTAAACTCTATTAAGGGCATAGATGCATATAGCCAAACGTATCTGATTTTCTTTCAAACGGGTTTTTGGTACTTTTTTTTCCTAAGATATAAACAACGATCTGTCATTTATTTTTATAGATTTAAGACTTGGTAACGTATTGTATAAATTTGCTGTCAACTATAGAATTCATCATGAATCCAACTTCGTTATAATTAAAGTCTTTATTGCCACACACATACCTTGAGAAAAGAAAGGGGTAAATATGCCTTTAACTTCCCATTTGTCATAGAGCCTCTAGAAAGTACAGCTATTAGCAATTAGACAGCTTTGGAATTACCCAATGAACAGAATACAGTACTGGAGTTTACTGTTGGTACTAGTTCATATCTTTCAGAAAAATTGTTGTTTGATTAAAGGGCTTGTTTTAATGTAATTGTTTACTGTTGGTACTAGTTCATATCTTTCAGAAAAATTGTTGTTTGATTATAGGGCATGTCTTAATGTGATTGACAACCAACTCGGAATCTTAAGATGAACATTAAAATAAGAGCCGGGCCTTGGTTTACCAGGAATTACTACTATATTATAATATTTTTTTCTCTTTTTTAATTTCATCTTAAAAGAATTGTTTCACTTTCTTCAGCACGAGCATCACCTGTTGGTAAAAGTTATCCTTGTTAGTGGGGTGTGTTAATTAGATATTTGTGTTTTGCATGTTTACTTACCTCAAAATATTTCCCAATCTTGGGATTATGCATTAAAAACCTTTCTGCCAATATATTGGGGGCTTTTCTGTTTATATTTGTCTCTCAAATAATAGACTGAGGTGGGAACTGTAATTACAGAAACCCAAGGCATTGTCTTGTGCAATCAATGACACTATCTACCATCTGTCTGAAGTCTGAACTACGGTCATTTCATCACTTATGCGTTAAACTAGAAACACTGTCCAATGTTCTTAGTTGTAGCAGTTTACTTGTCTTTCCAAGAACCTTATCGAGTTACCAACAAAGAAAACAAAAAATCGACTTTCTTATGATGTTTTATAAGCCAAGTTCTCTTGTAAAATATTCTTTGGGTAGATTTAATTGTTCAATGGACATACTTTTGATGTTTATACAGTTCGTTCCTTCATATAAATTGATTGTTAAGCTTGATGGTAAAAGATCTCTACCTACTTCATATTTAAGATATCATTATAAAGTATGTTTGATTCTTTAACATATACTTTCGTTAAGGTTATATATGTTGATATTCTGTAAGGTGTTATAATTTTTTTTATTATATTTGATTGCAGGAAAAGTAATATTTTTTTAATGCTTTTAAGACGTCCTTTTTAATAAGTAACACTTGACTATTGCTCGTTGCTACAATAATTTACAACTTTTCTGCAAAAGCTTTTTATAAGAACGAGAGAAGTTTTATATGTAAAAATGTACTTTAATTTTTTGTTTGTAAATAACTTGACTAAGCACCATTTTAATAATGTACCGAAGGAGGCACAATATTGAAGTTAAACCCCCAAGAACTTTAGAAATAACAAAGAAAAAAAACCCCAAGAACTTTAGAAATAACAAAGAACTGTTGAGTATACTATCCAGGCTATTTGACCATTTTACCCTTCATTAATTAATTAATAACCATTTTATCCCTTGTTCAAAACTATTTATCAATTTGCCCCCCTTTAATCGATTAACTTAAGATTTAATAGATTAAATGATCAAAACTGACAAAAATGGTTGACTTGAAGATTTAATAGATTAAATCTTCTAAGTTAATCGATTAAATCTCTCAACAGGCAACAAATTAACTTGAAGATTTAATCGATTAACTTGAAGATTTAATCGATTAAATCTTCAAATCAAACATTTTTGCCAGTTTTGACCATTTAATCGGTTAAATCTTCGAGTTAATCGATTAAATCTTCAAGTTAATCGATTAAAGAGGGTCAGATTGATAGATAATTTTGAATGGGGTCAAAATAGTTATTAATTAATTAATGAAAGGCAAAAGGGTCAAAAGGCCATCCTATACCTTGCATACATTTTTTTTATTTGTTATTTTTTTTTTAAATTTAGCAAGAATCTAGGAGAATATATGTCAAAAGGGAGGTGTATAAAATTGGGAAATGGATCCTCTAATGTGAGAAAAAACATGACATGGTCATGTGAGAAGATCACAACCATACAAAGTTAAATCAATGGTTATGATTTTGTAATACCTATTTTACTATTTTTTTCTCTCTCCCATTTTATTACCATTGATCCACCTTTGTATGGTTATGATTTTTCACTTTACCATGTCATGTGATTTTTCACATCAGAGGATCCGGATCCATAAAATTGTTTAAAAAAAAATACTTAAGAATGATAAGGCATTCATTAATGAATTGTAGAAAGGATTGTGTCACTTTCAAATATAAAGAATAAAATTGATAAATGGAGGTAGATGAACATTTAATTTAAAATCAACATTATTTGTAAAGTTATTCTAATATGGTATTTAAATCAAAATTACTTTGTTGCAAAATAATTTTTCTTTGCCTTTGGTATTTTGCTCATCATAATAGTTTCTAATAGGATATTTAGATGATACTTATTGGGTATGTTTGAAGATGGTGAACTGAGATTTAGAATTCATATATTGAGATGCAGGATGGATTACGTGAGAAAGGGCCTAAAGTGTTTCTCTTAATTTGTAGCTCAAGACATAAAGAATATGCCAAAAACACAGATAAATACTACTTCCTTGTGAATATGCTTCACTACACTAACTACACACATAAAAAATCCTGTCATGCTTTGACCAATCAATTAAATCGATGCTTGTTGAATTGAAACCATGTCATTAGTGAAAATGACTATTGTTGCCTAAGAAACTTGCCTAAGTATAGAATCAATATTGCCTAAGAAACTTTTTGTTGCTCTTGTCTATGGGATATGCTTCAGTGTAAACAAAACAGTCGAACGCTATCAGAGGAAAGTCAAGGACCTGGATCGCAGCACCAAAGGAACACAAGAAAATATACAGGTTAGCCCTCCATTTATATTTGCTTTTTTGCACTAGATTTTCGAGAAATTAAGTTGGGGTGTCAAGAATAATCTAAAATTCGATCCGTTAATGCAGTAACCAGTATAAATTTTGCACTGGGACATTGTTATCTTTCAGCTTCAGCTTTTGATGTTTGTATAACTAGCCTGCTGTTGTACGTAGTTGTGTTGTGTCTGTCATGAAACATCTTAAATGGAACTGCTACACAGCATCTTTTTATGCTGATTATAATTTAAAAATATGTGGTTTATTAGTAGAAGACAAGATTTGAATAGTAAATACCTATGTAGTTTCTAATGTTGAATACTAGTAGTCAGAAAACTGTAATTTACAGGTACTATAATTTTTCTGTATTCAAATGCATCACTCTTCTATGTTTGAAGGAACTACTCTTTCTATTACTTCTTTCACGGGCTATATTTGATATGAAATACAAAGGACCTATTTATAGGCCAAAATACAAAAGCTTTAAGACTCCAAACAACACAACTTTTCATAACTAAAAGACACAACTCTTCATAACTAAAAACACAACTCTTCATAACTAAAAGACACAACTTTTCACCAAACTCTAAGCATAATAATTGTCCACTAACAAATTCCTAAGGACATATCCCTTCACCACAAAACTCTTCATTTTCTATTTTCTTTAATTAAATAAAATTTAAACCAACAAAAACAAGTATAAATACAATTCGGGGGCTTAATCACAGTCAAGTCCCCTTCACTCAGAGATGTATTTGATGGGAATCAAATGCAAATTCTCTCCATACCTGCTGAGTCTGTATTAGCAACTGAGTTACTCTCATTGGATTATAGGGAGTGATCTTCAATATATGATATTTTGTTTCACAGCTCAAACTTGCAGAGAATAAGAACGATTAGCGGGGGTGATGAAAAGTAACCTATGATCCGTGATTAATAAATTTTACCTTATTTGGTGGTGATTGATGGGAAGGTAATCTAGTAATTCATAATTGCCCAACTCAACAACATAAACAAATGAAAAAAGTTCCTTTAACCCCAAGGGTAGGTCAGTTGGCAACTGATCTCCCAAGGGTTTGCTTGAGTCCGGGATTCATACTCTGCCTCAAGCAAATTCTTGGAAAATCTTTGTGGGCCAAAGGGGATATGTCTCCTCCTCGGTTGGAGGATTAGTCTCATCCTTCCTCCGGTAACGAAGCTCAATGCACCCGTTGTTCCAACGAGGGGCTAGTCTACAGGGCCGTACCCCGAGGGCAAGGTGACCGGAGGAGGTTGAATGGGGATACCTCCGGGTCATACCAAAAAAAAAAAAGTTCCTTTAAAGTGAGTTTGTCTCTAAAGTCAATAAGTAATGGTGTTTCTCTACTCTTGCTCATTTTAGAGGAAATTTCTACAATACTACTGTCTTACCCATTTTTCCATACATCCCTGCAATACAAATTAAACACTTATGATGATTGATGACATGGAAAAGAAAAATATATATATTAAAAACAAGTGTTTAATTTTCAATGGCAGTAGTACATACTACTGCTGTACCAAATATGAGCTCAAGTTCCCTTTAAAAGAATATTATCCTAAACATTGATATCAAACGCAAAATATAATACATGTACTCTTTTGTAACTTCTTGCATTCTAGTTTTGAAAATTTCACTTCTCTAAAGTGAGGAGTTCACTTTAGTGGGAATTTTTTTGAATTATGACAGTGAATTGGAAGTTGATGTTGATGACAGTGAATTGGGATAAAGATGATGTTGATGTTGATGACAGTGAATTGGAAAATTTAATATAATGAATTTCAATTACTTCATGATTTGTTATATATATGGGAAAAGTATTTCTAGGGCCACTTTAGATAAACTTATTTGCAGATGTTATTTTTAACTATGTTCCTATATAACATATATATATATAAAGTTGCTCTTTTATCTCTCTCCACGTAAGCAAAAAAGTTCTGTAAAGTAACTGAGGAGAGAGAAAAAAGAGCAACTTTAATGTTATAATTATGTTCTCCCGGGAGAACATAGTTAAAAATGACAGTTGTAGTTAAGTTTATCTAAAGCGGCTGTAAAAATGTTTACTCCTATATATATAGGAAAAACATTTATATATAGCAGCTATGAGATAAGTTTATCTATATATATAACTACGTCGTTTTGATTAATGAAGGGTGTTTATGTAATTCCAGGTGAATTAATAAAGGGTGTTATTGTAATTTTATTTATTTTTATATCATATACATTTTATTGAAACACCCTTCATTAATTTACCTAAGATTACATAAATATCCTTCATTAATCAAAACGACGTAGTTTTGGTGCTAGCTGGAGATAAACTTATCTCATATATATATATATATATATATATATATATATATATATATATATATATATATATATATATATATATATATATTGGGGAGATTATTCTTACGCCAGTGTAACAATAAGAAGTGTTACATCCAATCTTAGCTATTGATCCACTTGTATCCAATGGCATATGACTAAAATATTATAAAAGTGAGATCAACGGTCAAGATTAAGAGTGCAACTTGTACGGATGTAAAATGATCCTGACCCATATATATATATATATATATATATATATATATATATATTGTCACAATCTTATTTGTTGATATTTTTTAATCAATGATTATAACTTTATATATACACTTTTCTGTATGAGACTTAGCATCAGAAACAAGACTCGTGGGTTTAATACCAGATATACTGACTTAAAATTTCAAATCATTAATTTTATGCATCTATCTATTTATATAATTTTTGTTTGGCCCGTGTCTTTTTGATATATTGACTTCTTCTCTTAATTGAATTTGCAGAATTTGCCATCTGCACTTCTCCACACCTGCACACAACTTTTACGTTTATCCATATTTGAATTTAACCTATTTAAACTTTATGGCTCACATTTTATACACCAGTTTTGGGAGCATAAATTAAGTATTCTGCCAAAAAGAATTTATCATTTTTAAAATCTTGAGTTATTTATTTGTGTCATCTCATATTCATATCTTTTTGTATCTTCTAATTTATTCACATATTGTTGAAAACAAATGTGCCTGAAATAAATGTCTCAGTTTTTTTAGCAATATCACACATATACACTAACTCTTCTTGCGTTCATATGCAAGTAATTAACCTAATGACATTTTGAATCCCAATATAATTTTTTTCCTAAGGTCCAAATTTTACGTATACCTCAAAATATATGCACAACTATCTTTTTCCCTTTCAGTTCATTTTACGCCTCATGCAGCTTTTAAATCTTTATCATGACATGACATGACTCTCAATCTTTTTGTACTGCCGCATGAATATGATCATCGACCAAGAATTTAACAAATCTTACTCGAGCTCTTTTTTTTTTTTTTTTCATCCAAGAATATTTAGATGCAATGAAAGAGAAGAAAAAGTAACACTAGACGTTTGGTTCATCTAAATATATAATTTGATGACTTATTTGTGAGTGATTGAGCTATTATTCATATTTGTTTATTTTTCTTTTCTTTTTTTCCTTTTACATGCAGCATCTTAAGGAAGGTGATATCAGCATAGCAACTAAGATCAAGCATCTTGAAATTTCCAAAAGGTTTTGAACGGACTTTCACTGGTCTTATTCTGATTGGTTTTTGAGAGAAACACATAAATCCCTATTCTCAACATTGGAGATTTTCATGTATTGTAGGAAGCTTTTGGGAGATGAACTGGATACATGCCCTCTTGACGAGTTACAACAGCTACAGAACCAGATCGAACGCAGCTTAAACAAAATTAGAGCAAGAAAGGTGCGTTTCAATCACTTTGTAATTTTCTACAGTGCTTTTTTGTACAAAGGAAAACCAATTTAAAATATGAAAAAGGAATATAAAATTTTTTTACAAAGAGAGAGACCATTGTATTTTATTCAATGAATAAATATACCCTTCACAGAAGTAATATTCACTTAATGAAAATAAATAATCACTCATAGTCATTTGCAAAATTTATTCATATCCTCACATATCTTTACATATGGAATAAATAATCAATTTAGTTCACAGAGAAGGGTTTGAAACACCTAGTTGAATCTTACGCCGATACTAATTTTGGGATTAGTTTAATTTTCAGGTATCGTTTTTTAGTAGGTGACATATAAACCTGCTCTAAATCTTTGATAAAGTTGGTGGTCTTTCTTGATCTTGCATGGGGCCATATTGATGCCTATGTATATATTGATAAAGTAAATTAGTTCATTTTTAATATCGTATGATCAAATTTATACTAAAAAGACCAAATGTCTCATTTATCGTTAAAAGACTAAATTGAGTTTTTCCTTTTACATGCATGTAGTACTTTATTTATTGTTATTAGTCACTTGAGGAGTTCAAATGACCACTTTACATCAAGCAATAGTGATTAACAGTTTTTTTCTTCACTTTACTCGACAAGAACAAATAACTATTCATAAATAAGCAAATACTCATTCGTAAAAATGTTCATAAAAGATGTTTTTATTTGTTGGGTGAAATTTAAGAATCATTTTCTCTATGTTTTGTGTAGTCTTTCTTAATAATATAATTTTCATTGTGTATATTAAAGATTAAATGTTCCTTTTCATCTGTCCTTAATATTAACTTGTCCTAAAATCAATTATTCAATTAAACGAGCAGTGCATCTATAACACTACTAAACAACTTAATTATGGCATTGTGATATTTGTTAAGTGTTTATCAGTAACCATGACACCTACCTAACATTTAAAAACTTGGTGCTGCTTGTACTCAGAGTGAATTGTTCAGGGAGCGAATTGCGAAGCTAAGAGAAGAGGTGACGTACTTTCATGATTAATTGCTTGCATATCTTTCATTTTATTTATTTTAGATTTCTTGTTAGAATATAATTGACATGATCTTTGGGCTTACTTGAAGGAAAAGTGCCTACTTGAAGAAAATAGACGCTTACGTGAGCAGGTTATTATCTTTATATAGTTGTACTTTACATTACTTTATGCATTTTATAATTCTCATTCAACATGAGAATTCAAATTTCCACACACCCTTCATTTTATTGTTTTAGATTGCTTGTTAAAATTGACATGATCTTTGGGCTTAATTCAAGGAAAAGTGCTTTTTATCTCTACAACATAAGATTTCAATTCTCCTTAATATTATATATTATAAAACCCTTATTTTATTTCATCTTATCTCATTAGTGAGCGATTTCGCTTTTTCTTCTCAAGTTTCATATAAAGTACATCAAATGCAAAATATTTCTTTGAAGTACCTATCATAATCAATAAAAGTAATTAATTAGAGGGTAAATTTCCTTCTTCACCTTTATTAAAATCTCAATTTTAACATCTTTCTATTGTTGTAGTGTCGGGTTGAACAAGAGCGGTCTATAAGTAAAGAAAATGTGGAACAGGTCACAGAAAGAAGGGACGAAGAGGAGGTGGAGACGGAATTGTTCATAGGGCGACCTGAGAGAAGAGTGCCTTGAAAGTTGAAACCTGCAAGACATAATGTTTATACATATATGATATATACATATAAGGCTGCATAATCAATATATTGAAAATAATGTGTCCATATAAACGCCCGCAACATGTAATGTACATGTCTGATTAAGATACGTAATTATTGTTGTGCCTCAACAATCACAACGGTGGTTGTGAACTGTGTATTCAACTAATGTCTCAAAGTCATATTCCAAAGCTGTTTTTCAGACTATATCAACTTTGGATTTGATTAAAAGGTTGTGTTAAGGCTCTGACTTCTTTGGAAATAGATTAAGCGTTGTTTGGATGAGTTTTTCTTTTCTTTAAAAGCTGTTTTTTTTTTAGAAAAAAAAAGTATTTCTCAAATTTTTTTAAAAAGCAGAGGTTATAGAAAAAATTCAAAATTTACTTTTTTTTTTTGAAGTTAAAAATTTTAGCTTCCAAAAAAAGAGAGAAGTGTCAAAAATTAAATATTTTTTTAAAAATCTAAACAGCCTTAATTTTTATAAAAAATACTTGTAGGGTTCCTTTTTTCTCATGTTATAGTGATTTTTGTAACCATTTTTTAACTATGTATTCATGGAAATATATAGTTATAATATTAAAGTTATTTTTTGTAACTATGTACTTCCGAGAATATATAGTTAAAAAATTATTACTGATTTTTTTTTAATTATGTATTTTCAGTAATACATAATTAAGAAACGATGGCAGAAATTTTTGCAACATAAAAAACACATTTTCCAAGCATAAAAATTATTTTTTTTTTTTAAAAAGTCATCGAAACGGACTCTAAACCAATGGATCGGAAGAAATTGTGATGGTGTTGGAAGGCATTTAGTAGACCTTTTCTTTTGGGTAAGGAAAGAAAGCCCAAATCAACGGAATCTCTAGCTAATGTACAAATTATCGTACCTTGCAGGGTTCTTATAGTTCCAGAAAATTCCAAAGTAGTCGTATGGTATTTTACTGGCTTTTTTAATAATTAATTATCAGATTGATCCTATTTATAAACTATTTCAAAAATTTAACCTCTTCAGAAAACATAACACCAATCTGCTCCTGTTTGACCGTTGACCATGAAACCTACCCGGGTACACCCCTCCCTACCCGGGTATATTTTGAAATTTTTTATCTACCCGGATACACCCTTTCCTACCCGGATATATTTCTTGAATTTGGAAAAAAATTTGAACAATTTACCCGAGTAAGTAGGGGTGTACCCGGGTAAATAATCATGTCCCTTCACAATCGATCCACCGACAGCCAATACCTAAGCCTTCACCGTCCACAGCCCAATCGATCACCACACAGCCCCTCTCCCTTTTTCAAATAATTTTTTTTTTACCATTATTCATACAAATAATTTCACAGAAATCCAAACCGATCCACAAACTTAATCGACCACTGCACAGCCCTCCCTCTCCTTTCTTTATAAATTATAAATTTTTAGAAACCCAGCCTCATCCACCATTCCTTCTCCTTCCTCACCGATTCTACATCTTGGGTTTCAAGTCTGTATTAATTTTTTATAATGGGCAAAGACCAGGTAAGTATTATCTCCAATTTGCAAGCTAATTATCATAATATGGCTGGTTCTAGTGGTTCTGTTGATTGGGATAATATTCTTGGGTTTTTTTTTTTGTCTACTGTGACTATGTAAGGATTTCCAGAGTAGATACCTTGAATTTGAATTGGATGGACATGTAAATTGATGACAATTAGTAATCTGACTATTTACTTGTGTGGGACCGTGGTCATGACTTAAGCACTTTATTGACAATTGTAAATCCATACTGAACATTATTACTATTTGACTTATGTTGGATCTGTACAGTATGGAACAATGTTTGGAATGCATGGATTTTGAACCGAGAGCATGACAATCTTATAGAGCATTTTCCCTTCATCTCTCTCGCAATGCCGTTTCAAGTTGAAGACCACACTCCATGAAAGTCCAAGGAAGTTTAACCCAATCAACGCTACAAGCAACTCGTAAGGGTATGAATATTTACCTGGGTACACCCCCTACCCAGGTATATTTTTCAAAATTTTTCCAGATTTAAGAAATATTCCCGGATAGGTAAAAAATTTCAAAATATACCCGGGTAGGGAAGGATGTACCCGGGTAGGCTTCATGGTCAACGATCAAACATGAGCAAATTGGTGTTATGTTTTCTGAAGAGGTTAAATTTTTGAAATAGTTTATAAATAGGATCAATTTAGTAATTAATTATTAAAAAAAAGTTATAGTGGTCAAAAAGCCGTATTTTACGAGATTCTGGAACACAATGACTGAATTGCTGCATATCGAACATTTAAGGTGTCAATTTGAGCTAATCCAGTTCATTCGTGCGGGCAAACTAGATTAATTTGAACTGGGTCAGGTTTGGACCAATTATTTGTTAGTCTAACCCAATTACATGCTTTAAATTAAGTAGGCCGGCTTGCAAGTTTGTTTAAAATACATAAAATCAAACTTTTATTTATTTTTTAAATGTGTTTCTAAATATAATTATATAATATGATGTCACTTGTAATCAGAGTTGTCAAAACGAGTTAATCCGCCTTGCATAGCCTCAAACTAGCTAAAAACGGTGAAGTGAGTTGATTTGCTGTTGATGAGTAGGTTGGAAATATTAATTCATCTAGTTTTGAGTTGGGTTGAAGGGTCAATGCCCTAAAAAATAATTTCCCCCTAATTTGTTTTTAATATTAAAAAAATAAAGAAGTTATATTGGGATCAACATATTATTTAATGATTCGTGGGATTAAATGAGAAGTTTATGTTGGTGTGTAAATTTTTACAAATAATTTAGGGATCTATTAATGTCATGTTGCATGGGATAATTATCTTATGCAACAGAGGCAAGATAGTGGAGTCCATTACTTTTTCAAAAAAAAAGTGGATCCCACTACTTTGTCTCTGTAGCATGAGATCATTATCTCATGCAACATGAGATAATTATTTCCTAATAATTTATTACACAATTGCTTTAATAATAGTATTTTGTGTGGAAATATTTGTCTTTTTATTTTGTTCAGTTCAATCTAAGTTGTAATGTTAATGAACTAATCATTGAAAATAGTACTATTTTGTTTCTGTTGCATGAGATAATTATCTCATGTAATATGAGATAATTATTTCCCAATAATTAACACAATTGCTTTAATAATAGTATTTTGTGTGGAAATATTTGTCTTTTCATTTTGTTCAGTTCAATCTAAGTTGTAATGATAATGAACTAACCATTGAAAATAGTCATTGACGTTGCAATTTTGCAACAAAATTACAGGTTAAGTTGGGTTAGTGGGATGAAAAAAATAAGGCTCTTTAATGTATATGGGGTTTTTACCCATTTAAAATTTTAATTTGATATTTGATTCACAAATTTTATGAATGGGGTCATTAAGTGACGCAAGGGGTACCCAGCGGCACTGAGCGCCGCGAATAACCCCCTCGGCACTCTCACATTCGGTTTTTTTTTTTTTTTCATTTGAGTGCCGCTCCTATGGGGAACTCAGGGGATTGTGCCAAGTGGCACAATCTCATTTCTTCCGTTACCGTAAAACTTCGGAAAGCCATAACTTTTGACTCAGGTATCCAAATGAGATGATTTTTTTTTATTTCACATAACTTTTTGAGATCTACGCAATGACACCTCATTTGATGTATTTTATCTCTCACAAACATAGTTTAAATCCGTAAAAAAGTGGAACTAGTGTTGCAAATTTGAACTATGTTAATGGAAGATAAAATATGTCAAATTAGGTGTCATTGCGTACTCGAAAAGTTATGTGAAATCAAAAAAAAAAAATCATTTCATTTGGATACCCGAGTCTAAAGTTATGTCTTTCCAAAATTTTACGGTAACAGAACTAACGAGATTGTGCCACTTGGCACCATCCCGTGAGTTCCCTAGGGGAGGTTGGCGGCACTCAAAAGTAAAAAGAAAAAGAAAAAAATCGAATGTGAGAGTGCTGCAGAGGGTTATTCGCGGCACTCAGTGTCGCTGGGTACCCCTTGCGTCACTTAATGATCCCATTCGTAAAAATTGTGAATCGAATACCCAATTAAAAATTTAAATGGGTAAAAATCCCGTATGAGTTAAAGAGCCTGAAAAATACAATCTATTTTGTCTGGTTTTGATGGATTGACGAGTTGATGCCGTGGATTCAAGTTTTGCCAAATTTATTTGTAATAAGTAAAAATAATAGTAGTTCAAATAAAGGGCGTTTTAATGACAAATAGAATAAATATAATAACTAAATCAATTTTTTTCCAAATTTAGTAACCAATCATTGAGTCTTCGACAATGATATTATCCAAGTACCGAACAAGTTTTTCCTTACGGCTAAGAACACGATTATCATCCAATTCTTTTAGGGGCAGAGAATAAATTTTTTTATGTCGGAAAATCATGATTTTTAGAATATAATGGAAAAATTATTTTTTTGAAAATGTTACTAAGAAATTGTTTGTTATGCCAAAATAAGATTTGTTCAAAAAAAGTATAAAATTTTCCCAACACTTAGAATTCCAAAAATATTTTTACACAAAATAAAATCCATTTTTTTTTAAATTTTTTTATATCAAATGTGAATAAATAAAATTACTATTAAGAGGTGTTTGGTACCCAGATTAATTTGCATTCCCCGGGAAGCCAAGATTGGAGAAATATGAAACCCATGTTTGGTACCCAAAAATGAAAAAGAATCCAGAGTGCAAACATTTTCCAACAATGGTACCCATGTGTAATCTATGGCACGGTCTCGAAGCCAAAATTTTCATGGATTAGATGGAACCTTTTCTTATCCAAGGAAGTGCGCAAAATTATTGAACAAATTAACCTTCATAGCACATATGTCGACCAGTTTATTTGGAAAAATATCTTTTGTAATGGTCTATTTCTCACACCAAACCCAGATATGTTCTTCGTTTTCTTCGGTAATGAAAAATATAATATTTCAAATAAGAATCGGGGTTATTTTCGTAAAGTAACCTCACATTCACATAAATATTTCATAACCAAACACATAATTAGTAAATTTAATCATAATTTTTCTGAAAAATCTCCCTACCAAACACCTTTTAGTAATATTCCAACAAAAATATATTTTCAGTACATTTCAATAATATTTATTTCCCGGACCAATCAAATTTTCTCTTTTGTCAAATACCCCTTGTTATTTTTTTGGAAATCTCAAAAAATTCGTCGGCCAAAAGCCCAAAACCCTCCCTAAGAAGCGACCAAAAACGAAGGTACAGCCTTTGGAAACCATCAAACGTCACATTCAATTCTTTACTCAAACAGGACACTCCTGCTTCGCTATGATTTGTGCTGGTTAGTCCAATTACACAACACTTCCGACTGTCCCCTGCATTCTGCATTCAATATGCATCTCTTTTTATTTATTTGATTAAATAATTAAGTGTTTTATAAGAGTTATCTTAAAGAAAAGTGATTGTGTTATGTTATAGAGATTCGTTTTACGTGCTGAGTTTTTTTTTGTTGTTGCGGGTCTTACAAAATATTGTGAGTGTAGAAAATTTTCTGTGGTCATGTTAAATGATAGATGATTAAATAATTATAACTAATTAAAACCATTTCCTTCTTTTAAATAATAATATTTTTTCATCATTGTTATTTTTTTTCCTGATCCTTGCTTATTGAAAAGCTTACTTAATGCATCAAAAAAAAAAAAAGAAGCTTACTTATATAGAGCTTTATACCCCGGTGACTAAAAATACCTACGCATGTTTAGTCTTTGATAAGGCCTAATAATATAAGACCTGATAGTATAAAATTTGATTATATATTAATGTTAAAATAATATATTAATTTTTGAAAATTGGATTGATCAATGATATTAATACATCAATCCTTAGCAGGTCATTAGAACATTTTTAGAATTATAACCCTCCCATGACATATAAGCTACTAATACAATTGTAGTAGCACCGTTTGCTAATTTTTTTTTTTTCCTTTTAATGCATTTACTTCGCTAAATCAATTTCATCTTCTTAGGTATTATTAAATTATACATTATTTTAATATATTAAGTAATTCTGTTGTATAAAAATTTATACTATATTACAGACACTATATGTCTGTTTGAATCATCTCTTTTTTAAACTAGAAGCTATATAAACCAAGTCAAACAAATTTTGAGAAAAATTCTTATAATGAAAAACTCTTTTTTTATAACGAATAAAAAGTTAAAAGCTAAAAGCTTCTAACAGGAATTTTTTTAAAAACTTTTATATGTTTTTTTGAATTGTGTGTTTTTTTTAATAAAAAGTTATAGAGATAGAGAAAGATAATTTTCTTGAAATATGTGTTTTTAAACTAAATTTTTTATGTAATTATCAAATAGATTTTACTTTTTTTAACTTTAACTTATAAGTAACTTTTAATTTTAAAAAAAAAATCCAAACATGCTGTATAAATAACTAAAAATGCCATAACACAGACCCGCGTTTGGTACAGAATTTTTTTTTATACAGGAATCTCGATTTTAAAAAATACGATGAAAATATTCAGTTTACTGTAATATCAAAAAATTTAAAATTTAAAAAAATTTAGTTCCCGAAAATTCCATATAATACCACGTATCAAAGAGCCCGTAAACCAATCACAGTAAACGATGTGGAAGTTCACAGATACTACTACACGCATCTAAACTCAAGGATCAAACATGGGTACTCTAAATACTGCTTTCTTCCCATCTAAGCTTAGATCTTCACTTTCTGGGCAGCAAGTCTCTCTTTTTACGCACAGCAGACGACTCAGGAAGAAAAACCAAGCAACTATTCCTGTATATCTTTTCACCTTCTCTTAATTTCGAAATAAAAAATGCAGGGGGAGAGGGTGGAGGTCTGGGTTCTGAATGAACAGTTAATGTTGTTTTTGTTTTTGTCACATGATTTTTTGGTTGGACCAGGTTGCTAGGATGTTCAAGCCAGTCATCTTTGAAGCTTCGAAGCTGAATGTTTTATTCTTAGGAGTGGACGAAAATAAACACCCAGGAAATCTTCCAAGGACTTATACGCTAACCCATTGTGATATAACCTCTAAAATCACTCTTGCCATCTCGCACACCGTAAACCACTCTCAGGTATATTTCTTATTTGAAAAAAAGAAAAATGGATTGGTTGATACAACTTTACTTGCCTTATTCCTTTTGAGCTATTTTTATGTTTAAAATCTCAAAAATAATATATACAATCTCATTGAGTACATTGTGAGTTTCACCTATTTGAAAAAAAAAATGAGTGGCACATAATTATGGTGTGTAGGAAGGATTTGTTTTCTTATGCAACATGAGAAAAACAAACCCCTTCAATAAAAGGAATTGGTTGACACACATATGGGAAAAACACAATTTTAAAATTTTTGAATAAAAGAATTATCCGGTTAAAGTTAATTGGATAAGTTTTTCCAAAGTAATGCAGTCAAACATGTTACCTATGCTGACGGGACTAGTCCCGTCACTGATACTGATGTCCAATTACCGTAAAGTTTCGGAAGGTCATAACTTGTGACTCGGGTATCCAAATTAGATGATTTTTTTTTATTTCACATGAATTTTCGAGATCTACGTAATGACACCTTATTTGACATATTTTATCTCCCACAAACATAGTTTGAAGATCGGATAAACACTCTTGTGATTGTGGTACAATTGTTATAAATTCAAACTATGTTTGTGGGAGATAAAATATGTCAAATGAGGTGTCATTGCATAGATCTCGAAAAGTTATGTGAAATAAAAAAAAATCATCTGATTTGGATACCTGAGTCACAAGTTATGGCCTTCCGAAGTTTTACGGTAATTGGACTGCCTACGAGGCGCTGACGTGGCACGTGTCTCGTCAGTATCAGTGACAGGACTAGTCCCTTTAGCATAGGTGACATGTTTGACTGCATTATTTTAGAAAAACTTATCCAATCAGCTATAACCGGGTAATTTTTTTGTTCAGAAGCTTTAAAATGGTGCTTTAGCCACACACATATGGATGGTCAAAGAAGTCACCATGCTAGAAAACAGGGTCTTGTACATTCTTCCTCTGAAACAACATTTTTGGGGGTCGCAAAGGGTCGAGGCACCACTGTTGGCTTTAGTGCGCTCTTTTCACTTAAGTCAAATAGCTTTAGTGAGAGTGAGCCTAAAGTCTAATTTTAACCCATGAAGAAGATTAAGGTTAGATTTAGATTGAGTAGAGTATATAAATCCTCTTTTCTCTCTAGTGCCTCATAGGGTTACAAACATCATAAACACCAAAGAGGCAGACGTTCATCATTTGAACGGTTGCCCACACGATCTCCTGATCCCCTCGAGTCATAGCCTGGAAGATCAACCGTAGAGCGGAATTGCGACCGTTCGTGGTACGTTGCTGCAGATCGTGAGGCTTGAGAATGAGAACTGAACGTGAGAAATTATCACGCTCGCTACTTCAACCGAGATAATCAAAGCGGTGTCTTTATTCTTCATCGCATCGGTATGATGCCGTTCCACGTTTATGATGATATACCTTCAACCACTCGGTCACTAAGATGTGAATCACATACTACTGATCATGTGGAAAAGAAAACACATACATTCTGATATTAAAAGATGGGTTTTACAATGATCATTAGAATTAAAATCTCATGTGGAAAAGAAAACAACGGATTGTACATTCTGATATTAAAAGATTAATTACGGTCAAAGTGATAACTAATAACATTTGATATTTTAAATGACATTGATATTTTTTTTATATTATTCACCGATTTATCGATCACTTGACTAATATGATTTAAGTCAAGTAAGATCACATAGACAACAAAACTTTTTTAACAAGTTTTAAAATAGTTGCGTCGAATTAGAAATCAATGATTAAGGTGGAACAACTCCTTACCAAGGACACTGTCATTTTAAGTGAAAGAACTAGAAATCAATGGTTAAGGTGGAACAACTCCTTACCAAGGACACTATCATTTTAAGTGAAAGAATGGTGTTTTGTGCATATTTATTATTATTATTTTTATATTCTTTCTTCTCCACCTATTCTTTATTTCTCTCCCTTTTAATTTTATGGAGCATATAGAATATAAAATGCTAACAAATGTACACTTAAATACTATAAATTTATTTAAAATAACATAAAATTGTGTCTTTTAAACTAACAATTTTTTTTCAAATAATAATAATAATAATTTCATTACAGTTGGAGGGGTGGTACAGCAGATTGCAAAGGGATGAAGTGATAGCACAGTGGATGAAAATTAAGGGAAAGATGTCTCTCCATGTTCACTGCCATATAAGTGGAGGTCATTTTCTGCTTGATATATGTGGTAGGCTAAGATATTTCATCTTCCGTAAAGAGCTTCCAGTGGTGAGCATGTTTTCTTATATATCGTGAATTTGATCACATATCAAATTCCAAATTTTTTTTATAACATTATAATTGCTTGTATAGGTATTGAAGGCCTTCCTTCACGGGGACGGAAATCTGTTCAACAACTATCCAGAATTGCAAAAAGCATTGGTTTGGGTTTACTTCCACTCAAACATTCCAGAATTCAACAAGGTAGAATGTTGGGGTCCACTCAAGGATGCGTGTGCATCATCAAGTGGGTCCCATGCTAGTCATCAAATTTACGATGGCTTGCCAGAACCATGCCACGAAAATTGTGAGTGTTGCTTTTCACCTAAGAGCTCAATTACATGGTCTCAAAAGCTTCCTGGCCACCAGCATAAAACCTTATGATTGGAATTAGGAACAGAGCTTGTAAAATTGCCAAACCTCAAATCACGCATACCGTTTTACTTTTTCGCAATTGTAGTATTCAGGAATCTCTTCATGATTTTGGCAAATTGACCTGCCGTTCATGTATTCATCATCTGAAAAAATTAATATTAATTAAACCTTTTAAAGTAAATACAAATACGAAATCTGCCTACATATTACCTTTTTTTATATAAGTGAAGGGTAAAGTGTGTCATTTGAAAGAATGTAAAGTTATGTCATTTTAAGAGAAAGAAAAAGATAGATAAAGGAGGAAAGAGAGTTGATAAAAAAAATAAAATAAAGGTATGGATCCCACCTTTTTGTGAAAGTAAAAAGATATAAGTTATATCAATTAAAAGGATAAACATTTTTCCCATACCTGAATTTAAGAATAAACAGTCAAATTAATCTTTAAAATTGATTACCTTCGCTTTTTAATAATTAAAGTGATAAGACGTGTCACGTTTTTTTGTTGTTGATAGGTTGGAAACATTTAAGAGTGAACAATGATAAATCCTACATTAGTTACCCATGGACATATAGCTTTAAAGTTGTAGGTTAAGATATTGCGTATGTTCACTTATTTTGGTTTGTTACTTGGTCCACCGGTAAAGATATCCCTTGCAAATATTAAGTAATTGAGAAATGATGGGTGGTGGAAATCTGTTTTATATATATATTTTTTAGAATGAATCATTTCATGAGTTATTATTTAACATGTTCATATCACGTGAGAAAATTTAAATTATTCATAGGTAAACCAAAATTCAAATTATTCATAGGTAAATCAATAGTGATAATTTGTCACTATTTATCGTAATATTTTTCTCTCTCATCTCTTGTCACTAGTGATTTGTTCATGAATAGTTTGCATATTGTCTTATAGCGGATCCACTTGTTACTTAGGTGATGTCTTAGCATCAGTTATTTTTAAAAAATAATATAACCTTAGCACAGGTTGAGTTTTTAAAAATAATATAACTTTAGCATCGGTTGACTTCTATTTAGTTGAATTTTTTGACACCAGCTGAGTTTTACTTCTGGCTTCACCACAGATCTTGTCCCAATTTTTTTCCTTGTGAATCGATTTATAGGTGCATATATTATTCATTTTATTACATTTGACAGTCCTTGTGATTCCAAGCACATATGAACTCGGAGAAAAACTTTAATGCATCGAGATCATGATATTCCCCTATATTAAATAGGGAATTCTTTTTTCCTTTTTATCCATATTTTTTTTATATTTCTCTAGACATAATTTTTTTTTCTATTTAATAAAAAGAAATACCGATTATTCTTAGTATCATTTTTGGGAGGAATTTAAAGTCTTAATTTTAGACCCGCTACGAATCAGATTAGTTACGAAACAATAATGAACCGATCATAATATTTTTGAAAAATAAAAAAACACCGACATCAGAAATTCCAATTTTTGTGGACCTGAGTGCAAGTCGAGTTAAACGTGCATAAATTATTCATTTTATTACATCCAACCTTCCTGTCTACGGATCTGACTGGGCTCCATCAGCATGCAAACTATTTCAGTGGAATCATCACAATCAACGAAAGAGGGGCCCTCTACCAGAGCAACCAATCGAGTTCTAAGCTTAAAAAAATAAAAAAATTCACACATTAAAATATTTTATTCAAATTAAAGTAGAAAATAAAAGGAGGAAAAGGCACGCCTTTGTCAAGAATCTTAGGTAGTGTTTGGTTGGGGATTTTTGACCCTTATGATTCTTAATTAATAATTAATTACTAATTTGACCCTAATTTGAAACTAATTCAAAAATTTAACCCCTCCAAAAAACATAACACCAATCTGTCCCTGTTTGACCGTTGATCACGAAGTCTACCCGGGTACACACCTCCTTACCCGAGTAGTTTTTGAATTTTCTGGCCTACCCGGGTAGGTAGATGTGTACCCGGGTAGAGTTCTTCGTTTCTGAAAAAAAATTGAATTACTTACCCGGGTACGTAGGTGTGTACCCGGGTAAGTGTCGTTATCATTATCATTATCAGTTGTTACCAACATTTTGATACGAAGTTGCGTAACAACAATAACAATGTAACCCAACCAAACCGATTTTCAGCCATACTTTCATAGAAAAATCTGGAACTTGGTTCTCTTTCGCTCCCTCTCTCACTGACACTAACTCTATAAACAGATCATTATATACTTTTTCCAACATATTCTCAGAATCTTCTCCTTTCTCTCTCTTCTATGTAGCAAAAGAACCACTAATACCCCACGGTTGTTATCGCCATGTGTGTGCAGGACGCTGATAAAGTTGCCCAAGATATGAACAACATGGACAATACAAGGAAGTTATGGTCTTTGCATGGTGAGCTTTTGCTTACCCAGAAAGAGAATTGGGAAAAGGAATATTCTTTGAGAACTTCAAGTGAAAACATGATCAGCATTGAAAATTCATTTCCTGTAAGTATTGGGTTCCTTGGTCTTCTATCCTTACATGGTTTTTGTAGAAACTCTTTAAATAAAACTCAATTATGTTTTTTTTTCTTGGTATAACTAAATTATGTTTTTAGTTGGTATGAAAAGTGTTTTCCTCATCTTCTTCAGTTTTTTTTTTCTTGTTCTTTTGTCAAGACATAGATTCTCTTCTAATGATTTTTTTGCATTTGACATTGATTTGCATCCGTGCACAGGGTTGTTCATCCTTCTCATTGTTGCTTTTCTTATGTTTAAGACTTCCATTGAGGGTTGTTGAACTTTTATTTGATTTGAAAATCATAATTGAGAAAAGATAGTTGCTCTTTTCAATTCCAATATTCTGTTTAGCTCAACTTTTATGTTGTTTGACTTTTGTTTTCAACTCAATCAGATTGCATTGCTGCCAATTAAATTTCCTTCCTTTATTGTTGCATTGCATTACCCGGGTACACACCTACGTACCCGGGTAAGTAATTCAAAGAATTTTCAGAAACGAAGAACTCTACCCAGGTACACAACTACCTACCCGGGTAGGCCAGAAAATTCAAAAACTACCCGGGTAAGGAGGTGTGTACCCGGGTAGGCTTCGTGGTCAACGGTCAAACAAGGGCATATTGGTGTTATGTGTTTGGGAGGGTTAAATTTTTGAATTAGTTTCAAATAAGGGTCAAATTAGTAATTAATTATTAATTAAGGGTCATAAGGGTCAAATAACTGTTTGGTTGAAGGTATCTTAGGAGATAGATAAATATTTGAAATTGGGAATCTAGGTATATCATGTTTGGTAAAAGAGATTGTAATATTTCCCCACCAATTTCATTTCCCTAGCAATCGATGTTGGCCCGTAAAATTGCACAAAATACACTCTCACAAATACCACTTGTCATGTGGTATTTGGAATTGCCCAGATATATGGAGGAAAAAAATAACAATTTGTTGACAATAATACCCTCATAATCTAAACCATAATTGCAACTAATGCCTCACGACAATAGTATGATAATGCAAATCACACAGACTCAAAAAAAAACATGGACAGAGGTCATAGACACAGACTCGTGGACGTTTTTGGTAAAGGGTAATTGAAATTTAAAAATTTTAAAAGCGTTATTTTGGTAATTGCAACTCATTTTCCCATCAATATTTTATCTTCAACCAAACATAGACTTACAAAATTTAACCAAATTTTCCTGGTAAAATTTTGGTCAACCAAACAACCTTTTTTTTTTTATATTCCTACCAAACTCACTTTCCCACTATATCCATATTAATTATATTTCCCTAGTATTCAAAATTTTTCTCCTCAACCAAACACCCCCTTTCGTGTCCAAATTTTCTTTATAAGGATTAATGTTTCTTATATTATAAAAAATAATTGTATCTCTTATACACATATAAAAATATGAGGGTCTTAAACTTTTATTTTCTCCCTCTTCTCTTTACATGGGCTTCATATATTTTATGTGTATATAGGAGATAAAATTATCTCTTACAATATAAGAAACATCAACATATATATATATAATCATTTATGCAGCCGCTTTACGTACAACAACGACAGATGTATGGTTATTATTTCCCGCATTTAATGCTTTGATCCTTTGTATGGTTATGACTCATTTCATTTAATGCGTTCAAGTGTATATATGACAAGTTTTTGATTGCTGCACGTACAACAACTGCAGAAATGTAAATCCCATATATATATATATATATATATATATATATATATATATATAATCGGGATCATTTTACACTGATGTAAGTTACATCCTCAATCTTAATCGTTGAGCTTATTTATATCTAACGGTTCTGATTTATTATATATTTGAGCCGTTAGATACAAGTAAGACACTGATCAAAATTTGGTATAAGACTTCTTATTCTTATACTGGTGTAAGAATATTCTCTCATATATATATATATATATATATATATATATATGGGGCAGGATCATCTTACACCAGTGTAGGAATAAGTAAGTCTTACACCAAATCTTAACCATTGATTTTTTGCATCTAACGGTTAAGATTTATCTCATTAATTAATTAATTTTTAATTCCCAATAAATCTCAACCGTTGAATGCATGGAAATCAACGGTTAAGATTTGGTGTAAGATTTATTATACTTACACTGGTGTAAGTTGATCCTATCCCTATATATATATATTTCATAGGATTTATTATTTCTCATGTATGAAATAAATCTATTTCATACACATACATAAAAGTATGTAAGACTTATGTTTTCTCTTTTTCTTATATGGGGCCACATGGGCCTTGCCCACTTTTATGTCTGGCTTACACATAAAAATGTGTAAGCCCAATGTGTGAATATGTAAAGCAAAGAGAGAGAGAGATAGAGAGAAATGTGTTCCACACATTTTTATATGTGTGTAGGAGATAAAATTATCTTCTATAACATGAGAAACATTAATCCCTATTATATATATATATATATATATATATATATATATATATATATGATATTTTTTTATATATACTTATCTAATCACCATTGATCAAAGATAGAGAATGCTAAAAAGATTTTGAAAAAAGAGAAAATATTGATTTTTACTACTAACTTACTACCTATCTAATCACCATTGATCAAAGAGAGATAATGCTAAAAAGATTTTGAAAAAAGAGAAAATATTGATCCAATGGTAATTAGATAGGTAGTAAGTTAGTAGTATAAAATTTTGGTAGTAAGAATATCCCTCCTCTATATATATATATGTGTGTGTGTGTGTTGAAAAGTATTTGTTAATATAAATATGTAAGAATATCCCTCCTCTATATGTAAGAATATCCCTCCTCTTAGATCTGTCGCCAATCAGCCATTGAATGAAAGGAGGTAAGCTTTTTTTTTTTTTTGGATAGTGAAATGAGGTAAGCTTAAACCTGCATGTAAGATACTGGAGAAGAACCTATAAAAAGATATGAAAAACAAATTTCTTACTTTTTGAATATTAGAAATTAATGTTTCTATATTAGCCTTCAACCATACATTGTATTATTTTCTTAGATTTCTCGCACAAGTCCAAGCACATATTCTACAAAAAATAATTCAAATAGTTCAGATCATAGATATATAGAATAAACGAATACATGATATTAAGTTGGATGTAGATGAAGTCCTCAAATTTGAAATATTTGTACCCTCTTAGACTAATACTTATTTAGTGACAGTCAGCGTGACATCCCGAGCGCTGATGAGGGCGGGGAGTGATCGCCGGTGCAAAGAGGTGTGAACAAGGAGCGGCTCCTGACAGGCTTCCAGTGAGGGTTACATGCATGATGAATCAAATCGACACCCAAAAGAGAGGGATTCCAAATACTGTACAGGTATGAGATTGCACAGCTTGGGATAACTTATAAGAATTAATTGGTACTACCTATACTAACAAGATGCATCTATTTTTCGGTAGCCCAGAACGTAAGAACTTCATAGATAAGCATGCTTGACTTGGAGCAATTCTAGGATGGGTGACCTCGTGGGAAGTTTTCCCAGGAAGTGTGCGAGTGAGGAATAAGCACATTGAAAAGTCTCGTTGTTAGTATGTGGGGATAATCATTGATTCTTAAAGCGGCCAGGCGTTACAGTCAGAATGTTTCAATTTAGTAACATGATTTGGCTATGTAGATTCTCATCCTTCGTTGTTAAATGGTGATGTTTTCTAGTTGGTTCACTCATAGAATTATTCGTGTGCCTTCACCAAATAGTTTAAAGTTAAACTACTTTTGGGAGAGTTGGATCACTATATGGAGACGAAATTTGGCGGTCCGGGCGCATGAAGGATTGGGTGGGGTAGAGGAGAGAGAGTGAAAGAGAAATTGAGAAGAGAGAAGAAAAAAAAAATACATGTGTCACTTGATTAATGGAAGGACCATCAAGGTCCTGGAGCATTTTAAAATTTTCCCACTATATGGTATAAGTGTCTCCACTAAGTAATCTAAAGCTTGTTCATGATAGTTTACTCACAAATACATGGACAGAGAGATGCTCACATTCAAATTTCTTCCTACGCCTAATTCAAAGGTGAAAGACTTTAGCATGGGGCAGCCTATGATGCACAGAAACTGACACGGGACACGGCACGGCACGACACGCCGACACGTTAATTCTAAAAAATGGCATATTTTGACACGTTGGGACACGTTTTGATATTAAATAATATTTTTAATATATATAATATAATTTATATTTAATAAATATAATAGTCCATAATAAGTCATATAACCAATCATATATTCAAATTTCATAACATAAATATAAACAAAAATAATTTTTCATACCTTGTTAATTTTCCATGTCAAATTTCATAACAGAAAAAAATTGATTTATAAATGATTTTTTTTATTTTTAGTTAATAAAATAAAAACGTGTCCGAGCGTTGACCACGTGTCGGAAAAATTTGACCGCGTGTCGAAAAAATGTGTCGAAGCGTGACAGAGAGTTGACAACGTGTCCCAAAATATTGACCGCGTGTCGGAGCGTGTCCGTCTCGGACACGTGTCCGTCTCGGACACGTGTCCGACACGCACAATTCACAAAAAAGGACGAGTCCGTGTTTCAGAGGGTGCAGCTATTAAGAAAGAATGGGATTCCAAGGAATTCATCATTGTACAAGTTTGTCTTCAATATCAAATGCCTTGCATTCATGTCACGTTTCCATACATAATGATCCCCCGTATGAAGAACCTTAGCATATCAAGCACAAGCATTTAAAACATATATTATAGTATACAGGCAAAACTAGTACGTACATGCGATTCTTGAAGTACACAACAATTCAACGTGTTAATTTGCATAAGTGATCGAACCAATTAAAGGTATATAATTAGATCAATTAATGTAATAACTGAAACATATAATTAATTCAGGGAAGGATTAGAAGTAAATCTAAATTCTAAAATAAACTTGGATGAAGAGATCTATAAAACAAATATTTAAGGCAAAGCTTATATATATATATATATATATATATATATATATATATATATATATATATATATATATATATATATATATATAGGAAGAGATCATTTGACACGAAGTAAGAAAACAAGTCTTATTTCATCCTAGCCGTTGATTTCCGTCCATCCAATGGTTATAGTTTAGGAAGTTATATTAATTAATTAATTATTAATCACACTATAATATGACAACCGTTGATTTCAATCCATCAACGGCTGAGATGATGGGAGTAAGACTTACTTAAAAGTCTTACTCTGAAGTAAAAACCATATATATATATATATATATATATATATATATATATATATGTGTGTGTGTGTGTGAAAACTTCTAATCCTTCCTATCTAACAAAACACCAAAATACTTTATTCCATATAAGTAAATCACATTGATGAGAGTAATGAATGAATCAAATCAAAAACCACGCTTTATTACGGCTTTGGCCTCTCTTTATAACCCGAGTCCCTCCTTAGACTCATTCATTACACTTCCTAGCTACTATTCCTCTAAACCATTTATAACCATTTGTATATATATTATACTATGTATGTACATATGCAACTTGCTTACTAGTGATGGTGTCGTTACTTTTACGCCTGCACACATAAGATCTAGCAGAACTGCAAAAACCATTAAACTTGAATTCAATACAGAAAAAGAAAAAGGAATAAAAAAAGATTTAAGGTTAAAAAGAGAAAGGAAGAACCTGTTTTCTTTTTGGAGTGAACCTAACTCCATTCCTATGTACTCAAAATATTTTCCTATCAAAGAATACTTCTGTCAATAATTCGATTAGTAACATTTGATTTGATGTTAATACCTTTGATATTATTCATCAGCAATTCCGTTGATATATGGTTGGCATGAGACCCGTTGATATTGGTGAGCAATGTCGTGAACTGCTTTGGTTGTATGCAGTGTTATCAAAATCGTCCCGACTCTGTTGGATCGACCTGGAACCCGACGAACCCGTATTGGACCGGTTCGAGTAAAGTATCGGACCGACCATGTATGAAACCGTGTCAAAATTGATGACCTAGCCAGGTCATGAAAATCGACGGGTCATGCATTTTCATAAAAAAAAAACAACAACCAAATATCAAAGTTGTTTCATCTTGTCTGAAAAAAAATGTAGAACTCATTTTAAAAACTTTTGTAATTTTATTTGCTAGTAGTACACTCTTCTACAATGACCTCAAATTTCAGCTTCCAAGACTTAAGCAATTTGCGGAGCAATATGCCATTTAAATGTCATATGAATTTGAAAAATATCAGTTCACAACATCTGAAATTTTGGAAACTAGGCATGATCTATAACTCAATATAATAGTTTTCCTTTCATTTCATTCACTATGGCCGAAATATGTAACGAATGGAGCCTAAGGATTTTTCATGCATTCCTAATGTTCAACCAACATTACAACTCATCCATAGTTAGTCCCACATAGGTTAGGCTTTTATTGACAATTTTAACATTATAACTTCACATTTCCACACATGCATTTTCGGCCAACATGTGCCTTTGATACCAACATTGATTTCATCTCATTTTCACCAATCAACCAACATTGTGAACACATATACAATTATACATCATGCCTTCATTTCACCACAACATTCAAATATTCAAAATTCCAACACTTTGTCATACCAATTTTCGGTCCAAAATCAAAGTGAGCAAAACAATGTTTTAAACCACTTTCCACCAATTAAATCACATCCTAAGCATACTTTGTAACATAGATTAAGTCTCAATCACACCCCAACACCATGAACTCAATCATATATTCCATGAAGGCATCCAGTTTTGATCTCTATAAAAATTCATAAAAGTTAGAAAAACTTACCACGAATCAACTCCAAATGACCCAAGGAGCAAGAATCAAGCCTCCATTCAAGCAATACAAGCTTCTTAGTCTATGAACACCATTAAAGTCGCCACTTTCTCAAGGGAGGATCTCCTCACACAATGATCCCTAGTCAAAAATAAGGGTAGCAATGTGTTCCTCTCAATATTTTACACAAGTTTGGCTTCGGAATCATTAATTTGATGGCATAGAACTCAAGTTATGGTTGTTTGAAGTTTTCAAGCTTTTTCCTTGCCCACACACATGGAGGTTGTGGTTTTACAGCTAGAAAAGGGAGGGGATGAGTGGGAAAAATCTGATTTCCCATGTGCTAAATTAGTTACTTAATGGGAGTGGGTCCCATATGTGAGTTTACCAATTTACCCTCACTTAAACTAGTCATTCAACACACTAATCTCCACTAAATCCATGAACCATCCATTTAATCAAAATTTCAACATTCATCAAAGTCCATTAAAGATACTTTAATGGATGAATCTCAATTTTCTCATTAATTTGATGAAATTTCGATTTTACCCCTGGTTATGTACTCTTGGCACGTTTCCTCAAAATACATCAAAATTCTCCAAATTTTATTTCCATTCCAAATTTATCATTTTAATCACCTATTTATCTCCAAAATAATATATTTCTCTGGCTAGGGTTAAAATAAGGTAGTTTTGGCAATTCACCATTTTGTCTCTGTGGGTATTTTAACCCGAAATTCAGGATTTTCACCACATAATCCCCATGAACCATGATCAAACTCTTAATCAACTTAAAATCTCACAATTCAAAGGTTTCACTCTTCATTTACATAATCTCTTACTTGCCAGTACATGTTTTCCATTACCGCTATAGCAGGTTATAACTACATTGCACCGGGCTTTACTGTCTATCAACCTTACACATAAGTGGGTTGTTATAGCTTTCAATTATGAATGGAAAGTTTATTTTTTATCCTTATAATTTTTTTATAGATTTTAATAAAAGTCATTAAATAATGTTTTAGTTGATTGAAATTTTTAAAGTGACTTAAGAACTGTTCGGCACCTTTTTTTTTTAAATTGAAAGTTACTTTTAAGCTTAAGTTAAAAAAAAATTAAAATTAAAGCCAAAATTTGTTTGGTCATAAACTTGTAGTTTATCATGTTTTTAGGGCAATTATCACATAAAACACAGAGTTAAAAGCATGAAAACTTAGGAATTATAGTGAAAATACATGAAAATTGGATTTTGATCTAACATATCTTGTTCTTATTGGTTTTGAAGATAAATTGATATGAATTTGAGGAAGAATGGAGTAAAGGACTTGGAGTAGGAAATGAAAGATCAGAGAAGCCGTGGAACGCATCCAAGAAGCTAGTTCAACATTGAGGGAGCGCGTTAAAGCGCTAATGAGCATGTTCAAACATGCTAGTTACATGGAAAACATAAAGGAAAGCTTCGGTAGGAGTGCCTTTTAACACGCTTTAGAGTGTTCAAACACGCTAATTACATGGAAGACATTAAGGAAAACTTCAGTAGGAGAGCGTTTTAATGCGCTCCAGAGCGTTACAGCGCTCTGTCATGAAGAAATCTTCCCTTTAATGAGTGCGTTACAACGCTATAGAGAGAGTTATAATGCTCTCTTCCAATCAGAAAGTGTAAGCAAGAGTGTTAAAACACTCTAACCATCATTATAATGTCCATCTGCGATCCAGTAAAGCCCCATCTCGTTATTTTCACTTAGGGCACATATTGCATTCATATAAAAGGGAATTTCAGATCCATTAAGAGCAGATTCTGATAATTGAGAAAAGTGAATCCTACTTTGGAGAGAGAAGTGTGTTAGGAATGTGACTTCTATACTCAAGAGGGGGAGTGAATTGAGTATTACAAAGTTTTCACAAAACCCACCCCTTCTATTTTCTAAGATATCATTTCAAGCAAACTTTATTATATAAAAAGTTAATCAATACATTCAAACAATCCATAACATATAATATATCACAATTATAAAGCCTATGCTAGCATATACAAGATATCAAAGAAGCATTTAAAGTGCTAGAAATAAATAGTGAGGGTTTAGAAAAATGCAAAATTAATATATCCTGGTTCGGTCACTACCACTTGTGACCTACGTCCAGACTGAAGCCGATCGATCAATTCTTTCACTATTCATCAAGCTTCACAGGTGCTTCACAAACCAGTACTACCTTCCAAGACTTCGGGCTCTTTGATGCCTTTCACTCTAATATACGTAGGTATTTGGATACATCTCAAATACAATGGGTCTCACAACCCTATCAACTCAAGAGTACAAAGGAGAAAGTGTTTCGAAATAAATACATACTCTCAAAGTGTAGATATATAACTTGAAACACTTTGGGTATATGGATTTTCAAAATATGAGCTCAAATATGTTTGATCTTTGAAAGATATTAAATAATATGAAAATGATAGTGAAGAGACTCTCAAAGTATGCCTAAGATGTGAAAAAATGATGTCTTAAACGTTTTAAAGCTGTTGGGAATGCATATATATTATTTCCATTAAAATCTAGTTGTTTAGTTATATTCATTTTGGACAGCAAGGACTCGAGTCCTTTCGTAAGGGATTTGAATCCTTATTTTTGGGAACAAGGGATTCAAATCCTTTTGTAAGGGATTCGAATCCTCCCATGACGACAAGAACATTATTTTGTATTTTGGGCATAACTCTAGTTATACTTGTTGGATTGGTGTGATCTTGATCTCGTTGGAAATATAAAAGAGAGATCTACAACTTATATGAAGAACACAAGATCAGAATCCACCATCTTCGATATTAAAGTTGTATGGAAAACAATAGCAAAATCATGCAGCAAGATAGAAACACAGTTTCGTATTTTGGGCATAACTTGAGTTAGTCTTGTCGTATTGATATGATCTTGGTCTCTCTGGAAAGACAAAAAAAATCTTCAACTTCTATGAAGAATACAAGTTCCAAATCCATCATATTTGATATGTAAAATTGTCTGCAAGACAACAATCAAATTATACCGCAAATTTTGAGGAATTTGACATTAAAAATTAACAAGGAATGAAAAATTATTTTTGCTTTATATTTTTGTTATGGAATTTGAATATCTCATTGGTTATATGACTTATTATGGGCTGTTGTCTGTATTACATATAAACTATATTATATATGTTAAAAATATTATTTAATATCAAAACATATTCTAACGTATCAAAATCTAACAATTTTTAAAATTAACGTATCGACATGTTGTATCGTTACCTATGTCTTGTGTTAGTGTCATTGCAACATAAAATAAAACTATAAAATAAATGAGGAGTCAAAATAGCTGGTATACATTTAAAAAAAAAAAATCTCTCGGGAGCTTTTAGCTTTTAATTTTTTTTTTCATTATAAAAAAAAATATCTTTTTATACTAATAGTTTTTATAAAAGCATGTTTGGCTAAATTTTTTACTTTTACGGAAAATAGAAACTTAAAAATAAGGCATGTTAAAGAAGCGCTAGGCATAATTTATGAAGATGAATATGTAACCGATCGAATGTTGTATATATAGGGTTTTAAAATTCTCATGTATTCTCCTGCACGTTTTTTCTTGACTCAAAGACAAGATTTCTTTCGACGCAGTTAATCTCATCATAAATACTTTATGGGTTTATCATCTATCATTTAACATGATCACAAAAAATTTCCTATACACATAACATTTTGTGGGGCCCGCAGCAAAAAAAAAAAAAACTCTGGCACATAAAACGAATCTCTATAACGTAACACAATCATTTTTCTTACAACATAACTCTTATAAAACCCATATTTTATTTACTTATAACTGACGCTTTTTTCAAATTAAGTTGGCTTGTGAAAAGCATCACATGAACGGGTTCAACCTCAGTGTATTAGTCTCGTTCAAATGGACGGAGATATCCGGAAGAAAAAGAAAAGAAAAGAATGGGAAGCGAGATGAGACATGTTGAAAATTGGGAGAATGGGAGGTAACACATGAGGAAGAAAAGAGATAAGAGAAAGTGTTAGTAAAATGAGTTTTAAATGATGAGTTGATGTATAATAATCTAAAATATAGATGAAGGTTCGTGAAAATGAAAGCTCCAAAGTTATTCAACAGAACGTTCTATTTTTGATTTATATTACTGCATTTCCTGATCAGATTGCAAGCTACCCATCACTTTGATTTTCCTACTCTTGTTATCTTTTTATTTTTTCTACCTTAAGATTGAATTTAAATCAATAATTCCAAACATCTAAAAAAAAACAAAAAAACAAATAGGGTCTCGCACAGTCGAACCCATAATTGAATATATATATATATATATATATATATATATATATATATATATATATATATATAGATATTTTTTACTAGTGTAAGTTACATTTTCAATCTTGGTAGTTCCCTCACACACACAGAGAGAGAGAGACAGTCGAGCCGAGTCTCGATGACCCAGTTGGCTCCCCAGTCCGAGCACACACACACAGTCGAGCCGAGTCTCGATGACCCAGTTGGCTCCCCAGTCCGAGCGGTTATTTGGGCCACACACACAGACACAGTCGAGCCGAGTCTCGATGACCCAGTTGGCTCCCCAGTCCGAGCGGTTATTTGGGCCACACACACACACAGAGCCGAGTCTCGATGACCCAGTTGGCTCCCCAGTCCGAGCAGTTATTTGGGCCACACACACACACAGACACAGTCGAGCCGAGTCTCGATGACCCAGTTGGCTCCCCAATTCGAGCGGTTATTCGGGCCGGTTCTGCAGTCAACTCGGTTTGGACCAGTGACACACACACAATCGAGCCGAGTCTCGATGACCCAGTTGGCTCCCCAGTCCGAGCGGTTATTTGGGCCACACACACAGTCGAGCCGAGTCTCGATGACCCAGTTGGCTCCCCAGTCCGAGCGGTTATTTGGGCCGGTTCTGCAGTCAACTCGGTTTGGACCAGTGACTCGGCGACTCGATGACCCGGGTTAGATCGCTTGACCCTTTTTTTTTGTAAAATTTTTTTTTGGTTACTATGAACTCTTGAATTAAATCATGTTTATATTTTATGGTAAATATGATTAAAAAGTAAGGTGAAAATAAGAAGGTATTTTGGATTAGTACAGTTCGTTTATATAATTTAGTTGTATCTTATAATGATCTAAAGAAGTTAAGTGGGGATAAACATTGATGGTCTCATCTCAATGGTAGAAATTTTCTCCTTAGTGTATACTTTATGCCTACTATTTGTTATCATGATTTAATTTATTTGTGGTATGTGAAGGCACAAAAATTGCATTTAGCTTACATTGCAATTTTAGTCCAATGTTAGGATATGGTATAGAGTTAGAAGTATATAATATTTGCTATCATTGAGAACCAATTTATTTTTTGAAACTTATTGGTAGTTTTCTTATGTGAATTTTTAATATAAGTAATATTTTTATATGGTTGAACCTAGTTGAACTAATGACCCAGAACCTCGACCGAGTCGATGACCGGACCAAATTTTAAAACACCGAGTCTGATTTGTAAGCATATGACACCGTTGATCTTTTTTGATCTAACGGCTCTCAGATGAGGTGTCAGATTTGAAAGTTGACACCGGTGTCAAAGGATCCTACTTCATATATATATATATATATATATATATATATATATATATATATATATATAAACTTTATTTATTATTAATTTTAATCATTTTCTCATTAGTGATAATAACCAATGATTTTGGTGTAGTATCCATATAATGTATAACCAAATTTTCTGCTTATACGCATGCTCGCATTGGGTAATAGACCATAATTCGAGAGCATAGAATTCACACCATGATTTCCAAGTAACTTCTATAAACAATCAGAAGTAACAGCGCTAGGGGAAAATAAAGAGATATAACACCACTCCTAAGAAAGAATAGTTATATACAACGGCTGTTTCAAGTATGCTAAGGGTGTTTTCTCTGTGGTCTCATCTTAAATATATAATGCAGGAGAGCAATATTGAAAAGAACCAAAAAAGAGAGAAAGGAGGGGGCGGGGGGTGAAAAACTTGGCTACAACTCCATTAATACATTTAGAAATCTAAGACAGAATAAAACGAATCCCATGTATGTCTATCATAGGCAGCCATATTATAACTTTTATAGCTCCCTGCAAGGCTCTCCAATTGGTAAAGCATATCACAGTGATGGTGAATTTCACATATGAAGTTTTCCCATCATGTTGTTCCCTCTTCTGAAATCTCTTTCTGCACAGCAACCTAAACTTTGAAATATGCCACATGATTGAAGTGAAATGCCAATCAATCACCTAATAATTGTTCTTCCAAGGGATGAAGCTCCGATTTGACTGTCAGTATTCTGCATCAATGATCAAATCCGTTTAATAATTATTAACATATAAACAATGACAAACCAGAAGATCATAGTAACTACTATATACACTATATCCTTACACACTGAACAATGTAATTTGCACATAACATTTGCCTAGCATGTTTCACATACATGGGATTAACCAGCTATCAAACACATTTAATCACTTAATTTACTAAGATAGGTAAGGGTAGCTCGTTGATTAACCATCTATCAAGCATATTTGACCAATGATATATCTATAAGTAACTGATGAATTTAAAAGGGATTGGCATGAAATTTATTATTTTGTGGTTGTATTGTATGTGTAGGTATAACATTGTTTAAATCAGTGTGACAATTGGTTAATCTCACGTATATGAGATATGTTAGGAAAATGATATGCGCAAGTAATATATAGTCACATAATCGGAATATGTCATGGCACTAGTATAAAATAAATAAATAAATAAAGGAATGGTACACCTGTCATTTTCACAAATGCAAAGTAATTGAAAATTAAAAGTCTTTCTCAAAGAAAAAAGACAAGAAAAGCAAAGGAAATGAGACTACAGGCCTTTTATAAAACTATATTAAAGTGAATTTAATGTATCTCCTAATCTCCAGTCATTTTTGGGGGAATAGAGACACAGTTCCAAGTATGACTAAAACTAATATGTTAACAAATGTAAATATGCGGAACACGGCTCCAGATAGCACAATTTTCTCTCTCCATCTTTTAATGAATAATTTACCTGTGATTTGGGGGAAGGGAATACATTCCAGAACCTTAGCGTTTCATCTCCAGCTCCAGTTACAATAGTCTGAAACACTAGAACTCATCACACCCAGAAACATAGCATATATAATAATAATAATAATAAAATTCTTAATCATAGATACTCAGTAATATAGAGAGGAACAGTAAAAGGAGAATTAAAAATACCTGTCCATCTGGAGAGATGGCAAGATAAAGAACCCTATAGGTATGGCCCGTAAGAGTGGCCAACTGCATCGAAGGACCCCAAAAAAAAAAAAAAAAAAATTGTAAAATTCAAATTAAGTCAAAATAAGTGATACACTTAATCACAGAAGATAGTGTACCTTTGACATGGTTGGGTATCTCCAAACAATTATCTGGTTCTGGGAGTAGCCATGTGTGCTTACCAGCTCATTGACATTTTTGGACCAGACAAGATTGCAAACCTGCCATATTTAAAGGTTGAACATCGTTTTATTTAAAAGAATTTATAAAAGAATTTAACTTTTGCAGGTATGAATGGTTACTAACTACAATTGTCATTTTAGTTTTATTTAGGCAATTTTGGACAACCTTGTAATAGTGAAGAAACACTGCACTAAAGCTATTTTCCTTGTAATGTCTCACTTTCCATACAACGATAGTATACAATGATGAAGCAAATAATGGTTTTCATTGCACCATATGAATTGGATGTGTAAGTAGGTCTGCCTCCATCTAAGAAGGGAAGCTCAAGTCAATTCTGAACCTGGGTGGGCGGCCAATTTTCCATTACACACTTTCATCACCCCTCTCTGCCCCATAAATTATAATAATAACAACAACAATAATCAAGCGTTGCACCACAAGGTAAGGTCCCACAATTTCGGTATGCTGTAAAGCCATTCATTAGCCTTCCTTCATCTAATAGCTTAACCTTTAAGTAGAGTTGGTGTTAGAGAATAATATAAAAGTATTAAAAAGGCCATAACTTAACACCTTAAGGTTTTGGGTTGAAGTGGTTCTTTAACTTGATATCAGAGCTTCAGTAATCACAAGGCAGACCAATAATGTGCTTGTTCCATATCCACGCTTCAAGCCCAAAGGGCTCTTGCGTGAGGGGGTGTGTTAGAGAATAATATAAAAGTGTAAAGAACCAATTCAACCCAAAAGCTTAAGCTGGTGGGTGAGAACTTTTTAATGGTTTTATATATCTCAACACGCCCCCTCACACGAGAGCCCACTGGGCTTGAAGGGTGGACAATGCACAGGCCCACCTACTTGTGCGAACAAAGAAATTCCACTTCAAAGAAAGTGGGGGGCGGCGAGGATCGAACCCGAGACACGAGGCTCTGATACCATGTAAAGAACCTTGGGATACACCACCCCAAAAACTAGCTCCAAGGGTGGGAGTGCCCAAGGCCTTATAAACTCCACATTAGTTGCTCATACAACCAATGTGGGACTATATATCTCAACAAAAAGTATTAAAAAGACCATCATTTAACACCTTAAGGGCCTGTTTGGAGCACCTGATAAAGAAGATAGGATAGGATAACTTATCATATCCTACTTTTATCTCTTATTTGGTGGGTCAATAGGATATGATTAGTTTATCCTATTGTCTCATTTTATCCTATCCAATACATGATTTATTATCCTATGGGGGGAGCTGGGTTAGGATTCAACAGGATAGGATACCAATATTGGATACCCAATATATCCCCACGCTACCCAATATATCCCACACTACCCAATATATTTGTATTTATTGCATTATGTTTTGTTTTTTCTTTCTCCTTTCTCCTTCTACATAATATTATCAGATTGCTAATCAGGTGCTCATTAAACACAGGACATGATATAGGCTTATCATGTTGGGATAAATTTTAAATGTCCGTTTTTTATTAATGAGTCAGTTATGTCAGTCAGAATATTAATGAGTCAGTTATGTCAGTTAGAATATTAATGAGTCAGTTATAAAATAATGAGGGTGTTATGTGTGGAGTTATGTTGGTCTTTTTTATAGCTTATAAATAGCCTTTGATAGTTTGTATGAAATGTAGATCAAGAGAAAAAGAGAAAGAGCAAGAAAGCAAGAATAGAAAAGAAATTTTTTTTTTGTAGATACACAAGTATGGTTGTCTCTTGCATCTGTGTGGATATTCAATTCTAACAAATTGGTATCAGAGCTTGGGCTATGGAGGAAAAGAACGAGATGGAAGTGCCGCTCTTTTATGGAGATAAGGATGAAGCATTAGATTGGCTTCTCTGTTTGAAGGAATCTTTTAGGAAAGAAAAAACTGGACGGAGGACAAATGGTAGGTAGCCATGAGAAGACTCAGAGGAAGCGCAATCAAATGGTTCCGTACATGGAACTGCAGCGACTTTAATAATATGTGGAAGGATTTTCTAATGGCCTTCATAACAAAATACTTGCCTGGACGTTTTGATCTGATTAATGAAGAAGATGAAATCATCAATGATGATGATGAAGATGAGGAGAATCATGCGGATGAAGAAGAGACCGAGATGGCGGAGTCCGAGGTTGCCAACGGCAACGTATCCGCGGAGAAGTTCGACGCGTTGGAGCGTGAAAGAGATGAATCAGAGAAAAAGACGATGACTGCGGCTATGGGAGCCGAGATAGGAGACGCTGAGAGCGGCGAGTCAATTCAGAAATCGGATAGAGACGAGACGTCGAAGGAGCTTGAGAAGCCAGCAAAGGAACGAGAAGCGTGGAATCCGAAATGCTTGATGGAGACCGGCTTGGAGGAGACTGCGAATCTGAGTCTCATGTTGATAACCGGGATGGGGGAGATCCCGGCTAAATCATCGAGTTCATGTTTTGGAAGAGACTTCGACCCCGGCGTGACGAGGTCGACGTCCGCAACCGCATAGGTCGCTGGTCCGAGATGCCATTGAGGAGGTGCAAGGAAGACGACAATGAAGGAGATGAGAACGGCGAAAAAATGGAAGTTGCATTTGAAGAAAAGGATGTGGTCTTGAAGAGAAAAAGAGGTTTTGTTGACAATACCAATGATGTTGAAATTGGGATTGGATGAGGAAATAAGTTTGTTAAAGCAACTGATGAAGTGGCGAATGAAACTGAGAAGAATTTGGGTGACGAGAAACTTGCAGGTGAAGAAGATGCAGCGAATGGAAAGAAGGAAAGTCCTGCTAATGAAACTGAAAATATCAAATTGAAGAAGCTACCGGATAAAATAAAATATGTTCAGAAAAATAATTGTAGGGGAGATATTTTTTGAGTTAATTAAGTTGGCAGGTGTTAGATGTTTTTATGTCAGTGATCAAGATTGAAGAAAACAGGAGCGATCAGAAAGTTGAAGAAAAGCAGAAGCAACGCGAAGAAAGAAATACGAATTTAAAATTTATAGGGGAGTTTTGTTGGGATAAATCTTAAATGTCCAGTTTTTATTAATGAGTCAGTTATGTCAGTTAGAATATTAATGAGTCAGTTATGTCATTTAGAATATTAATGAGTCAGTTATGTCAGTTAGAATATTAATGAGTCAGTTATGTCAGTTAGAATATTAATGAATCAGTTATGTCAATTATAAAATGACGAGGGTGTTATGTGTGGAGTTATGTTGGTCTTTTTTATAGGTTATAAATAGCCTTTGATAATTTGTATGAAATGTAGATCAAGAGAAAAAGAGAAAGTGCAAGAAAGCAAGAATAGAAAAGAAAAGTTTTTTTTGTAGATACACAAGTATGGTTGTCTCTTGCATCTGTGTGGATATTCAATTCTAACATATCAGTCCCATATCATATCCTACCCTTATCAGCCCCATATCATATCCTTATCCTATCCTGTCCACCAAACGAGCCCTAAGGTTTTGGGTTGGAGTGGTTATTTAACTGTTGGCCTATGATATAGTTTCAAAGCTTCCTTCGACAAGATCTGTGATGATTGCACTAACAGAGAGTCATGTCTGTCTTGAGGTTCAATGCTGCTATATCATGCCCTTTTCTAATCCTTTCTTGAACCTCTATCTTTTTCTAAGAGTGTATTCGATATCTTAGATTTTGGTTCAGCAGTTTGTTGTTCTTTCATGCTTTAAATTGATAGGGATGATTTGAATGTCAAGGGGGGAAAAAGCTAAAGTGGGGGATGGATAGATTATCAAGGAGAAAAAAAGTCCAGAAGAGGTAATTAGGCCAATCAACCTAATAATGGCAGATTATGATAGGAGCCGTTACAGAGGGCAATTATGACAAGGGCCATTACAGGGGCAAATGAACCTAATAATGGCAGATTGTGATAGGAGGTAATTATGGCAAAATAAGGCTAATCTGAGACAGCAGGAGTCAATAAGAGTTCTATAAACAGAGGACTTGGTAACGACAGCAGGCAGTCAATCATTTAGCTATCTTCTATTGAGTGAGAGTGATCTCATTGCAAAGGGCTTTCCCTAGAGCGAGTGTCTTTCTTTGTGAGTGTTATCTTCCTGTATCTTCTTTTTCCAAATAATAAAAATTGTCAATTACTACCCTTGTTCTATCAAAATGATGTTGAAATTGGGATTGGACGAGGAAATAAGATTGTTAAAGCAACTGATGAAGTGGCGAATGAAACTGAGAAGAATTTGGGTGACGAGAAACTTGCAGGTGAAGAAGATGCAGCGAATGGAAAGAAGGAAAGTCCTGCTAATGAAACTGAAAATATCAAATTGAAGAAGCTACCGGATAAAATAAAATATGTTCAGAAAAATAATTGCAGGGGAGATATTTTTTTTGAGTTAATTAAGTTGGAAGGTGTTAGATGTTTTTTTGTCAGTGATCAAGATTGAAGAAAACAGGCGCGATCAGAAAGTTGAAGAAAAGCAGAAGCAACGCGAAGAAAGAAATACGAATTTAAAATTTATAGGTGAGTTTTGTTGGGATAAATCTTAAATGTCCGTTTTTTATTAATGAGTCAGTTATGTCAGTTAGAATATTAATGAGTCAGTTATGTCAGTTAGAATATTAATGAGTCAGTTATGTCAGTTATAAAATGACGAGGGTGTTATGTGTGGAGTTATGTTGGTCTTTTTTATAGCTTATAAATAGCCTTTGATAGTTTGTATGAAATGTAGATCAAGAGAAAAAAAGAAAGAGCAAGAAAGCAAGAATAGAAAAGAAAAGTTTTTTTGTAAATACACAAGTATGGTTGTCTCTTGCATCAGTGTGGATATTCAATTCTAACATATCAGTCTCATATCATATCCTACCCTTATCAGCCCCATATCATATCCTTATCCTATCCTGTCCACCAAACGAGCCCTAAGGTTTTGGGTTGGAGTGGTTCTTTAACTGTTGGCCTATGATATAGTTTCAAAGCTTCCTTTGACAAGATCTGTGATGATTGCACTAACAGAGAGTCATGTCTGTCTTGAGGTTCAATGCTGCTATATCATGCCCTTTTCTAATCCTTTCTTGAACCTCTATCTTTTTCTAAGAGTGTATTCGATATCTTAGATTTTGGTTCAGCAGTTTGTTGTTCTTTCATGCTTTAAATTGATAGGGATGATTTGAATGTCAAGGGGGGGAAAAGGCTAAAGTGGGGGATGGATAGATTATCAAGGAGAAAAAAAGTCCAGAAGAGGTAATTAGGCCAATCAACCTAATAATGGCAGATTATGATAGGAGCCGTTACAGAGGGCAATTATGACAAGGGCCATTACAGGGGCAAATGAACCTAATAATGGCAGATTGTGATAGGAGGTAATTATGGCAAAATAAGGCTAATCTGAGACAGCAAGGAGTCAATAAGAGTTCTATAAACAGAGGACTTGGTAACGAGAGCAGGCAGTCAATCATTTAGCTATCTTCTATTGAGTGAGAGTGATCTCATTGCAAAGGGCTTTCCCTAGAGCGAGTGTCTTTCTTTGTGAGTGTTATCTTCCTGTATCTTCTTTTTCCAAATAATAAAAATTGTCAATTACTACCCTTGTTCTATCAAAATGAGTTCACGAAAGTACCCTTCAAGAAAAGGGAACATGCATTTTCAACTGGTCTACAACTTTGTAGTGTCAACAAATAACCAGCCACGTATTAGAGCAAATACTAAAATGTAGTGAATTTAATACAAAAGAATAAACAGGTTAAGGACAAGTACTTTTACCTGACTTCCAGTGTCCATACAGCTTAAGTGAGAGTTTGTGGTTGTATTCCAGAAACGAATACATCGGTCTGCGGTTCCTCCTCCCGATGCAAGAAGTCCATGAAGATGAGGAGACCATGCAATAGCTTTAACAGCTGCTGTATGCTCACAGTACTTCAGGACAGGCTGGGTTGAGTGTTGATTCCAAACGAACAACTGCAAACATATGAAATAAATTATAAGTACAAATGCAGGAGAAGTAAAGAATAATAGTGAAGTTGGATAGTTCAGAAAAATTATCAAGTTTGCAATTGCATACTCTGTTGTCATTTCCTCCTGATGCTAACTCACGGTTATCATATGACCACTTCAGTCCACACACCTTTGAAGAACCAAAAACAAAAATAAAAAATCAAAATCACAATGCTGAATACCATGTACAGTATATTGGTTTGACCAGATGAAGCTGGAGGAGATAAAAAGAAACAAAAAGAAGTATGACCTCTGATTTGTGCCCCGACAGTTTACTGACAAAATCTTCTTGTGCACGTATATCTCGTTGATAAATATTCTTATCCCGACCGCCAGAAGACAAAAGAGATGAACTCCAGGCCAAGGCCCCTACACGTAAACGATGACCCTCCATAGATCTTATCTTCTTGCATCGAGATGCATCCCAAATCTAAATGGAAAACAGTTAGAGCCAAGCACGGGTTAACTTTTGCTTAGAAACAGAGAATCTAAAGGTTCATGAAAGAAAGAATAAAGCAAACTTCACAAGTTCCAGGGATTCAATGGGAAAGGAAAAAGACATATCTTGTTTCCACAAGACAGTTAAGCAGAGGTCAGCCTGGCACCAATTTTTTCTAGGGAAGTCAGTCTCAAGGAAAATGTTTAAGGTAGAAGTGATGCACTGGCTATCTAACTTTAAAGGAAAACTGAGTACCCTATATCTATTCTGCCCCAATTTACCTCAGAAATAAGTTTTTGCCGCCTACTTTTACACACTCGAGGGAAAATAGGTATGAATTATGGACCTGATGTTAAGATTCAATCAAGCACGCAAGTTAAGTTTTCTGTATCAGAAGTCTATTGTATGACATGCCTATGGACTATACCAATAGATAACTATCAAACTAATGCAAGATACCAAAACTGGAGTCATAGTTGCTAAGACCCAATATCATACCTAAAGTTTTTAAGAATGAATAGGACAGAACCAAAAAATTAATTGAACCATTTATTAAATGATTTACTCACACAAGCATGAGTCCCACATTCACAGAACTCCCATTCATAGTGGAGTCTCTCCCCTCTTATCAGTCTGGCTTTCAAGAGGGGGTTCTTGTCCACATCAATTGGTATCAAAGTATGGACTGCTCTTTTTAACCAATGGGGTTACACAGGAGCGTGAGTCCCCTGTTGGACGCGTGTCAGAGCCATAACGCTCATTTATAGTGGAGGCTCTCCCCCTTTATCAGCCTGACTTTTAGGAGTGGGTTATATATGGTTTTTTTAACCAATGGGGTTACACAGGAGCGTGAGTCCCCTGTCGGACGGGTGTCAGAGTCATAACCCTCATTTATAGTGGAGGCTCTCCCCCTTTATCAGCCTGACTTTTAGGAGTGGGTTATATATGGTTTTTACTTTTTGTTATATATATATATATATATATATATATATATATATAGAGAGAGAGAGAGAGGTAGGATCATTTGCCACCGGTAAATTTGACACCTCATTTGAGAGCCGTTAGATCAAAAAAGATCAACGGCTCTGATTTGTAAGCATGTGACACCGTTGGTATATTAAAGCCGAGCAGTGGAAAGGAAAGGACCTCAGTTCGATCCCCACATGCCACCTTTGTGAGGGAGGGGCTTAAAATCTGTATCCCTGACCGCCCCGCACTTTAGATTAGTCTCATAGCCGGCCCAAAGGGTCGAAACTTGTGAGGATACCGGAGGAAGCCTACTCGCCTCACAAAGGTAATTAGGGTATGTTTCCAATATATATATATATGCCATGTCATATCCTTGGATTTTAGATGTTGTTGTCTCACACGTCTTGTGGTTTTGTCTATATCTATGCTTAATATCTCTTTCCTTGATCATAAGAGTTATGTTTAAATAAACTCGGTTTTCATGGTAAACACTACACCTGACAATATACCCACCATAGAATTTTATAATATTCACATGTTTATAATTTTAAATTGTTTGAATGGTGAATATGTTAACATGTATAGGGTTCATCATGGAAATCGAGTCTACAATAACATAACTCATGATCAAGGAAGCAAACAGTGATATTAAGCATAGATAAAGACAACAACATGTGACATGACACAACATGAAGACAGCTATACGACAAGATCTAAAATACAAGGATACGACATGGCATAAACTTAAATATTAAGGATGCGAGAAAATATGGAAAAGGACCCATTTGATCCCTTTATCAGCCTAACTTTTAGGAGTGGGTTATTTATAATTTTTACTTTTTGTTGCATACTTAATATATATATATATATATATATATATATATATATATATATATATATATGTCATATCATTGTATTTTAGATCTTGTTGTGTTGTTGTCTCCATATGTAGTGCCTTGTGTCTGATGTCTATATCTATGCTTGATATCACATATTTATTCCTTGATCATAAGAGTTATGTTATAATAGATTTGATTTCCATGGTAAACTCTACACCTGACAATATATCCACCATGAAATTTTATAATAATCACATGTTTATAATTTTAAATTATTTCAACAGTGAATATGTTGCCATGCATAGGGTTTACCATGTAAACCGAGTCTATAGTAACATAACTCGTGATCAAAGAAGGAAACATTGATATCAAGCATAGATAAAAACAACAGACACGTGACACTACGCGACATACAGACAGCAACAAGACAAGATTTAAAATACAAGGATACAACGTGGCATAAACATAAATATTAAGGATGCGACAAAATAAGGAAAAAGACCCATATTATCCCTGGTTTGGATGTATTATGATCAAAGCAGTGTTGAAATAGACTTGAGTTCATGGGGAACCCTATACATGGCAACATATGCATCATTCAAACAATTTAAAATTATAAATATGTGAATATTATAAAATTCAATGGTGGATATGTTGCCAAGAATAGGTTTCACCATGGAAACTGAGTCTATAGAAATATAACTTTTATGATCAAGGAAGAAAAAAGTGATATCAAATATATATATCAACTCCGAAAGTGAGTGAAAAGAATGGGAACAAAAAAGATATTACTGAAATTTCTAAACTTTCAATTGTATACAACATCAATAAAAAGAAAACAATAATTAAAATATTGGTTAAAATGTTAAAATTGGACAGAAAATCTTTAATATTTAATCTATCTAATTCCAAATGAACATATCTATACTTTTATTGTTTTTCTATGGTGAACTATCTTATCAGAGAAAAGATAGTCAGAAATTTTCCATTTTATTGCATTCCTTAATGACTATTGAAATCATTTTCATTCCATTCTGTATAATTTAAATGAATAAACTTTAACAGTTTGCAGTTCGATACTCGTTCCCTTCTTAAAGCAAAGAGTCCTCCCAGGAATCTCCCTGCCCCCTGGTAAGGTTTAGGTCACCTACAGCACATCTAGCAAATAATTAACCGCCCTTTGCAGCTATCTTCCATTGTTTCCCATCTACTTTAGCAAGTTCTTATTAATTCCTTGCTATCATTTTTCTCCCCAACCTAAATGGAGGATTGCATTGTCATCCTTACATTTTACCCCAATGCTCCCTTCTTTTTACCGATTTTCTTTCTTCTTCTTTGCAGATGAGGTGTTTACCCAAATAAATTGTGGTTTCAGGATTAGTAAAAGTTGCTAATCTATAATGCTAAATGGTTATAGCGCTTGTCCAGTTACAGGCTATCACATGTTACCCTCATATTGTGCTTATATGAGAAATAGAAGAGCAGTACAATATGGGGGCAAAGTAAACCACAAAAGAATAACTAAGGGGAAGAAAATAAAAACAAATAATCAAAAAGAATGGCGCCCTCCAATTGCTCCTGAGTACCCATCAAATGCACTTCTTTGGAAACCCAAGGATATGAACAGGAAAACGTGCCTGAGATGTCATCAGCACATAAACTCTTACCTGAACTTTACCATTGCGAGTTCCAACTGCAAGGTGTGTACCACGTTGAGCCCAGCCAACTGAACAAACGCTGTCTTCGATCCCCAAGTCACATAATTTAGTAACCTGAAAGCAGCATGTCAGAATGGAAGGAAGGTGATGCCACATTTTATATAACTCTAACACGCCCTTCAGGGTCGACAATGCATAGGCCACTGCTACAAAAACTCCCCCATGCTGAATTAATTATTTAACTAAATGACTCTGGTGGCATGTAAATAACTCAATTTCCATTAATGATTTTATATAACTCTTAACACTTTCAATTTGCATAACCGAAAACGCTAGCTCACAAACACATAAAATTGGAATTTCCGAAATTGAGCACATGCATTATTATCCGCAAATCATATCCTAAAAATCACCTTGCTGCTACAAGCATTCCACAAATAAACACAGTTGCCCAGTCCAACAGCCAACACATTGTGCGAAGACCAATCCACAAGATTCAGATAAAAATCGTCCTGCAATGCAGGTGCATCCAGAACCTACCACACAACACCACACATTCAAAATCTCCATAAGCCTCAAAAACCTAAATCACAACCACAGCATTCAAAGATAGAAAGACTAAAATAAAAATAAATTGAATTAAATTAAATTCACCTTATAAGGCGATCGAGGAACCTTCCTCGGAGCCTTGACCGGGCTGTGATTGACGCCAGGCAACGCATCGTCGCACATAAACGGCAAAAGCGAGTGCATAGACTGCCGAGTCTCCATCTTGTACCGAAAGATATTCCGGTTCGGAAGAGTCATCGCCGGCGAGTCCCTCTTCTCCGGCGTAAGCGGAGTCGCGACTCCGGAGACATCGGGTCCGAACAAGGCGGTGCGCAAGAGTGTGCCGTAGGCGCTTGAACTCTCCTCTGCCGGAGAACCACCGGCGGGAGTGGAAATATCGAACAGAGCGAATTTTGAGGCAGATCTACTGGGAATGAACCTGTCGGAGTAGATTGTTCTGGAAGGAGATTTGAAGTGGTTGTAGTTGATCATGCGTTCCACGTGGCGGAGAGCTGCCGGATTTTCAGGTGGTGGAGACATGGAGATTGGAGGTACATTCTGGTGTGTCGATGAACTGTCCATGCTTCCAAGACCACGATCTTGAAAGAAAATCTGAGATTACAATGAAAGAGGCTGTTAATTTTCCCGGGAAAAAAAAAAAAAAAAACGCAGTAAGAGTTATCAGCTTTTACGTTTGTTTGTTTCGAAGTGCGTTCAGCGGTTCAGGCCTCGATTTTTGTGCTCAGAGTCTTCACTGTATCAAGATCGTGGACCCCTCTCTGTTTCCTCACCCCTGGCTAGAGCTCTTTCTCCTCTTTTATACTTTTCTTTTTTCTTTCACAAGCGAGGAAGGATATTAAACTCAATCAAATTCCAAGATTCTCCCTTCTTTTACTTTCTTTTATTCGGATCTTAATTTACTAGTGTTACTCCTCACTCCCCATAAAATTAAGATCTTACTAAATATAAATTTTACTTTCAGTGCCAATCCTTGTGCAAGATTGTGTTTAATTGTATCCAAAAAAAAAAATTGTGTTTAATTACTTTTAGCGTGAGAAGGTCTCCTTTATTTTTAGTGTGTATATCACTAAAACAGCATTGCCTTTTTATTAATTAGTATTTAATTATTAATATTCTTATCAGATTCTTTAAAAAGTGTGATAATGTATAATTTAATGATGGGTTTAAATGCCATAATTAGGGTAGATTGATATTTAGGAAAAATAAAATAAATCAAAGCAAAGATTTCGAGTGGCAAAAAATAATATAGTTTGTTTTACCTCTAAATTATCTTCTAATCAAAATTATATATTTTTCGCCACTCGAAATCTTTGAGCTTTGATTTATTTTATTTTTCCTAAATATCAATTTACCCCAAACATGTAATTATGGCATTTAAACCCATCATTAAATTATACATTATTACGCTTTTTAAAGAATCTGATAAGAATATCAATAATTAAATACTAATTAATAGAAAGGCAATGCTATTTTAGTGATATACACACTAAAAATAAAGGAGATCTTCACACGCTAAAAGTAATTAAACACAATTTTTTTTTTTGGATACAATTAAACACAATCTTGCACAAGGATTGGCACTGAAAGTAAAATTTATATTTAATAAGATCTTAATTTTATGGGGAGTGAGGAGTAACACTAGTAAATTAAGATCCGAGTAAAAGAAAGTAAAAGAAGGGAGAATCTTGGAATTTGATTGAGTTTAATATCCTACCTCGCTTGTGAAAGAAAAAAGAAATGTATAAAAGAGGAGAAAGAGCTTTAGCCAGGGGTGAGGAAACAGAGCGGGGTCCACGATCTTGATACAGTGAAGACTCTGAGCACAATTAAATAATCGATCAAACAACTTGAGTAATTATCTTATTACAATATCTTTTCCCCATGCAAAGATGAAAATAAATATAATCGTTGAATTAAGATAATCGATCTAACGGTAAAATTGATTGGTAGTCACTTAGTAGTTAGTAGTAACATAACTTCATTGTCAGATATTCTTCCGAATCCCTTATTAGTTCCTATAAGTTATAACTATAAAGAAACGAAAGAAAAAAAAATTAGTAATAATACATAACACAATATTAATATTAAAAATGAATTTTTTTTTAGAAGAATAACTTATTATTTGCTGTAATGCTTCCCGATCTTCAAGGTGGTTAAACAACGTTATTTATGTTTATCAAAAAAAAAAAAAAAACAACGTTATTTACATGAACCGAGTCTGGGGGGACATGTCATACCGTTTGTCTTTTATGAATGGGGGAAAGCAATTAAGTATGTGAAAAATATTTATGCAAAACAATTTGTGTCATGCATAATTATTTTTCAAAATATATAGGTAAATTTTTTAAACGAATTTTATCGCATGGGATTCTCTTTTTTTTTTGCAGGAACCACTATTTTTTTGTTTTTGAGATTAGTAACTAAATCTTTTTACAGCAACTACAAAAAAGTTAAACTCATAAAATAGTGCCATGCTAATATAAAAAGCTGGAGATTTTTAATGAGAGAGTTTTAAATTTTAATAATTAATTAAGTGGTTCACTCTGCGTGCATTTACATAAAATCTTGATGTAAAAAGACTTAATTTGAATGTAGTAATGAGTTCTGATATGAAACAATTAATTTATAGAAAGAGAATCATTATTAGGAAAAGAATGTTTAATATGGTAAAATATCATATTAATCACGAGAGAGGAGAGAGAGAGAGTGAAGAGAAATTGAGGAGAGAGAAAAGAAAAAAATAAAAAGAAAAATCCACATTTTACTCCCTTAGTAGAAGGACTACGAAGGGGCAGGAGCATACTAAAAAATTTTATATACAGCATAGCATTTTCATGTGACGATATGACACATATGGCCGTTTGCCACAAGAAATGTGATTTTTTAAAAATTTCAGTTGTTTAGTTCGTTGACCAAACATATTGTCGGACTAATACAGGAAGACACATTGCAGGAGGCTACGCGTTTAGTCGCGCACCTGACACATGCGTGTTACATCTCAGTTTTGTTTGCTCAATCTGAATACGTCTGTACCAAGTGCATGTTTCTGGACACGTAGGTGTGCGTTTCTTACATGTCGTGCACTTTTCTTTGTGACCATCATAGATGTGTATCTCTGCCCTATCTAGTCATCCAGTCTTCCCATCTAATTACAATCAGTTGTGTCTGTTCTTGACAAAGTTGCCCATGACCCATCTCCATTTTCTGTTCTTGTCCATCTCCCTTTTCTATATATGGCATACCAAAGCAACAGAGTCTATGCGTACTATCTTTCCACTCACTATTATTGATGTTATGCATATATTATCTCCCAAATTTTTCTATATATGGCAAAACCCATGTCCCATTTCTTTATATGGCATATAATCAATGGAGTCCATGCATCTACAATTACTTTCTTCCCACTCTTATTATTATCTTATGCATATTGAAGTTATCTGGAAAATTCTATACAGATTCGCTTATTGTTATTTTTTCTGTGTTTATTTTTAGAGTAAACACCCTTTTTGGTCCCTGGCAATATCTATGAAATCCTTTTTAGTACCTGACAATAAAAAATGACCAAATTGGTCCCAAAATTATGAAAAAAAGGGTCACTTTAGTCCTTTTGTCAATTGTAATAAGTACTCCTTGATTCATTTTTTCCTCATCTTAGGGACCAATTTGGTCCTTTTTTATTGTCAGAGACTAAAAAAGATTTCGTGATATTGTCAATGACCAAAAAGGATGTTTACTCTTATTTTTATTCTTCTACTGTTTGGAAGAAAGCGATGTTGTAGTAACTTGGATCGATCGCATTTCTTCTTCTATTTCAACTTTTGTAGAAAAAAAATTGTTTGCTGTATGAAAAAAGAACATAGAGATCTGTAATTTAGAAACATATAGTTTGGGAACCCATACCTTAGGCCAAGATGATCAGCTACATCGCTCACGGGTGGTACGCGAGGTGCAATAGCCAATAGGTGGGAATCTAACCCATGCACATATCTGCGGCAGAATCGAGCAACTCTAGGTCAAGTTTTTGTGCCGACTCGATCCAACTTGGTTTTTATAGGTCAGGTATTTTAACCTTACCCGCTTTAATTTGACCCAAGTCAGGTATGACTTAGTTTGGATTTTTTTGAATTAGTTCAGAACCGGGTCGGATCTGACCTGACTTGATTTCTGAAGTGGGTCTGACTTGATTTTTGAAGTGGGTCAAATCCGACCCGACCTGTTTTTTACTTGATTTCTACGTTGCAAATGACGAAAAGTTTGTCACAAAATTATTTTTTCATCGGAATATTTTTTGTCGAAAAGCGACGAAATTTTTTCTCTTATGAAACTTTTTACAAAAATAAGTTTTCTATCAAAATTTAGTTTTCGTCAAAAGTTTTGATGAAAATGATTTCCTCCAACAAATGTTTTAAAAGAAAAAAAAATTCTATCAAAAATTTTGGCAGAATGTTTTTCGTTCAAAATTTCGATAGGAATGTGTTTTGGCGAAAGTTTCGACGGAAATTGTTTTGAGGTAAATGTCTCATTCAAAAATTTTGACGAAATTTAGATTCTCTAAAGAATTTTGACAAAATATTTTTTCTGTTGAAATTTTTTATCAAAATATTTTTTGTCAAAAAATTTTACGAGATAAAAAACATTTCCATCAAAATTTTCGATGGAAATGTGTTTCACTAAAATTTCGACGAAAATTTTTTTATGTCAAAAAGTTTAACGAAAATGTTTCCGTCAAAAACTTTCGCCGAAATTTGAATTCTGTAAAGAATTTTGATGAAATTTTTTTCCGTCAAAAAATTTCGATGAAAATGCGTTTCATCAAAATTTAACGAAAATATTTAGTCGAAAACTTTCGATGGAAATGTGTTTCGCTAAAAATTTTGACGCAATTTGAATTCCGTAAAGATTTTTGATGAATTTTTTTTCCGTCAAAAAATTTCGATGGAAATGTGTTTCGACAAAATTTAATGAAAATATTTAGTCGGAAAATTTCGGTGGAAATGTGTTTCGCTAAAAATTTCGACGAAATTTTATTTTTGACAAAAAGTTAAAAAAAATTGTTTTGCTCGAAAACTTTCGCTGAAATTTGAATTCTGTAAAGTATTTTGATGAAAAAATTTTCCGTCAAAAAATTTCGATGGAAATATATTGCGTCAAAATTTAACGAAAATATTTAGTCGAAAACTTTCAATGGAAACGTGTTTCACTAAAATTTTCGATGAATTTTTTTTTGTCAAAATGTTTAACGAAACTGTTTCCGTCGAAAACTTTCGCCGAAATTTGAATTCTGTAAAAAAATTTGATGAAATTTTTTTCCGTCAAAAAATTTCGATGAAAATGTGTTTCGTCAAAATTTAACAAAAATATTTAGTCGAAAACTTTCGATGGAAATGTGTTTCGCTAAAAATTTTGACAAAATTTTTTCTGTCAAAAAACTTAACGAAATTATTTCCGTCGAAAGTTTTCGCCAAAATTTGAATGCTGTAAAGAATTTTGATGAAATTTTTTTCAGTCAAAAAATTTCAATGGAAATGTTTTTTTGATGAATATATTTTTTTGTAAAATATTTTGACAAAATTTAGATTCCGTGAAAACATTTGACAAAAGATTTTTTGTGAAAATTTTTGATGAAAACTTTTTTCGTAAATAATTTTGACGTAATTATTATACGTTAAAACTTTTCTTCTTACGTAATTGTGATTTTTTTTCACATAATGGGTATGGGTAAAGTTTTGGGTCAATGGGTCATTACAAAAACGAGTCAGGTCTAAAACTGACCCAAATAAAAGTGGGTCAGTATTTAAACCAGTTCAAAATAAATAGGTGTTTATGGGTCAAGTCAAGGTCAGACCAAGGGCATGACAAGTGAATCAGTCTTTTTGCACAGCCCTAGCTGTTTATTTCACATTTCTCGTCATTTATATCAATCAATTTCTTATTGTGTTATATTATGCTTTAAATCTCTGGACATTCACTACATTTATAGTAAACTGACAAATGGTTTTATATTTCTCATTCAACATGAGAATTGAATTATCATGTTATAGAGACAAAAAACATGTGGGACCCGTATGTTAGAAAAAATTATGTGTATGACCCACATTTGCACGCTAATCGAAGGGTGTGTAGAAAATTTCAAATTCTCATGTTAAAGGAGAATTATAAAACCCACTAACAAATCCTATGTGCATAAATTATACGGGTATCTGTTCATGAGAGATTACGCTGAGAAAGAATTTTCTCCTGCCTTGTTTTAATTTATGTTGTGTGAAAAAAATTTAGAAAGGTGTATTGGATTAGGATTTTAAAAGACTTTTTTTAGATTATTGTTTTTATAGATTTTAAAAGATTATTTAGAATCTTAGTGATTTTAACAATTTTTTTGAAAGACATTTTTTACAATCCATATTTTATAAGATTGGATTTTAAAGGATTTTAATAGAATTTATAAGATTTAAAAGGATATTATTGATTCATAAGATTTAAAAAAATCATATGAATTTTTAACGAACATTCAAAATTACAAGAGTCGATAAAAAAATAACAAAGAAATGCAATGATATTAATAAAAAATAAAACCTAATATAATTTTCTCAATCAATAATTTGATGTAACTTGATGTCTTACTAAGCAGCATCTCTCCACATATCTATACTAGCCTCCACACATTAGCATATTCTCGTTTCTGTTATTGGATTTGACCAATTAGATGAAGATTATCTTCTTCATTTGGTATCACAGTTATGCATATACAATTATAAGAATAATTTTTTATTTATTAAAATAATTCAAAATCTACATATAGAACCTAAAGTTCATAATAAATTTTCGTTTGGATTTTTTTGCAATTGATCTTGGAATTCTTGGGATTTTTGTTTTACTGTGATGAGAGCTTTCTAATCATATATCATATGCATGTTTTTATTAAGTATTCTAAAAAAATTTAAAATATGAATTTCTGGGTTTTATTACATGAAAGTTTAGAAAATTTCTTAAATTCTTTTCAATCGATGCATTGAAACCTTAAATTGCTTTAAGGCTTTTGAAAAATAAGTTTTTAGTGTTCTATTGACATAAAAATTGTTTGAAATCGTTTCTTATAGCAAAGAAATTTTGTTCATGAATGTATTGTTACGAAACATAGTGTTCATATTATGAAAGTTTTAATCTTTCTTTAAATCGATCTTGTTTTATTGATATAAAACGAAAATTGTTTTGGGGATTTTTTCTTCCCCATTTGTTTTTTCACTTTTTACGTTGTTTTTAATACAAAAATCACACATTTTTGTACCAAGAAAAATTGTGATCCATAGCCTAAAAAATTAATTTTTAAACCTCCAAAAGCTCTCACTAAACGCTCAAAAATTTGTTGTTTTTGAGATGAATTAAATTAGTATCTTGTTGGGTTGTTATTTTTGGGTTATTTTGTGATGAAAATCGCTCAAAAATGTCCTATTTCTTGAGCTCTGACGAAGCTCCCATGGCGGATTCCAATTTCGAGCGGATTGACCCTCCAAAGGAAGAAGAGGACACTGCAATAGAGAAATCTAAAGAAGTCCTATGCCAATAGAAAATTCACTAAAATCGTCAGATTTTTGAATACCACAAGATTGTTTTTCCTTTGTTTAAAATCTTGATTGAATATTATTGGATTTGTATGGACTCTAAAATAATCTTTTGAGTAAATACCATTTTCGGTTATCAGCAAATTTTACGATGCCCGCTTTAGTCCCTACCAAATAAAAAGGCTATTCGTGGTCCTAAGAAATTCAAAATGGATCCATTTTAGTCCTTTTGAGGGACTAATGTGGGTCTTTTTTGAATTTATGAGGGACCACGATTTCAATTAAATTGGTCCATTTTGAATTTCTTAGGGACCACAAATAGCTTTTTTATTTGCTAGGGACTAAAGCGGGCATACCGTGAAATTTGCTGAGGACCAAAAATAATATTTACTCTAATCTTTTAAAATCTTAATCGAATATCAGATAACTTTTCTTCAATTCTTTAAAATTCAAATTGAATACCAGCAAATTTTTTTATCCAAAAATAATCCTTTAAAATCTCGATCCAATATACCCAAAAAATTCATTAAAATTGTCAAATTTTTAAATATCACATTTGTTTAAAATCCTGATTGAATAATGTTGAATTTGGATGGACTTTAAAATAATGTTTTTTTTTTGGTACATAAATAATGTTTCAAAATACTAATCGAATACCTCGTGACATTTTTTTCAAATCTTTTAAAATCCTAACTGAATACAAATGGATTTTTGTCCAAAAATAATCCATTAAAATCCTTTAAAATCGTTTACCAAAAAAAAATCATTTAAAATCTCAATCCAATATACTCCCTTAGAAAAAAATTGTGATAATCAAACTTTTAAATAATTTGAAAATACATTGTTAAATAATAATATAAAGAAGCTGTAAACTTAGTGGATCAGAATCAAATCCATATAATTTTTACAGTTAAAAGGTTTTAGGTGTGAGAATATGTATTTGTATACATTAAAAAATAAAACATAATAGCTAACTAGATTTTTCATTTAAATCTTTTTTTCCCAAGTTTAAAATCAATTTACTCGACATGATATTTTTTTGTTTATTTAACCCAATTACCCAAGTAAAGTGTTAGGTAAGTTTAAGTAAGAATTTCTATTAAATTTTGGAATATGAATTAAAAAGTTTTTTTTTTATCTAGAGTATCATATATACAAGTTAACAATAATTAGTTTACAACTTTAATAGTAATTAGCGGGGTTTATCATTGAACTAAGCCAATCTAAATAAAAAAACTGAACTGATCAAATAACATCGAATAATTATTTAGATTTTATTTGGTTATCCTCTTTTTCTAAAAAAAATTGATTAGTTTGATATAGTTTTACATTTTCATTTATAAAACTTCACCAATCAAAATAAAAACCGAACTTATATAACTATATTTTTTATTATTATTATTTACATACTTATACATGATTACGGTATTGGATGCCAGGTAATAATATTTTCTTCAAAAAAAATGTAATTAAGAATTAAAAAAATTATTACAATGAATGAGTGGACATACAAAGAATAGAAAAGATCAAGAACTAATATATTACAGTGTAAAAGTAGCGTTTTTTAGGAGAAATAATAAAATGACATTAAAAAATATTTGGGGCAAGTGAGAAGAAAATCAATAGAAATTCAGAATTGTTCAAACGATGATAAACCAATAGTTAGATATAGAGAAAGATCAAGAAAAATTATAATTAAAACCATTAAAATTGACTTAGATCGATATGAACTTTACAAAAACCTTATTTTTAACATAATAATATAGGGTTTATCATCTATCATTTAACATGATCACAAAAATTTTCCTACACTCACAACATTTTGTGGGGCCCGCAGCAAAATAAAAAATAAAAAATTCTGGCATACAAAACGAATCTCTATAACATGAAACAATCACTTTTCCTACAACATAACTCTTATAAAACCCAATAACATATCGATACTGTTTTGACCCATGTCGCCAAATCTATTTAGAGAGGTCTCACATTAGTAAAGAATGGGTAAATAAGGAATAAATAAGTAAAAATACCCACAAATATAATGTCTTAAGGTTTTGAGTTAATTCATTTCTTTGTTAGGTTCTTTACTTAATCTATTGATTTTAGCTTCTCTTGCATTTACAAGTAGTATTAGAGCCAATATTTGGCTTAGTCAATTATATGGAGATGGTGACGTAGGGAGGATGTGGAAGTGTGAATAATAAGTAATTAATGTTAGAAATTTTCTTTTGTGGGATATCACTAATTGTTAATTTTGGTTTTACAAAAATAGGCCGGAAATATGGTTAATTAATTTCTAAGAGACATGCACAGTAATCTCATTATTATATGTGATCAAATAGATTGTTTGGGATGTGCACATCAATTATTTTAATAATATGTTTCTATTGGTAGAGTATACTGTAGACCATTACTTAATAACCTGTAATTAGAGGGTTATTATGAAAAATAATTATATTTGCCGCTAGATCCTCTAATGACTAATACTACTTCTAAAAAAATATATGCAAAGATGCTCTACTAGGTTAAAAAGTGTGATACAGACCTTTAGACTTCTTCTGTTCTTCATCCTTAACTTGCCATACCCTATTGAACAACTGGCCTATTTGAAAAAGAGTGGGGAAAACCTTGCTTAGCGCAATCACCAATCCAAATCCAGTGCCTTCAATGCTTTCGTGTTCATTTACTCAGGCTAACACATGTATAATTTACCTTTGATTGTTGGTGTTCTAAATTTTATATAATTTACAAATTAATATTTACAAGTCTCATATCCATTATAAATAAGCTAAGGAAAGAATATATAAGCGAAATGATGTATATACTTAATGCTTGTTGATTGGGTCTATTCTAACAGTTACATTTTAAATATTTAATTACAAGTTTGGTTTACTTGGATTTTCTAATTTAAAAACAAATTAATTGGTTCTCAATAAAAAAAAAATATAGTTGGTTTGACATAGATTAATTTTCTATCTAACCCAAATCAAACCCTCAAAATTGCAAAAAATCAATTCCATTTGTTCAATCGGCCTCAAATTAACTTGGAAGTTCAACGCCAAAATAAAATAAAATGACTCTGCACAGTAGAAGAAGGAAAACATACCAAACAAAATGCAAGATGTGAAAAACCAAAAGCCGAGATTTAGGGTCTGTTTGATTGTGTTTTAGTTTTTTTGTTTGTTTTGTAAAATATTACAAACTGTTGTTTATTTTTTTTTCTTTTTGAAAGTCAAAAACAGAAAACAAAAACAACTTTTAAATACTCTAAATTTGATTCTAAAAATAAAAAACAGTTATAATTTTCAAAACATTTTTTACAAAACAGGCAAATTTTTTAATTTTTTTGTTCTGAAAATTAAAAAACTGTTTTTGAAAACTGAAATCAAACAGAGCCTTATTTGTTTGATATCAGAACCGTATATGTTATGAGTAAATCAAAAGATTTTAAATACTTAATGATTCTAAATACAATCTATATTTAATCAAAGTTCAAGGGGCAAATTCCCATTGTGTCAACATGGGGAAAGATGAACTTTAATGGGTGTACATTTCACATCATAATTTTTTTCTAAGGATATGGGTCGGAGAGGCCGAGTCGAAGCCGGGATATTTTTCACGGTATTTTTACCACTGAAGAAGAAAAAAAACAAGAAGTCTCTTAACAATGACAATATTCTTCGCTTGTGGAAAATTCATTACAACAGATAAAAATAACCGTGGAGTTTATAAAAGTAAATGAAAAGGAGAAACTTCAATAGAAGTTGACATTGGTGGAATAAGTTAGTCCTACGCCCCATTTGGCAGGGGCAACATTCCATGCTATTATAGTTTGTCCGGTTGTGTAGGAAGTGATCTTGAAAGAAATAGCTTGGCCACTTAGTGTTGCAAATGCCTGATATGAAGCCCCCCAATTGTGACTCATGCTAATCCATCCTGTTCTGCTTCCTTTCACCCACATGTTGGCAATATCTCCTCCACCTCCCACATTCATCACATACACCAATAACCAATACCCATTTCCTTGCAAAGAGAATCGAAGCCCTCCACGCCTTACGCACGGTACTCTGAGAAATTAACACATGACATTGTAAGGGATCATCAAGAGGCACATTCCAAATTGTGCCAGAAAGAATGAACATTTTATGTTATTCTATTATGGGAAAAGTGTTTCTCCTTTTAAATGATAGAAATTATATCCTTTCACTCTCACAAAAATGTGAGACATACATCTTTATATTTTTTTGTCCACTCTGTCTCCTCCTTTATCTATCTCTTTCTCTGACTTAAAATGACATAACTTTATAACTTTACATCATTTAAAATGATACACATTTTTTCCTTCTATTATATATAGGTCTCACGATTCTGCTTTTAGAGAGAAAACGATGTATTCCGCATATACATTTTCTCCGGGATCCCCATTTTGTGTCGCAGAAATCATTTTGCCATTATATATATGAATAAAAGGAGATATTAATCTTATGTCATATAAGATACTTATTTTATGTGGGTGAAACAAAATTGTGGGACCCATCATTTTAAAAAAATATAAAAGAAAAAGAAAAAATGGGTACAAAATTTCCACTACAAAAAAACATTTCATGAATTATGATTAAATAAGCTTTCTTAATTACCTGCGGTACATAACAGGGACGATGCCAGCCGTCCATTGTGCAATTTTCATGAAGGCAGGCTTGGACATATCAAAATGTGTACGAGGTGGGTTGCACCAGCCACCATTATCAGAGGCCTCGGCCCAATTAGGAGGACAAAGATTTGTGGCGGTCACTGTCACACCTAATGAGACCCATAATGCAAAATCGTTACGGCTCTTTTTCTCACCGAATCTTTTCCACCTATATACCCCCATCGAAGAGGCACATTTTGCATATCCATTTTCATATGGTTACTATGTTTAATATTTCAAGACTGAGGCATCATGCCCAACACTTTTTCTCAATTCTTAGCTCATACCTTAGACTCTTTTACAATGACTCTCTTGTTGAAAAGAAAAAATTTAAAAATTTATAAAATAAAGTTATAAAAATTAATTTGGTTCCCATTTGAAAATGGTTCGGTTCGGTTAAAAAAAAAAAACATTTATGAAACCGATTAAATAAACTTTCTTAATTACCTGGTTACATAACAACCGGTTCGGTTCATAAACCGGTTCACTGTGCAATTTTCGGTGAAGGCAGGCTGGATTTTCAAAATGGTTATTTTATGGAGCGGTTCACCAGCCACCATTATCAGAGGCCTCGGCCCAATTAGGAGGACAAAGATTTGTGGCGGTCACTGTTAGCACATTGGTGTAGCATGCACTCGATTGGAAGCATTTTATCTGATAACATGTCCCGCATGCATACCCATTGTTGAACAATGTAGAGCTCAAAGCCGCTGTATCAGTCCCATAGCCGTTAATAAATAAATTTCCGTACCCACATGCTCCTCCTTTAGTTCATCCCATTTTAATCACAAGAAAAAAAGGCATGTTAATGCAATGCAACAACATCAAAACACTTTTATCCCAAATTAACTTTTGGTCGGTGATAAATGAACTCAAATGAAAGATACAAAAGGTTGAAAAAAGAAACATAAAAGTAAAAATAAAAATAAAAAAATAGAATAGAATAGTAATAATATATATATATATATATATATATATATATATATATATATATATAATAAAAGTAGAAAAGAAAGGGAAAGAAGAAGAAGAGGGGAAACGAAGGGAAAAATGTTAAAAAGTTTTTCATCTGAACATAGGAATAACAACGAGTCTAACCCTCCACCATGTTTATAGCTTTTAATTGGGTTCGTTAGTTTATACTTAATTAGACCAATGTTAATGCAATGCAACATTGGTTTAATTAAGTATAAAAGATGCTAACTAACATAGGATTTTAATGGTTAAAATACTAATGATAATAAGGAATTGAGATATCATACCCATGGTGGCAGAAGCAGTCTCATCACCATAAAATGTGGCATGGGCAAGAGCCCATTGACTTGGTTGAAATATCCCCTCTGCCACTGCTGGCTTTCCTATGATTTTGAAAATCCATGTAAATGTAATGAACAAGAAGCTCCAAGATTGATGAATCGAAGTCATGGTTGTGTTTTTGGATCGATACAATGGGATGCTCATTGACTTATACTTGCATCCATATATATAACGTCCAATTCAGCACGTCGATAAGTGAAAGAAATTGCCTTCGTGATCCCCACGAAGATAATGTGTGTAATCTCTCCAAGTCCACAATATTACTCTTCTATTTTTTGGTTTGCCACGAAACAATATTTGCAAACCAATGATGTAGTTGGTATGAGAAAGATCGGATTGATGTAGGAATATTATTATATCATTACCGAATTTTCTTATATAAATGAAAAAACGTGCGGACATGTTTCCTACGTCTTGTCCTTCATATCATTCCCCGAGCAGCGATTACAAAATTCATTCATTCTCATATCATAATAAGAAATAATTTAATCTCATTTATCTTTTGCTCTTTCTTTTATTTTATTTTTCAAAACATTATAGGTGTAAGTAAAGTGAATGAAGTTCAAGTGTAGATGTATCGTTATTGATTATTCAATTGGACCTTGAATACCAACAGTTCGATCTTATATAGTCTAGGCATTTCTATTTAAATTAGCTTTAATTATTTGAATATAGTCAATTTTCCTTCTTGTCCTTGATGATATTGGGGATGTAAATGTTCTTGCCGCGGTAGTAGACAGGAAGGAAAAGTTTGCAAAAGTGTGTAATAAAAATACTTACACACGTTATTTTAGGTTAGACTCACCTAAGGTGTTAAGCTTCCTCATGAGTCATGACTCAACTCATCCAGCGGACAATCCAGTGTATATGCTATACAAAATCCATATTACTTACAAGTAGGATGGTGGCACATACAAATGATTGAGATCACACTAATTGTTTGCGACATTGATAACATGACTCCATGACCTTTTGCGGAGGAACATGACAATTTGCTTATTGATAAATTAGTCACTTTTACAAGAAACGCCGGTCAATGATCTCCCATTGCTGGAATACGAACATGGTCTCAGGCATACCTGTCTTTAGAAGTAAATATAATATTAAATGATCAGAATGTCATCATAGATTTCCATATGCACAATAAAAGTCAAAATGGACAGTCAACAATCAGAATGAATATTGGCACTTGGCTCCCATTGAGATAGAAAAAATTAAATAACAAAGGTTGCAAAATAAATTCATTTTAGAGTTACTCAAAAGGGGTTGCACAAACACATAAATTCTTGTGAGGTAAATGTTGTGAGTAAATAAGAGAATATGGGAAATCTATATGGGAGCCATCTGATTATACAAGCACCAAGGTTTATTAAAATCAGACTCATAATCTTTTAGAATGTTCACCACATAGATATAAGATATGCTTCGGAAGACAGTAGGAGCACAAATTGGAGGTGAGAAATGGAAGAGTGAAAATTGATAAGGAATATGGTCGCAGTAGAAGTCTAGGCGCATCCCTTGTTTTCATATTCTATTTTAAAAATTCTCATTGCAACCCTAACACACCCTTAAGACATGTTTTACCTAGATTAGTGATATTAACGGTGGCGAATAGGTTGAATTATAGAGGAAAATGCAAATATAATGAAAGGAAAGGTCATGATACCATTATCTTTTTCAAAGTAACCAATCTTTTAAAAAATTCACTTCTAGCAGATTCATAACTAGATAGAAAAGAAAATCAAATATAATATTGCTACAAATGCTCAATACATATGTGCTACAATTGAATTAGCAGAGAGATTCCAGAGTATATTAGGAATGTACCTCCAGTTAGGCGCTACTTCATTCTGGTAATGTAATCAGTCTTGTAGTTGAATCATATACCATTTCAGTGCCACATCTGAGTCAAGACGTTACTTTCGATTGTTAAATTGATGATATACCATAAGTTAAATCAGTTTGATGATAAGAATATGAATGATCTGAAGCATCAATGGTTAGTTAATCAGCAGTGCTTCTATGCTTACCCAGAGCATTTGACAGTGTTGCTGGAACCACCACTTGAAATTGACAGTATAGTCCCAAAGAAGGAGGTATTTTCAGTACCACAGTTTGGACAGGGACCCTTCAAAAAGTACATATGTCAGTATATGTAGCAGTTGCATGTAACCAACAAGAGACAGTGTTAGCAAATTTATACCTTTAAAATCAAAAAATCTTTTATAATGGCTCTTGTTATTGACAGAGCTAGCCACACAATGAGGGGAACAGCAGCAAACCAAGTGAAAATGAAACTAAAAGGCTCCGGCAGCTGCACTTAACAATACATAATATCTGTTATAATACAATAGCATTAATTGTAATAATATTTTTGAATATCTAAGAAATTATTTCATTTCTATGTGATGTGAAGAATCAATCTCATAATCCTAGCTTTGTTATTAAGTGACCCTTCAGCTCTGATTTCTCATAGATAAAACTTTACGCAGACTTATTCTGGGTTTGTGGCCAGGCAAAGCAAGGTACTTAGAAGGAGGAATATGGTAAATTGGTAATCATTTACTACAACAATATCCTGCCAAGACATTACAATGTACTTCTTCAGATCTTAGCTAATCTCTTCTATGTTTCACTACAAGGGGTTCAGATCCTCTAAAGTGCACTACTTCAGAGAGTAAACTACAACTGGTAACTATTCATGAAATTGAACCAATTTTTACACATCCATGGACTGTTATCGTGTTGTTTGTACTTTTTAAAAGTATAAACCACTGATATTTTATTTTATTTTATTCAATCAAATGGTGATCCACTATGCATTTTGCTCTCTATAGTTCATCCTGCACTTTAGACGATCTTTTCTCCAACTAAAAGATATAATCAATCCAATAATATACCGCTAAACTGCTTCCTGAAACCAAGAAGGTAATAGAATATAAGAAAGGAAAGTACCATAAAAACACAACTACTGTCAGAAGCTATGACATTCTGGAATCAAACTATATCCAAATGACCAGTTTGCAATGCTAGTAAATACAAGGAAAAATGAAGAGAACGTACCTCTAGCAGATATGTGATCTCAAATCCAGTCAAATCATCAAGGAAGAAGAACCTAACGGATTACAGGGGGAAAAATTAATGGGAAAAAAGTCAAGACCTAACGCGTGCAATCAGTAACTTTCATGTAAGTTGAACGCACAGTAAATTGAAATCAACACATTCTATCATTCATTTTTTGCAATGAATCCATTGATTTAAGAAAGATAGATAATAAAAAATAAAAAATGGATACTGATATGAAAATTATAAAATATGCAGGAGCAGTAGAATGTGACTGCAGGTAGATGAATGGATACGTAAAATAGCATATATTTGCCATTTCTTGCATTCCTTTCCATCCCTAGTCATAGTCATAATGAGTAACATAATATTTAAACCTTGGAAATAGAAATATATGAAAGAAAGACAAATACATTTATTATATCAAATTAATCTTCAGAAAACGCGCATATGAGTATTACAAGATTTTTTTCAGTTTCACCATGAAGTGTGTCAAATGGACCAAATTACTGGCAGTAGCTGGAATAATTTTTTTCAATAAATACATTCAACAATAAATTAGAGAGAGAGGAACAGAGAGGAAGGCTACTTACAATCCTAATGCAACCACAGTAGCAGGGACGTTCAGCAGGAACATCTTTAAATAGTCAACGGACAGGTCACTGTAAACCTATAAATGGACAGTAATTAGTAAAGAATAAAGATTAAACACAGCAGATCCAAGTATTCATGAATCCCAAATGATATAATAAATCCTAAAGCTGATTTCCAGTAAATAAAGAAGCATTTGATTTGACATGTAAAGATCATCCTATATCTCTTGTCCTTGTGATATAACTGATTTCAGTAGCTTATATCTGAATTCAAAAGCAAACCACTTAATAATGAAACCATATAAAAAAGAAGTTAATCCTATATTTCAGTAGCTTATAACATTGTAAAAATGCTTTAATCAAAGAACAACTATACTACAATTGACAAGCAAAACTGGAATCAGAGAATATATTACAGATTAACACACCTTTCTACTACGAAGACTGCACCTTGGACCCTCAACCACAATATCACTACCTTCCATCTGGAAAACAACTATGAGATCAGTAAATGATACTAGAAGAAGGCAGATGTACAGCTAATAAAGCAATTCCAACAGCATTCCCGAATTTATGGGATCAATATAACTGCCAGAAGTGATATTTCATATTGCACACTTTCCCAAATGAAACCATAAAGTAAAATGTTTCATGAACTGCAGTACTAGATGTCCTTTTATTTAAAAACGTAATAGTAACTATCCAAAGTCCCTAATAAATGATTTGGTCAGGATGATATATATAATCAGAAAGATGATCAATTCACACCAGCTCATAAATGCACCAACTGCTACAAAACGACTTTTCATTGATGAAATGAAAATAGCAAACCTTTAGCTTCAGTTTCAAATCATCATACTCTTTGTCACTCATAATTGGTTTTCCAGATACATAAGCCATGGAAGCTTCCAGAAACTTCTGTTCATCAGAACCTGTACAATCAACCAATATCAAAGACGCAAAAATATAAGTGTCAACACAAATTCATTTATAATAAAAGCCACAGCTACACTGTCAGTGAAATTGCTCCATACTTAGCATGACAACACTGCTTCCTTCCCACATGAGTTCTTCCTTGAGATTATCAAATTCTTCATTTGACATGATAGCCTTTCCTTCATAATAGAATGCCTGTTCAATAAAACAAAACTACAAATTTAAATTTCTGTTTTCCGTAGGATCATCACACATAACTAAGATGGCAGCGAATTTAAGTGGAAAAAAAACAAAAAAAATTAGGACATACTTGCAGTGCTTGAAGAAATTCTTGCTCAAGTTCACCAACTGATTTCTTCTCTTTTTTATCTATGTTACAATATGGGAGAATTTTACTATCAACAACAGCATCCTCTTCAAACTCTTCAACCTTGCCTGAAAGAAAATAACAAGTAAGAATGACATAAAAAAAATAAAAAAATGGAAAAAATGTTTGTGATTTTAAATAAAACAAAATTATGTCATTTTTAATGAAACTACGTTGTTTTGGTAAGATTTTACATTCTCTCTCCTCTATTTTCTTTTTATTTCTAATTTTATAAATTAGAGAAAATGATAAAACACACCAAAACAACGTATTTTCATTAAAAATGACACAAAGTTGTGTTATTTAAAATAAACCCATAAAAAATATATGGGGATTATATCCCTCATATAGGAATCAAACTTGTTATCATGTTAAGAAAAAGACAAAATATATAATATTAAAAAAAGTAAGAGATCACTTTATTCAATAAAGTAGTGTTGTGCTTTTTTTAACATGACAAAAAAATTTGTTCCTATAACATTATAGATATAATTCCCAAAATATATATATATAAAAAAGATATATAATGTTAAGACCTTGTTGATCAGCGGTGGCCTTAGGGGAAAGTAGAAATAGCCTCCGTCGAAGGCATAAGCGGCGACCATTGAACTGACTAAGGTGGACACCAGAGGAAAAGGAAGAGATTGGAATCAATGGTGTTGGAGTGGGTGCAGTGCATGGACGAGGGGGTGTTAATTTGAAGGCTAGTTTGCTAGCCATGAACGTGATGATGATCACTGCAAAAGAGGGGTGCGGTGGTGGCAGTGAAAATGGGAAAATTCAGTGTGGTTGTTGTTTTGTTTGGAGGGAATGTAACAAAGAGTGAAGAGATCTAGCTTAAGGATAAGGCAAACAAGAACGTGTGGAGGGAGTTGCAACTTTCTTCTTTTTGATTTCGATCTCGTTCGTCGTTTCGTTGTGGCCAATATCTTCATGTCGCTTATTTTGTTTCGTTTCACGTTTGTTTCTTACATGTCCGTCACGTGTCCATAAGAAATCTGCCACGACGCTTTGATGTGGGCTCCCCAGGGCCCAGCTTGTTGCGTTGGCTTTACTTTTGCCATGATTTACCGACACGTAGATAAATATGGGTCCCACAGAAATTTTCATCTCTGATTATTGTTATTATCTATTTATCGTTTTGGAGAATCATATAATAGGAAAATATGATAATCACTATTTTATTAAGAAAATAATAATGTAAAATATGGTTATAAACACATGTGGGCAATAATGTAAAATAATTTTAAAGATTGCCCATTAATATCTTAGAACACTTAATTCTTTTTTAGGTGGATTCTTATTGGAATATATTACTCTATGATTAACACTAATTAGTTCGAGTAATAAAAAAGTTTATTTTTTCAAATAAAATTAATTATAAATAAAAAAAATTGTTAGAGAGAGTTTCGTATCAATATTGTTAAACTAGTGAGTAATGAGTAACGTGTGTTTTGTAGAAATATTTTTAAAAATATTAATTACATTATATTATATGTAATTCATTATTTTGTGACAAAAAAGGTAATTTAGTAAATAAATTTTTTATTTGATTTTTTAAATTAGTCTCTCTTATTTGTCAATTTGGTCCTTTAAGTAAAAAATTAGAAATTAATATGGTCTTTTATTAAGATTCAGTTGACAAATCTTTAGTGCTACAGAAGTATCTAAGTGGATATTTCCTTTTTCCAAATAATTTTGTAATGTGATAGGGAAAAAAATGAAAAATGAAAAAAAAAAAATCACATTTAGAAAAAAAAAGTACCCACTTAAATATTCTCGTAAGTCGTAACGTAACACTAGAGATTTGTCCCACTAACAGAGCACTAGGATGTGGCATTAACAGCGATTAATTGTGTCTCCAGATATCTAGACACAATTATTAGGGTTTGAAATGGTGGTCAAGGATGGCCTTGTGACATTACAAGGCCCAAATCTTACAACTTAAGAAGCCATACTTCATTTTACAAATTACTTCTTTTAGTTCTTTGAACCGATTTTTTTATTTTTTTTACAAACCAGCACAACAATTCCACGAAAACAACAAAATAGAGAGGAAAGACGCCTATGGCGGATACTTTCTGAAGGGTGAGTTTGAATTATGCTTACGGAAGAAAAGCTGTTTTGTGGCAAATTGATCATATATTTTAGATGAGATTATCCGAGAGGATTTCGAAACATAAATTAATGATTAATTTTTTTCTTTTTATTTTAATGCATTCTCTCTTTATCATTTATTTATATCCGAATAGTTGAGAACTTTTTATATACTATCATGTCACATGATATATATTTTTTTTTTATAACACATGTCACATATTAAAGTGCTACGCGTAGTGCTTACCAAAAAAAAAAAAAAAAAAATGCTACGCGTAGTTTGTTGTTTGATCATACTGATTAATGATTTAAATAGTTTGTGTTGTGTTGTGTGTATTTTTTTATTACCAAAAAAAATAAAAATTAGTTTGTGTGATGGCTGGTTGAATTTTTCTTTTTTGTTAAATTTAAAATGAAAATAATATATGTACTAAAAAAAATCAAAGAATATATATCAATCAAATCGTGCCACGTGATGCACAATCCGGTGAATGTCGCGACCTTACAAGTTACAATAGCCACTTGAGGATACTATTTAATGCAGCAATAGTAAAACACACATTTTTATTTCATCCATTAACATAACATAAAAAATTTTCTACACATATAATATTTAGTGGAGTCCGCAATAAAAAAAATTCTGTCACGTAAAATGAATATCTATAAACATAACAAAATCATTTTTCTTACGACATAAATATTATAAAACCCATTATTTAATGCATCAATAATAAAACTAAAAAGTAATCAGGGGATTTAAATATCATAAAATTGTAGAATTAATTTTGTAGTAAATAATTTTTAATTAAGCAAAAATGTAACTTATCCGATCCTAACCCTATTTAAAAATGTAGTTATAATTTATTTTTTAAAATAGTTTATCTTTATGATTCAAATAAAACTAAACCTTTAAGATAATATATAAAATATGTTTCCTGAAGACAGTTACCCAAATCATCCAAGGCTTAAAGAACGCAAGAACACAAGTGGAAGAGTGTAATCCGGAACTGAAGTGAAGCTAGGTTTGCGAGTTGGACACGACAACATTGCACTGGGACTCTCGCGCATGAAGTTTTCTCAGTCCGTCGAAACTTAAAAAGGTGTCTATATGTTTTTTCTTCAGTTACTTGTTTGTTCATTTTGCTTGAGCTTCTCACTAGTCACTATTTTACTTCTTCGACTTCATAAAGGGTTCAATTTCAGTTGGAACCTTGTTCTAGTAATCATTGCTAACCCTGTTGCACTTTCGAAATATTTTTTAGTTCAATTTCCTTCAATTTTTCTTGTTAATACTTGAATTAATAAAGAAGAGGTAAGTGGGTAATTTGTCAAATTGGTTACTTCAAAGTCCATGATTGCCCACTCTTTTGCAGTGCTTCGGATCAATCCGTGGGGATCTTGAATGAACTATGCCTATGGCACCAATTAACCTTTTTGATGCTATTGCTGGGATATAATGCTTCTACTTAGTGTTTGTTACTTGTTAAGTTGGTGATTTTGCCTTGGTATATGTTGAAGGGAACACATGGGGCTTTATTTTATAACTAAGTTCCTTGAAGTTTTGCAAATTAACTAAGGGTTTTATAAGAGTTATCTTGTAGGAAAGATGATTGTGTTATGTTATAGAGATTCGTTTTGCATGCTGAAGTTTTTTTTTTGCCGCGGGCCTCACAAAATGATGTGTGTGTAGGAAAATTTTTGTGGTGATATTAAATGATAGATTATAAACCCATTAACTAATGGTGTTGCATTTGTGCTGCATTTTTTTCCTTTTCTTTTTATTTTAAACATGGTGGACCCCACATTTATTGTCTCTATAGCATGACAAGAGAAAACATGATACTTGTTTTTCCCTTAATTTATATATCAAAATGGTGTTGCAATCCTTTTTTTTTTCAGTATGGTAGTTTCTTACTATTCATTCCTCGTTTTGAGTATTAGGTTGTGACGTGCTTAATTTCATGACAGGTCTACTGAGATATGTCTTCTGATAGTGCAAAGGAAAATGCATCAGTAGTTGATTCATCAGTAACTGAATTGAAGCAGGACATTGGAAATTCAGATGAACCAGGTGGTGATAATGTTTTCGCACATGTATCATGTGTAATAAGGAGCTTCCATTATCTCCTATATGTTTTTTTTCTGCAATCAAAATAATATTATCTTCAGGCCATCGTTATGTTGGAGATGCGAATGTGACAATAATTGTATTTGGTCTTTTTGATATTTTGCTCTATTTGATAAAACTTGTGAATTTGTGCTGCATTTGATTGGTGTTTAATAGTACCATGATTTGAGTTTTATATTTATCATTCTTGTAATATGGAAAAACCTTGCCGCAATGAATTCCAGGTGAGCACTGGCTTAGTTAGTAAAGAATGAAATAGGGCGCTTATCATATAAGTTTATATGCATGCCCAAAAGACCAAAACATTTCTAAAAGACATGTATATATGTATATGAAATTATGTGTATATGTACATGTTAGGATTGCTTTTTTGTTTTGGTTTTGTTTCTTCTCGAGATTTTATTTCTTTTCCCTTCTGAGTTGGGATTTATCTGTATATATTTTATTAGAGAGCTCAAGTTACAAGGTTAATGGGGAAAGTAAAAGAACTAGGGCTGGTAAAGTGGGACGTTCTCATTCTCAAACTGGGCTTCCGACTGGAACTGGAATGGAAAAATTATATAACACAAAGTACTTTATCATTAAGAGCTTGAATCACCAAAATATCCGTTTGTCAGTTGAGAAAGGAATTTGGGCTACTCAAATCATGAACGAACCAATTTTGGAAGAAGCCTTTCATGTAAGACCCATCCTTTCTGATCTTAACTTTTACTGTTGAATTTTATTTTTTATAAGTTCAGAAAGAACTAGAAAAAAATTACAATAAGATACAATGAACTTTCTGTCTTGCAGAATGCAGGTAGAGTAATACTTATATTTAGTGTCAACATGAGTGGTTCCTTCCAAGGATATGCGCAAATGACGTCCTCCATTGGGTGGAGGAGAGAAAATGTTTGGGGTGAGGGAAGTGATAAAAGTAATCCCTGGGGTCACAGTTTTAAGGTCAAATGGCTGCAGTTATGTGACTTGCCTTTTCATAAGACTCTTCATCTCAGGAATCCATTGAATGACTATAAACCTGTCAAAATTAGCAGAGACTGCCAGGTTCCCTTTAAATTGAGAACTTTGTTGTTTTCCTTTTCTCTCTAGGACCTTGGAAAAAGCATATATTATATGACTCTGAATAAAGTGTCTTTCCAGGAGTTATCTCCAGATATTGGTCTAGCTCTTTGTGAACTCCTTGACGGTAAGAATGATTTCAGTGGCCAGCTGACCAGGTAATACAGAGAAGTGAAAGATGGTGTTTTTAGCCGCATTTTTCAGGATGCTTGCTGCTTACTGGTTTCTGCTTTGCAGTTCATCCAGGGATGCTTTTTCTTCGAAGAGGCAGTCTGCCATGACTCCAAGCTCCATAGACAACAAAGACTGTAACTTCCCTCCACTGTATATGTCTTGGTCAATGCCATTACCTTATCCTTCCTCACTGTACCAAAATCAAGCTGAAGCAAATAGATTTCATTCAGCAAACCATAGAATCAATGGGACAAATTTCACTGAAATATTGCCTGTAACTTCTGGGTCATCAAAAGTAGCAGGGAGTAAACGTTCTCATTTTAGTGGTCATATTCCTAAGCTACAAGTTGACAAGGATGTGGCTTCTCAATTTGATGTTTGGGGCCTGTCTGCTGAAAGCCCTTTAGCTAGTACCCTAACTGAGGATGATTTTCTCGACATGGTACAAGAATATTATCTTTCATTCTCTCATCTTTTTATTTTACATCCTATTTTTTTTTTTCTCCACATTTTTCATTTAGATTTACGTTAAGAATCTACTTTAAGGAATGGCTTGCAAATATCTGAATTTGACAAAGTGAAAGTCAGTAATAGAGGATATTATGTTTAGGGAAGAGGAAATATCTTCTGACCTGCATGTTCTTTGCTGGAATCATGGAAGGAACTTTTACTGATGTCTATTTATGCTATCATGATTCTGTTAGTTGTCTGTTTGCTTATTTCATAAGAATTTGGGGATTGTAAAATTTAGACAAAGTTTTACATTGGCCCTCTTGTTAACTAATGTGGTGATGGGAAATCCAACTTGTCATGCCTTCAGTTAGTACTCCTCCATTCCTGAGCTTCTTTGATGCCTTACATGCACAAGCAATTTGGCCCATAATCCATAATATTAAAATTAAATTAATTGTCATCTAGTCTGCCCTTTTGAGTTTTGAAGAATTCTCGAAGAAGTTAAAACATAGCTTAGATTAAAGATGGCCATGCTCTATGATTATAAGGGTTCATCTGGTGTCCAGTCATTGGATATAAGGTTTTGTCCAGTCATCACATTATAACTATGTATTTATAATATTAATACATAGTTATAATATTAAAGTTGTACTTTTTTCATTTTCCACGTCAACAGACTAGTTTATGAAGAGAGAGAAAAAAGTATAACTTTAACATTATAACTATGTATTTCCCGGAGTACATGGTTATAATGCGGTGACTGAACAAAACCTTATATCCAGTGACTGGACACCCAATTTTCCCTAATTATAATCACAGTAAATGAATATTTCCTAATATTGGTTGTTGAGCACACTCGCAAGATCTGGTGCGGTGACCGAACAAAACCTTATATCCAAGACACCCAATTTTCCCTAATTATAATGACAGTAAATGAATATTTCCTAATATTGGTTGTTGAGCACACTGGCAAGATCTGGTTAGAAAACATTTGATGGATCAATTTTTCACTGGATTGGGGAATTTAAACTTTATGTACAGGAACATTTTCTTGTTGATGTACTTCAAATTCCTTCTCCCCACTTTGTTCCTGGGATCCCAAAAAAGATGTCGAAGCCTGTTATTGCTGTACTGGATATTGAGTTCCTAGAAATTTTTAGGTCTTGGGGCTGTTGATTAAAATCTGCTGCATGATGCTGGCAGGAGAAAGGGTTATCTATTGTGTTAATTGAATTCCTGATGTTTGTATAATTGGAATAACTTTTTGTTTCAAACTGCATGTTTCTTCTGTTAATTGATTTGGTTGCAGTCCTATGAAGAATACCTGGAGGCCCATACCAGATGCAAGAAACAATTATTCTCCGGTGTCAGTATACAGATCAATATTATTTCACTCATTTTCTTTCATGTTTATGTATGTGTCATATGAAGCTATAACATGGTCATCAAAACTCTTGTAGGCAACTAAATCATCTCGCAGTTGGAATCATTGAGAAGTAATTCAAATGATGATGATAGGTAACGATCTTTCTTGTTATCATAAGTCAGGCTAGTTAGTCAATTCTGTGATTTCTTAACAGGGATTTTACATTTTGCAGGAACTTGGACGAGTTTGTTAGAGACAGGAGCAGACGTATTCATCAGTAATATCTGCCTTGGATGTAACTGCTCCTCCAACATAGTAGCAAAATGAAAGTCAATAGTAACTGTAATTTGTATAAAATTAGAACTTAATGTTGTACTTAATGTACCATATTATGTGATTCAAATACAGCGTTTGAGGCTTGTTTACCAAATGTACAAAATTGAGGTTGACAAAATGCCCCTTATGGAAGAGTGTCAGGAGAGATGCATAATTTTGGTTTAGGGAGAGCAAGAAATATGATAGAAGATTATTACTTCCTTCTTATGACATATATCCGGTAGAAACATGCTCAGTTTATACATGAACGTGTTTTGATTTTGTAGATATGAGGATTAGTGAGTTTAGTTTTTATTTACTGTCAAATTATGTGATCATACCTCATTAAACCAGTGATTACGATGATAAATATTTGATATATTAATTTTCTATATTAATATGACACAGATGATAATATAATACTCACATAGGATCAAAACTAAATTCTTACTTTGTTGCATTCAGCTTGTCGACCAAATTTTTTGAGTTTTTTACTTGATAGTTAGCTCTTTTTTGGTGTTGTGATCTAGTAGTATTGGATCTTAATTGCATACGACCGCATAATTCATTTCTTTGGTTTGATAAAGGTTGACCATTTATGATGATATTAAAAAAAATTATGATGATGTTTTTTGCAACTTAATTATAAATAATTGACATAATTAAATTGGGATAGTTACCATTGAATATTTGGACACAAAAAGAAAAGAAAGGGTAACCCGCACAAGAGGGAGTCCTTGGCCATCTAGTAAAAATTCTTTGTTTCTTATTTTAATTTGTGAGGAGTAAAGTTACTAAATTAGTTTTTTCCTTTTATAAAAAGTTATCAAAATTGGTATGTGCTAGAAAATATCTAAAAGCTAACTCTATATATTAATAAGGGGAAAACAATTCTTATGCCACATGAAAATTGAACTCTTCTGCTATAGACTCATGGAAGTTTGTCTTGAGTTTATTTTTATTTTTTAAATTTCTGAAGTGGTGGGTCCGTTTGATGTTTGAGTCTGCAGGACAATGATGTTTTCTTCAATAGCCGGAGAAAAGTAACGCCATATTAATAATATGGTTTATCGTTTCTCCTGTAATAGGAGATAAAATTATCTTCAATAACTTTAAAATTATATCGTTTTAAGGATTGAAAGAATTAATTAAAGATATTTTAATAAAATTCGTTCAATAAATAAATAAAATTCTTAAAATATCATTCATTAATTCCATCATCCCACAAAATGAAGTAATTTTGGGCTTGTTATATCGTGTTGCATGAGATATATTTTCCCGTTAATAATAAGGTTAAAAATACACTTAATACACGCTTGCCAAGCTTAAGTGGTACATACTTGATTCCGCCTAAGTAATCTTGGGTTAAAGTCCATTTGAATGCAAAAAAATTCTCTTTGAAAGATTTAGCCCCACATGAGTTGCATGTTCCAAGCTCGAACATGATTGACTCCCATGGAGTAGGGGTGTAAATTGGCTAGGCCGACCTACGATGGGTCTACTATCTAGCCTATATTAGGTAAGACTTGACTTATAGACCTAGACTTTTAAAAAAATCTTCTTCTTTTTTTTGATAAACAAAAAAAAAAAACCTATTTAAAAAGCAATCCGTTGGCTTTTTTATACATGTCGGGCTTATAAATCTATAAACTGGACTATATCATGTGTTTATTTTAAATAAAATAAATAGAATTATTATTTTAATATTTTGAATAATAAAATAATATTATTTTAATTATTTTTTAATCATTAAATATTTAATAGACTTAAATAGACTAATAGGTCTAGACCAATGTTTTTAACTCTTTAAATATAAGTAACACCAAACTTATAATCTACATAAATTAAGAGGTGAGATATTCATACTACTAAAAAATTTTACTACCATTTACTACCCGTCACATCACCATTAGATCAATGAGAAAGAATATTAAAAAAAATTTGGAGAAAGAGAAAATATTAATCTAATAATGATTAAATAGATAATAAATTGGTAATAGAAAATTTTAATAATGAACTAGTGAAAGCCAAACTTAACTTATCTTTTATTAAAGCCAAACTTAACTTATCTTTTATTAAAGTATAGGCTGGCCTCATATATTTACGGTACGGGCGCCTGTAATTTATCTGTGAAAAATAAAAGATTTATTCTTAACTTATCTTCTATTAAATTTTAAATTTAAATTCTAAATCTATGAATGTATTCTGTTTAGATGAAGTAAAAATTGTAGTTTGTGAGTTGGTGGGAGGAATGTGAGTGATGGGAAGCAGCGGAGAAGTGGTTGGCAAAGAGGAGGTTATCGCAAAACTGAAGGACGATGGCGACTTTGACCGGCTTCGTTTGAATATCGTTCGTAAGCTCAAAGACAACGTATGCTTAATTATCTTTTATTTCATTTTGGGGTTTATATATATTTCGGATTTGTGCTTCTTCTGATGGAATTCAACGGAGTATTCATATTGATTGTAATTCGTAATTGTCTGCAACAGTGTGATGAGTTTTTAGATCTTCGTTTAATGTGCCATTTGGTTTATGACCTTGAATTTTTCTAATTTAACAACTAACTAAGGTTGAATGTCTGTACTCTGTAATACTGAATCCGACAATTTTTTACAGCAAGAGTTGCGACAAGATATTACCTCAATTGTGAAGCAATCAGTTGCACTCAATCGCCCTGGAGCAGAAAATTTTAAACCTAGACAACTTTCTGATGCCATATATGAAGAGGTTGGGTAAGTTACCTGTTCTGTTAAATTGTGCATTTTTTACAGTTTTACTCTTGATTCTTGAGGTTCCTAATCAAATTTCATTTGTTATGAATCATGCTGTGTCTGTGTGTATACTCATTTTTAAAGTGGTTGGTTCAGTTTATGTGGAAACTGAATTTTTATTTTGCTTTATTTTGTTTTTACCAGTGATAAAGTAATGAGCCAGATATCCGATAGTTTATGGCAAATAATCAGATCAAATGATGGAATGAAAAGTGAAATCGTAGAAACAGTGCAATCTGTCTATGACAAACTGGCAAACCCGAAAGGGAAAGATGAGGTTATGTTATCCACATCTGATGTGATGCCAATTCAAAGACAAGATGAAACGGCGTCAGGTTCTGAGATTGATGATGCGTTGCATGGAAATGAGCCAGAAGAACCACCAGGTTTCACTCTCTTAAATAATCATATAAATAATAACAATCATGAGGACCAGAATAAAGGGAAGGCACAGGTTCAGAGGCAAGAATCCACTGCAGAGCAGAAGGAAGATTCCCACCTATTACAGGATACACTTGGTGAAGATGATGTTAATAGTAATGTGCCTCCTGGATTTTCAGCAGATGTGGAGCACAATCCACCATCTGATTGCGGTGATGAAGACCCTGATGTACCTCCTGGTTTTGGTTGATGAATTGGAAGGTGTTTCAATTTTTCTTCTGTTCTGCAACCCTCACTGTCGTTGAGTGTCACAGATGTCAAATTTTCTGTTTATGGTTCTGACTGAGCCAGCTAAAAACATGTGACAATTTGGATGTCTCTTTACATCCCAATCTAATTTTGGATGCATTATTTTTTTCTGATTGGCTTGAGGTCAATTATTACCTGTAATTTTTTGTAGGAACTCGTACCAATTTTTTCTGAAATGAATGCTGGATCTTCATAATGAATTTTTTTAAAGCTATTGACAAACAGAACTCCTCTTCAATCAAGAGTTTCTGGTTTCTGTATATTTGTCTTCATTTTGTTGTTTTTGTACAAAGAGGGTGAAATAAAATCGGTTAAGTTATAACAGTGTTTGTATCAGTATTTGTTGGATTTCCTTAAGACAGAGAAAATATGTGTCTCTGGAGCGGTTTCTATTTATTTTCCGCTATTCCATGCTCTTGCCTACCCCAACTGATTTGGGTTAAACATGATGTTGATGTGTTCCCATGCTCCTCTCATATTGGTGTGTTCGAATCAGTATCTTGCATATTTTGCTAAATCTTTCTTTTTATTCAGCTGAACGGAGATTTTGTTAAGTATTTAAGTTGTGAGTACAAACATTTTAGAAAATGATGATTGACACAAACTCATCAACTAGTCTTGTATATTTGGCTGTTTGAAAAGTTTTTCAATTGATGGTTTACACAAATATATTTAACACCCACGTAATTTATTTTTGTTAGTGTTGTATCTTCCTTTCCATAGTTCTCTAGTATTTCTTTACATTTTGTTAGCGATAATCTTTCATTGTTTTGCTGGCGGACATTTTTTATCTAGAAAGACATTTTGCTTTTTCTATTTCCTTGCACTTCTTTCATGTTCATGACAGAATTTGTAAGGAAGATTTCAAAATCTTTTGGTGATCTAGTTTAAATTTTGCTTATGCATAGAATGAACATAGAAATGAAAATGGTGCCAGTGTACGATTAAAATTTTGCCACTTATTATGTGTTGTAGCAAGTAGTACAATTTTCTGACCATTACACTGGTTCTTTGGTAGTGCAAGTTGCTGCTTGCTTACATTATTGTTTTATACAAACTTGACCGAGATAGGGCTCCTGACAGTGTGTTGTGCAGAGACCCACTTTAGGAACCCTTGAGCATATTCCCTTGTCTTATTACCCACTCCCATACGGCTGAATGTCACTGAATATGTCTCTTTCTGGTTTGCTTTTGAAAAATGAAGCATATTAGGATGGACCTTCACATCAACCCCTACTGGTGCCATAATTATGACAACATAAGATGAATAGGACTCACCAACATTTGTCACTGTCCTTGTGAATGTCTGTGAGGAACCAAGCACAACAGAAAATGAGGGGTAGTTGAGCTCTCCTTCGGGAATGCTTGAAGTTTGACAGCACTTAATTGCTCTATGTGCAATGATACCCACTTCCCTATCACTGTAGCCTAAACCACACAGATAAGGTATATAATCATCAGGTTGGATATCATATACTAATCCAGGATCATTTGCTCTTGATGGATTCACGTGGCCGGAACCTGTGGCAAAGATATCTGCAGGCTGAAGTGTTTCATCAACAATGGGTTTGTGTTCTAAATTTAGTATGTCTGCAGAAGTCATCATGGCAGATTTTATGGCAGCTGGTGACCAGTGAGGATGAGAGCTTTTGAGCAAAGCAGCAATGCCACTAAGATGTGGGCATGACATTGATGTGCCAGACATTATGTTGAAATTGAGTTTTGAATTGGTGTTGTTATTCGGGGGGAATGGCCAGGCAGCTAGGATGTTCACGCCTGGTCCTATGATATCTGGTTTCAAAATACCAGGACTTGGCAGGTTGGGACCTCTTGAAGAGAAGGATGCAACTGCGGGAGCTAGGGAGTTTCCTATTATAGTTCCCTTAAATAAAATGGTGGCTTTAGGTGTTGCAGTGGAATTTATATAGGCCTGAATCTTTACTCCAGCAGCATGGCTTACATGCGTTGCAGGTAGAACATGTACATCAGCTTCGAGACTGAAGCCATTTTTTTTATCGTTCATAAGAATCATGGCTGCACCACCTGCTCTTTCTACCTCTGCTCCTTTGTCAATTCTTCCTATACCCCCTCCTCTCTCACACAAAACAACCTTGCCTCTGAAATCATTGCCATGCAAGGATCCGTTAGCACAGAATGCAGATTCTTGTTTGCCATTCTTTCCAGCATACACTAAGGGTAGCAATGTCGGAGAAAAATTGGAAGGCTGGAAAACAGATTCACCATGAAATTCTCGCCCATTTCCAAGCTTTGCTGTTGCCACAATGCTTCTGTCAACAGTGCTTGCTCCCACTGTGAGGATCCATGGGGCTCCGTTAACTAAGGTGCCACTGGAAGGGCCAGAGTTTCCTGCTGCACAACTTACAAATATTCCCTTCTGAATCGCTGCAAATGCACCTATTGCAGCGCTATCATTGAAAAATGGACGTGGCTCACTTAAACCAAGGGATATTGATATTACATCCACGCCATCTTCCATGGCTGCATCTAACGCAGCTAGTATATCACTCTCAGGGCAGTCTACTCCAAAGCATACTCTGTAAATTGCCAGGTGAGCATAAGGGGCCATTCCTGCTGCTGTGCCTTTGGCATTTCCTAGCACTTCGGCATGGTTCACAAAAGCACCAGCTGCTGTGCTTGCTGTGTGAGTCCCATGTCCATCCTCATCAATTGGTGTCTCTGCTTTCCCTCCTTTCATTGCCATAGCTGCGATGTTGAAAGCCCTTGCTCCAATTAGTTTGTTGTTACATGCTGTCCCATTAAGTTCGCATCTCCCTTTCCATTTGGGTGGTGGTGGTGGTATTCCTGCATCACTAAATGAAGGGTGGTTAGGCGTGATTCCAGAATCCACGATCCCAATAATAACTCCCTTTCCAAAATTCGATTCCTTCCATAGTCCAATTGGTTGCTGCAAACCCAAAAATTTTGGGGTATGTGTGGTTTGACGATGTAGTATCCTTTCGGGATGAGCTGAAATAAAGCCATCCTTCTTTTCTACAGCTCTCAGCTCCTCTTGAGTGAGTCTTGCAGCAAAACCACTCAACACGTTCCGGTATGAATAAATCATCCTTGGCTGTTGGTTGTAGCTCATAATAGTAGGTGGCATGAATGAATGGTACCAGCTCTCCAAATCTTCAGATTGAGTAAATATCTTAGACTCTGGCCTTTCCACATGGATAATGTATGTTTTTGAACTGCTTGTCTCTGTACTCTCAGTGGTAAGGGGCAGTTCACTTCCTTGAGCAAAATGAATAAGGAAGCTCAATGCGAAAGTGAGAGCAATGAAAAAGAAAGAATCCATGTTGAGCAGAAACTTTACTCTCTGCTTGATGGAAGAATGGAAAACAAAGGTTCTTTATTTAGTTTGGTGTGCTTTGAACATTTGCTCAATATCATACACATACATATAAGGAAACCAGATCTTGTACTATGTTAACAGAGAGAGGAAAGCCGGCATTTGCATGTGGATGACCTGATATTTTAATGTAATGTATTCCTAATGAGCATGGTTATGTATGTCGCGAATCGGTATTCTGTTTATTCTTATGTCGGCAACAATGGTTTATATTTCTTTAAAAAGGTTCTTGTTGTCTTGCGGCTCCTGCCATGTTCTGTTTAACTTAATTGGTAGGAAGATTGCTTCATGGAATCATGGATGAGACTCAGTCCTTTGAGCTGTACTCCGTGCAGGTTATATCTTTTGCATTTGCCATGCTGCCCCCATTTGGAGTTTCCCTACGGTCCCTGGAATATTAGCTGAATGCAATTCCCTACTGTCATGGTGAACTTGAAAGATCTAAATCTTGGGCTCAAGAAATTGTAGGTGATAACAACTCTTGAATTCAAATCTATGGAAATTACGAATTCAGAACATAATCAAATGAAATAACCATTAATTACTCTATCCGTTTGAAACTATTTGTTTTTTATTTATTCACTTTTGTGATATAAAATTAGGGCTTAATATTTTTGTTTTTAATGCAAAAAATAATTATGTCACATTTATATAAAAGCGAGTAGCTTCCATTAATTTTTTCTTTCTCTCATTTTCACAATGAGCTAGTAGCTTCCATTAATTTTTTTTTCTCTTATTTTCACAATGGGACTTATTATCTTTTTTTGTGAGTGTAACAGAAAAATATTTTATGGCAAAAACAGAAATAATTTTTTTTTCATAAAATTATAAAATTGTCGTTTGTAATAATTGATTTTCTTTTAGAGCTAACAAGACAAAAATGTAACAACTGAAGTTAAAAAACATGACCAGTGCGATTGTTTAAGGGCTTTGAGTCTTTATGTAATTAAAAGAGATCCTAAAAACATGGTGGGGCCACCATGCTTATTTTTTAAAAAAAAATAAATAATTTTTTTTTAAAAAAAAAATAGGAGGGAGAATAGTTTATTTAACCGGAGAAACTATTCTCTCATTGTGTAATGAGAAAACTAAATAAAAAAATGTTTAATTGGAATATACAATTATTGTACAGAAGTTTTACAGTAAAATTCATCATTATTTAACTATCATAATCTTATTCTCTTAGAAATAAAAATAATAAAAATAAATCATGATGTATTAAAATATTAGTAGATGTTAATAGAGATGTTAGTTAATCAGTATGAAATGATTATGTTACTATATCTTATGCTTAAGAGGAACCAAATAATGTCAGAATATAACATAAATAAATAAAAATATTTCTTGTTTAACTTTTTTAATTTTTTAAATATTAGTTCTTATTTTAAAATTACAAAAAATATAATTTTAAATTAAATATATTAAAATACATAAAATAACTTGCACAAATCTTTTAAATAAAAAGATTGTATCTTCGTTGAATGATTTTTTCAAAATAAGGTTTAGGGTTTATATATATATAGAGGGGGGATATTTTGACCACCAAATTTTTTTATTATTAACTTACTACTTATCTAATCACCATTAGATCAAAGAGAGAGAATGTTAAAAAAAAAATTGAAGATAGAGAAAATGCTAATTCAATGGTGATTAGATAGTTAGTAAGTTGGTAGTGAAAAATTTTGGTAGTGAGAATATCCCTCCTCATATATATATATATATATATATATATATATATATATATATATATATATATATAACAACAACAAAAATAATTTGAATAAAAATATTCACAGTCACACGATATAATTCAATCTGGATCATAGCTCGATTTAATTAATTTAAATTTGTTGCATAAAAATAATTAATAATCATGTCAAGCACAACGGGAATATTTGGATAAAATTATAAATTTATTGCTTGGTAATAAATAATGAATTTTTTTTCTTCCAAGAATGCACATCACGATGATGGTGGTTGGCTGACAACATTGGTTGGCCAATGGTGGGCTAATCTTGGCGTTGGTGGTGATGTCAGTTAGTGTTGGCTAGTGGCGGAAATGACTAGTGATGAAGCTGGTTATCACATTCTCATCAAGGAGGTCGAGCTGTAGAGGCGTAGAGTATTATATTCCGAAGAAGAGTTTCTTATCTCATTCTAAACCAAATTCGTTTTTTTTTTAATAACTCGGATGTATTCTCATTCAAACTCCTCCAGTCACTTTATCCTCAGAGTACGATCCTGTAGGCTAATCCCTCATTGGAACAACAGGTGTATTGATTGAGCTTCCGAGATGAGTCACTTTATCCTCGGAGTACGATCCTGTAGGCTAATCCCTCATTGGAACAACAGGTGTATTGAGCTTCCGGGATGAGACTAATCTTCCGACCGAGAATGAGTCACTTTATCCTCGGAGTACGATCCTGTAGGCTAACCCCTCATTGGAACAACAGGTGTATTGAGCTTCGTACGATCCTGTAGGCTAATCCCTCATTGGAACAACAGGTGTATTGAGCTTCCGGGATGAGTCACTTTATCCTCGGAGTACGATCCTGTAGGCTAATCCCTCATTGGAACAACAGGTGTATTGAGCTTCCGGGATGAGACTAATCTTCCGACCGAGAATGAGTCACTTTATCCTCGGAGTACGATCCTGTAGGCTAACCCCTCATTGGAACAACATGATGAGACTAATCTTCCGGGATGAGACTAATCTTCCGACCGAGAATGAGTCACTTTATCCTCGGAGTACGATCCTGTAGGCTAACCCCTCATTGGAACAACAGGTGTATTGAGCTTCGTACGATCCTGTAGGCTAATCCCTCATTGGAACAACAGGTGTATTGAGCTTCCGGGATGAGTCACTTTATCCTCGGAGTACGATCCTGTAGGCTAATCCCTCATTGGAACAACAGGTGTATTGAGCTTCCGGGATGAGACTAATCTTCCGACCGAGAATGAGTCACTTTATCCTCGGAGTACGATCCTGTAGGCTAACCCCTCATTGGAACAACATGATGAGACTAATCTTCCGGGATGAGACTAATCTTCCGACCGAGAATGAGTCACTTTATCCTCGGAGTACGATCCTGTAGGCTAACCCCTCATTGGAACCCCTGACCCACAAAATTTTTCCGAGAATTTGCTTGAGGCAGGATTTGAACCCCTGACTCAAGCAAACCCTTGCTAGCTCAGTTGCCAACTGAGCTAGGGGGTTAAACCAAATTCTTTTTTAGAATAACTTATTGGTGGGTTAGATAAAATGAGTTAGCAAGCCAAACTAAACTTATTAATTATCATACCTATTTTATCAAGGTTTTACTTTTCTCATGTTATAGGAGAGATGTTATCTTATGTTGTGAGATAAATTAAGTGGGGTCCACCAATTTTTAAAAAAGAAAAAAGAAAAAAAAAAGAGGGGCACATCTTTTTATGTGAGTGTGACATGAGAGATATATCTTATGTAACATAAGAGTATTATTTTCCTTTTATCAATTATCATATCTTGTTGATTAATCAAATAATGAATAAAAATATGACATTATAGCCTATTATGCACTATCCCCACTATCGTATCCATCAGCCCCTAAAAAGTAGAAGTTTCAGTATCATTGATAATGATAGTGACTAAGTTAAAATCCATTAGATTGTTAGAATCGTAATATTTTTATAGGCTATAAATAATTTGTACATTCATATTTATTTCTCTGTCATTACATTTATTTTTGTATTTGTGCAGTAACATAACACTAATTTTTAAAATTGAAATGTAACCTAATAATTTTAAATCTTTAAATGTCTTTTTATTTCCTCCTGTTTGTTCATTAAATCATAATATCTTTGGTACAACGCAATATGAAGTCATGGTTGTCTTCTTTCAGTCAAAATTGTTTATGTTGAGTCCGTGATTACACTCTTAATTTATTTGTGCATGTTGCATTTCTTTTCTTATTTTTGTCATTTATTAGAAGAAAAAAATACCTTTGTACAGCAAAGCTGCAAGGTACACATCTCAAGCTGCCAATCTCGCTGTAAAGCCAGCCACGTTTGTTTTATGGGTTTTATGTTTATTATGTTGTAGGAAAAGTGATTGTGTAATGTTATAGAGATTCATTTTGCGTGCCATATTTTTTTCTTTTTTCTTTTGTTTTAAAATGTGTGGGTCCCACAAAATATTGTGTGTGTAGGAAAGTTTGTTATGTTACGTTAAAGGAGGAAATAAAAACTCTTATTTGATTATGTGCTTGTGCGTGCTGTCAAGTATAGGCCAAAAATATATTCCCATTAACGGTAGATGTAAATATGTAATCTTGAAATTTTGAATTTTTTTATGAAATAAACGATTGGAAAAAAAGTTTTTTTTTTTAAGAAATGTGTAAAACAAACACTTATAGCCGTACTAGATTTTCTTTTTTTGAGAAAAATACATGGTTGGAAAAACTGTTATTTTTATTTTTTTTACATATGAAAAAAGTAAAAAGAGAAATTTATTTATTTCTTCCCTCTCTTTTTTTCTCAGAAAAGAATGGTGCTGGACATGTTTATAAAAAACAAGGTGTAAAAGTAATATTGTTTTAACTGTAATTTGGTTTCTGTGGTCATTGTGCAATTTTAATCCCAATAAATTTTTACAATAATTAAATTTCTCAATTTTTTAATTGAGAAAAAATCTATCTATAATAATTAGTGGCGTCACCATTGTTGACACTTTAGCGAGTCGGAATCTTACTATTTTGGTCCAATTAACTTTTTGCAATAATTAAATTTCTCAGATTTTTTAAATGAAAAGAATGACCATGTTTGATTTATGTTTTGCAAAACACTTTTTTAATTTTCAGAATAAAAAAATTAAAAAACTCGTTTGGTAAGATTTATTCTGTAAAAAATGTTTTTTCTGTTTTTAAAATCAAATTTATAGAACATGTCTGAATTATTTTTGTTTTCTGTTTTTGTTCTCAACTTTCAAAAAGAAATAAATATATAGAAAATAATTGTTTTAAAAAAAAAAAAATCAGAACATAATCAAAGACACCAAATCTATCCATAATAATTAGTGACGTAATCATTGACACTTTAGCGAGTTGGAATGTTGCTATTCCAAAAGAATCAAGCCACCGAACCAACACACCTTCTCAAATGTCTCTCACATATTAGAAAAAACATGTTTAACTCTTTGGTTGTTGTCTATCCTCGAAAGGTTTGAATTTCTGTTGTGCTTACAAATGCACCTTTCTTGTTGAATCTGAATTGTGATCACAACATGAACTATAGCAAGCGGTAAGAGAGGCTATGTGCTTTTTAATCGGAACACAGTGTTCATTTTATGTAAGGGCCATTCTTTGGGACAATAGCACCGTACTACGAAATTTTTGTGAAAGATTTTTCAAGTAAAAATATATTTGATGAGTTTTGGCAATCCCATCGGAAGAAATGACAAAACTAGTCTCGTCGTGTATTGTTACTCTCGGAATCTGCAGGCAATCCCGTAGAAGAAGTTGATGGTACCCAATTCTTTCATAGACATTGACGACACTCTCACTCTACGTCAGCTACATGTATGTCAACCCCATCAGACACATTAACAGAACTAGTGAAATAAAATTAAATTAATCTCGTCAAAGTATTTGACGGTATCTAATTATATTCATACATAGACCTGCACTTTGTTTATCACTGATTTTAATTTCTAAAATATTATATAATACCATCATATGTTAAGTGAACAGAAGATGTACCTCCAACCCACCCTTAAAAACATGTTTTATTATAAAAATTGAGAGATAGCTCAATTAACTTCAAATCATGTTTGATAATCAGGTCTTGAAGACTCATACTTGATTTTTTTTTTTACAGTGATAGGACCATGTCTAAATAATATGGTGTTGGATTTAACTTGCTTTCTACATTGATAGGCACATTTTATGTATCTAATTGTATTTTATGCATTTACATAGGAATAATTTACACAACTTATGCTTATATCATCAGGATAAATAAAATTAGAATATAATAAATAATTTACACAAATCAATTATATACATAAAATGTGCCTATCAATGTAGAAAGCAAGTTAAATCCAACACCATATTATTTAGACATGGTCCTATCACTTTTTTTTGTTTAAAAAAAAAAAAAAAAACCAAGTGTGAGTCTTCAAAACCTGATTATCAAACTTGATTTGAAGTTAATTGAGCTATCTCTCAATTTTTATAATAAAACATGTCATATTTTTAGGGTGAGTTTGGGTACATCTTCTGTTAACTTAACATATGATAGTATTATATAATATTTTAGAAATTAAAATTAGTGGTAAACAAATAGAGGTGGCAATATGGCTTGAGCCCAGCGGGTCAACCCGTCAAAACGGGGCGGGTTAGGTTGAGGTTTTCAACCCACCTCAACCCGCCTCGCCTAGAAGTGGGTCAAAACGGGTTTAACTCGCCGCGGGGCGGGTTGACCCGCTGGGTTATAATTTTTTTTTTACAATTAGGTAGTATTTTATTAGTCCTTAAATTTTTGTGATATCCAACTTTTTTTTATCTTAATACTTCCTAGAAAAAATAAAGAATAACAATTTTATTTATGACAAATGTTATCTATATATAAGTTTCTAAAGAATGTTTGACAAATATTAGTATACATTTAATATTGAGACTAAAAAAATATAGATAAGTGTGAAATAAAATAAAATAATATTAGAAAAATTCATAAAATATAATTTATTTTTGAATTTTAATTAATTTTTTTTAAATTGGCGGGTTGGTGGATTGACCCGCCAAACCACCATAAAACGGGGTGGGTTCATTTTTCCAACCCATATTTTTTTGCAGGTCAACCCGCCCCGCCCCGTTTTTGGCGGGTTGGTGGCGGGGCGGGGCGGGTCAACCCAAATTGCCACCCCTATAAGCAAAGTGTAGGTCTGTCGTTCAACAGTACGGATATAATTAGATACTGTCAAATACTTTGACAGGATTAATTTTATTTCACTAGTTCCGTTAATGTGTCTGACGGGATTAGCATACATATAGCTGGTCGTCAATGTCTCTGACGAGACTGGGTACCGTCAGCTCCTCCTACGGAACTGCTTGCAGTATCTGACGTGGACCAGTAGTTCCGTAACAATACATGACGGGACTGGTTTTATCATTCCTTTTGACGTGTTAGACAGCATTAGTCCGGCAGAACTTATCAAATGTGCTTTTATTTGAAAAATCTTTCACAGATTTTTTTTAGTACGATGCTTTTGCCGCCATTCTTCTCTACTCCTACCTAACAAATATGTGCAAACTGCATTCCACTAACTAACATTTAATTGTTTTTCATGTTCCTTTTTCATCACAGATCAATGCAAAAGTTCTTGATGGGATTCAAGTTCCAGTATATGTTGTTACTATTACTCTTTTGAACATGCAAGCATTAGATGACTATGATCCTCCAGCATATAAGAAAATGCCAAGGATGGCGCGTGACTGCAGACCATCATGGTTCAAAGATTGTACAGGTCGTACGAGAAATCGGGAAGGGGTCTTTTGGTGGATTATACACTAAGAAGGATATAATGGTGGGTGAGAACTATGTCAGAAAAGGTTTTGGGTCCATGTTTGATGTTAACTCTCAATAGAATCCTATGTAGAATTCAATCATTCATTAAAATAATTAAAAATTTAATTATTGCTAGATGAGGTGCGTATGTGATAAAATAGCAAGTAGTTATAAGAACAATAATTTAAAAGTTAACAAAATATTATAAAAATCTTGAAATAAAACAAAGAAAGAAAGAGAAAAAAATCCACTTGTGATCCATACATAGCAACATTAATTTTAATGTGTTTTTTTTATAAAAAGTGGAAATAATATGTTCACCTTTAAACATTGAACATAGATTGATGGTAAAAGGAAGACTTGTTTTCAACCATTCATTCTTCTGAGAATGAGTTTATAGAGACACGGACCGGTGTCAGAGGAGAAAGACTTTGTGATAAGAAACATTAAGAAACCTAAAGGAGATAGGGAAAATGATGTTGCTATGGATGATGAGATGCCCGAGAAAGGAATGTTTGAGAAGAATGTTCATCCATAAGACACATTAGAAAGTGTGATCATAAAGTACATAATTCGGGGAATTATCATGGACAAAAGCTAGTCTCCTATAGAGACAAACTTCTCCACTTGAATGGGGATGGGAACACCTTTGGGATTGGATGATAGGGTAGAGAAGGGAGGAAGAAGAGGCAGATATGGAAGATGAGGATCCTTTGTGCTCAGCATATTCAGTCACCAAATGTCAACACGAAGAGGATCATAAGTAGTAGGGGTGGGCCCTCATTGCCAAGCATATACGGAAGAGACTTGGAACTAAGATTCTTTTAACGAGACTTCAGAGGATTTGTAATCTTACAAGAACATTTACGTTGATCGACTTAGATAATGGATATATATATATATATATATATATATATATATATATATATATATATATATATATATTGGTCAAATTTTAGGATGAAAGAGACTATGTTCATGTTCTTCAAGAAGTGCCACGGATAATGGTCGAACATTACTTGGTAGTTCAAAGATGGAGTCCTTCTTTGATCCTTATGAGGATGACATGAATAAACTGACTTTTTGTATAATACCTCGCATATTTAATTATGATATTAAATGCTAAATTGAGGGTTAGAGGGTTTAATTAGTGAAAATCCTGAGATTTTGGGTCAAAATACCCATCAGGGGCAAAATGGTAAATTGCCAACTGTGTAGCCATGTACTGTGAAATGATAAATTGGAGTTTAATTTGAGAAAAATAATATTGGAAATGAATTTAGTACGAAATTTGGAGTTCGTTGGAATATTTTGAGAAATTTTGATGAATAGTGATTTTTACCAGATAAAATACGACATTACAATTGCACCGGTAAGTGTGTAAATGGAATTAATATTTTAGGAAAAAAACATGTGTAGTTTGGATAAAAAATCATGGATTGTGAAATTAGTGAATTAAAATAGGTGTTTTAAGTGCGTAAAATGACAAATGGGACTCACTCCCACTAAAGTGAGTGAGTTATAACACATAAGAGCTATGTAGCACCGATACGACACGCGACACATGACACGACACGACACGACACTCCGACACGTAAATCCTAAAAAATTATGAATTTTGACACGTTGGGACACGTTTTCATATTAAATAATATTTTTAATTTATATAGTTTATATTTCATTTAATATTTAATAATTTAATAACAAAATGAAACTAAATTAATAATACCCATCAACACGTTATAAAGATGGAAGCTTTAATAAAAAAATAAAAACTGGGATGAGAGAGATATAATATCAGATAGAGAGAACAAATCATATTAGAGAGAGATCAGAGAGAATGAGATACAACAAGAGCGTAATAGGAATTGACAACAATGATGCTGAGATGAACTCTTATCTAATTAAGGGAAAAAAAGACAAAAAATTAAAATTGATATGATCAGGTGGAAGCTTTATTAATATATTTTAATTTTTTTAAAAAAATAAAAAATTTTAAAAAAAATACAAAAAATTACGAAAATGCCATTTGACCGTGTCGGACACGGTCAAATTCGCGTGTCAGAATGGTCAACATGTCGGAAAAAGTCAACCGTGTGTCCGACAGCGTGTCGGAGCATCGGAGCGTGTCGGACCCGACTCTTCCTGTTTTTACAAGTGTTCGTGCTTCCTAGCATAAGAGAGCATTTTGTGTCACAAAAAAAATTGGCTTTCTTTCTCCTCCAATTAGCCCCCATCATGAAACTCCATGGAAGGCAAAGCTTGGAGTTGTGATTTTTTCTTTTTATTTTCTACACACTTTTAGGAGAAACTTCCAACTACAAAGTTGTTCCCCACACCATTGGGAGTGTGTTTCATGTTGAGAGATTCTTGTGGGGAGCATTGAGCGAAGAGATCCTCTATCTCCTAGTGGTGGCGGTTTTGAGGCCAAAGGTGGTGGTTAGTGGCGGTTTTGGATCATCCAAGACTTGAAAATCATTCTTGGGGAACCTTTGAGCTAGTTTGTGGTAAGTGTTTACACTTTCATTGGGTTGTTTAAGAGATCATAAAATTGATGAACATTGAATGTGGGTATGTTCGGTGATGTAGTTGGGGAGCTTTAAAGGTAGTGTTCCTTTGAAATTTATTGCTCACAATGATAAATGATGATGATTGAATCAATAAAATTTATTGTGATTTGAATTGGTAACTTAGGCAAAATTGAGAGGGATTTTGTGGTTGGGGTTATAAATATGGTTGTTGGACTTATGTGTTGGTTGTAGGTGTAATCAATTATGGAAGAAAATGGAAGGTTAAAGAATGATATGACCATTGAAAAACCCTAGGAACCATGGTCTTTATTTATTGATTATATAAGCACATTGAGATAAATTGTGGTCACGTGCCCATTGAGTATGTTGAATAGTTTGATAATGTTGGATTAAATAACGAGGTTTGTTGTGGGTTGTAGAATCATTGTGTCCTATGATCAAGTTGTTGATGATTATTGTTGTATGATCATTGTAGGTTACCTCTCACAAATTCAATGGAGGTGGTTTGAGCTTGGAGCTAACCTTGAAGAGCATTGCTTGTGGAGTTGAGGTAAACTCTTGGAAATGAGATTAATCCCCTTGTGTGTTCCACCATGCCCAATTTGGGGGTGATGGTTGGATGTGTGCTCTTTGATAATGTGTGTAATAGTATGTTCATGCATTATTGACATATTGATTGAAATGCGTGTGGCATGTTGTGTGATATTGCAATTGTGATCTCTGGCCAGTAGATGTGTTGGTTTGGACTTCCGTCGGTTTATGCTCATTTGGGGAGTTTCGGTCAGGTTTTGTCGTAGAGTCGTCTCTAGGAGCGGCACTAGGGAGCTCCAAACGTGGGACTTCTGCTGGATAGGTCTCCTTGGTTGTTCCAGTTGGGTTTGCATGGAGTCTCCCAACCATGGGAGAGGCCCCAAGAAACGTCCCGGGAGAAGTTTGATGAGATCCTTGAATGAATCCTTTAGTGGATGTTCTTGGATTGTTCCAGGTTGTGATATGAGTTTGTATGTTATACTGTTCATTATGTGTCATTGCATGCACATTGAGTGAGCCACCGGGCGGAGTAACCCTCTAGTGCTATTGGTTTACTAAGATATATATGTATATCTCACCTAATGTTTGGGGCACCATTTCAGGTACTACTGACCAGGTTGGAGCTGCGGGCAAAAGGCCTGCTTAGAGGCTATGATGGATATATGATCTGCATATGGATTACTTGGTCTTTTGGAAAGGATTGCATAGGATGCACATACTAGCATTTACTTTGTATCTTAGACTTAGGGTATGAACATTGGATTACATGAGATTATATTTGCCATGCTTTGGTTATTCATACGTTATTCTAAGTCATTTGGTCTTGGTTTGTATTTTGGTATATGAAATTGTATATGCCTCATATTGTTATTTTGAGTATTGGTGAGCATGGGGGATATCCATGTCACTTGGTATTAATTGAGGCACTTGATGTTGTAAACAAAATATATTTTGAAGAAATCATATGATGGAAGGGTCAATAACCTATTAGATAATGTGATATATGAAGATAGATATATAGATATTATATGATGTAAAATTGTCTTTTAGGTCATATGGTGAGTGGGAAGTTATTCCCCAAAGGAAAATAGGTGAAAACAATGGAAATCAAGTCTCCCCTAGGTGTTGGGCGCTCAAGCGCGCCACATGCGTGAAATAGAGAAAAATCCTCTGCCCTTGGGCGCTCAAGCACGCGGAAGACCTGGAGAGGGCCAAATTCTCTGCCTCTGGGCGCTTAAGAGCGCTTCCCGAAAATAACACAAACGTAGTTTGCTAAAATTGGCATAACTCGAGCTACATAGCTCCGATTTGAGCGCAGTTTGAACTCACACGTAGCTAACAAAGAGAGATATAACATAGTAAGAGATGAGAGTCATAAGGGAAGTTTGGAATCAATAGGGTAACCAGAAAAGAGTGAAGACACTTGTATTGAACATAAATAAAATAAGTTTTGAGCTTTGTTGGTTTATGGGAACCACTTAGCATCTTTAAATGTAAGTTTCATGGTATTAAGTTATGGTATTCGTAATTCCGCAATAAATTTTGAGTTATGATCACAATTAGTAAAATATCTTATATAGTTATTTTAAAAGTACAAACGATATTTAAAAGAAAAAGTTTTCCCGTAATTTTAAAATAACTACTGTGATTGTAACTGCACTTAATATCATATTTGATGATAACACATCGGTCCGGTAATGGGGTGTTATAGTTTGGCTAAGGATCCCGTGGCTATCTATTGAATTTTACTCCTTACGCCATCTTTGGAGGATTAGAAACATCTTTGGTTAGACAATGAAGGTGGAAAGAAACTCCACCTGAAGAATAGAAGGAGGAGACAGATAAGTGACTAAGAAAGCAAGGTTTGCTCAAGTTTGTGTAGAGGTGGACCTGAGGAAATGCTTGTTGTTTAAGTTTAAGATTGTAAAGATAGTATTCCAAATGGGCTATGAAGGACTTCACTTCATGTATTTCTCTTATGGAAAATACGGTCATAGGAAATATCAGTGTAGTACCTAAATGATCCATGTTCATTCAACATAGGAAGCAAGGAAATATTAGTCTCATAAGGTGGTTCCAATGCATAAAACGCTTCTTGCATAGAGAACATGAATGCTTTTGAAACCTAGATGGTCATCCAGAAACCGGCTAAGGGACATCAATTAAGAGATATTCTAGCATAGTCCATGATAGGCATGATGAAGGTTCCACCACTTCCCAACAGGAACATATCCCATGGTCCTTACTGTTCTTGGAAATGTACAAACCATCATAAGGTAACTGGAAGCATTGTCATACTACACTTATAAAAAAAGAGTAAAGCCCTTTTTTGGGTCCCTATCAAAAAACACGGTCCTCACTTTCATCCCTTACAAAAAAAATACCCATATTAGTCATTTTTAGGGACTAAATTGAGTTTTCATTGAATTCTTGAGAAACCACATTTTCAAAGAATCAAAATTGTAGAGGGACCAAAAGTTGACTTTTTTTGTAAGGGATGAAAGTGAGGACTGTGTTTTTTGTTAGGGACCCAAAAAGAGTTTTACTCTAAAAAAATGTTTACAAAGAGGCCATTGACCATCATTGGGAAAACAATTCCAAAAAGTTGAATTCCACCAAAGAGGAAAAAGGAAGGTTTCCTATATAGCGTGACAAGTCTCGACTCATAGGAGTAAGGCTCAAGATACAATGATGTAAGGCAATGCATTCCCTGATACCATGCACAAGCATCAACAAAGTATCACGAGAAAAAGTCCTTTTGGAAAGCGAGTGGCAACCTTAACCCTTCATTCGAAACATGCAAGCTTTTTAGAAGCATATAGTAGGGAGATGTTCCTGAAGCTAACAAAATCCAAAGGGGTTAGAGGAAGAATTGCAAGTTATCCTATATTTGAAGGATAACAGGTTGGATGCTTTATTACTCTTACAAGTCAGTTTCTCAAGCTCAAAAAAGTTGGCTTTTGAGCATAACCTTTGTGCATTAAGTGGTGTAAGAATACACACCAGCATGGACATTTGATCTTTAGACGGTCCTTCACACAACTCCTTTGCTTTGTATTATTATTTATTGTTGAAATTATAGAGGAGTAAGTAATAAAGGTTTCTTGTCCCTAATTCGTGACTTCAAAGATAGGTTTGCACTTTGTTAGAAACCGAAGTCAGGGGGCTAATAAAAAGATTAAGAAGCTCAACTTCAAAAATATTCCAAGCAAGATTATATAGGATTTCAAGTGGCATATGGATCATTTGGAATGAAGGGGATATATATCAATATCTTGAGTTCCCATAATCATTATGTTCATACAAGGACACATTATAAAGATAATATAAAGGTCGAACTTGTTACTTTTGTTTATGCGACTCCAAGGTACATGGATAGGAGGGGTTGGTCAGAGCTTAAGGGTTATATATGAATTGTAATGAGCTTTGGGTTGTTATAGGTGATTTTAATACCATGTTAAATCCTACAAAAAATGTGGGTGGAAGTGATTTTTATTGGGTAAGCTCTCATGTAGGGGTGTTCGCGGTCTGGATTGGATCGGTTTTGGAAGTTATATGTAAAAAAATGTGTGATTCTTCTACTTTTACATATAATTCATTATGAGATTCATTCAAGTGCCAAAAAAAATTTGTTATGCATTTTTTTCTTCAACGGAAATTTCTGAAAAAAAGAGAAAGAAGAAGCACACGTTTCTCATCCAAGAACGAAATGATTTTTCCAAAGAATACGGGATGATTTTTTCAATGAGATATAATCATGGTCAAAGATTAGAGATATGCAGAGGATAAGACATTTTTACCTTGTGCTATTTCAACGATGGTGCTCTCAAGGAATAGTGATGAGAAAATGTAGAAGGGTGGTGGTCTTCAAACTTCCAACGGACAAGATGCAACTTTACCAGAGAGAAATGAGTTTAGGTGAACTCAAAGAAATAGGTCATGGTGTCTTAGATGTGTACCAAAAAGCAAAACTGGGAGAGAGAAAATTAATATAGTGGTTGAGGAGAGAGAGAAGTGGTAAAAAAATAATGACAGTAGATTTATTGTTAAAAAATAAATAAATGGCTGTGATAGTTTAACATGATCAGGTCATGTGAAAACTCCACATGAGAGGATCCACTCCCCTCCCAATTACCCTGAGCCGAGAATGACAAACTACCGATGTTGCGATAGTTTAAGTAGTTGTAACTACATGTTTATAGTTTACCTGATACAAAAAAAGCTACACATGTTTATATTTGTGTACATAGAGGTGGCAATATGGGTTGACCCCGACGGGTCAACCTGTCAACCCGCCAAAACGGGTTGACCCGCCGGGTTATATATATATATATATATATTTTTACAATTAGGTAGTATTTCATTTGTCATTAAATTTTTGTGATATCCATTTTTTTTTATCTTAGTACTTCCTCAAAAAATAAAGAATAACAATTTTATTTATGACAAATGTTATCTATATATGGAGACAAATGAGTTCTTAAAGAAAGTTTGACAAATATTAATATACATTTAAGATTGAGACTGAAAAAAATTAAGAGAAATGTGAAATAAAATATAATAATATTAAAAAAATCATAAAATATAATTAATTTTTAATTTTAATTAAATTTTTTAATTGGATGGTTGGTGGGTAAGTGGGTTGACCCGCCAACCCACCATAAAATGGAGTGAGTTCATTTTTCCAGCCCATATTTAATGGCGGGCCAATCTGCCCCGTCCTGTTTTTGGCGGGTTGGTGGGCCAACCCAAATTGCAAACCCTATGTGTAGAGGTGACAAAATGGCTCAGCCCGTCCCCGACCCGCCCCGCCACGTCGCCCACCCGCAAAAAACGGGTTGGCCCGCCCCACATTTAGATATGGGTTGAAAATCCCAACCCACCCCGTTTTTTGGTGGGTTGGCGGGTCAACCCGCCTAAAAAATAAACAATAATTGAAAATTAAAAATAAATTATATTTTATTAATTTTATAATATTTTTTATTTTCATTTCACATTCCCTTTAATTTTTTTCCAATCTCAAACCTAAATGTATACTAATCAGTCAAATATTGTTTAGAAACTTATTTTTACCTCAATATATGGATAACCTTTGTAATAAATAAAATTTTTCTTCTTTATTTTTTAGGGGAGTACTAAGATAAATGTAATTTCATATCACAAAAAGCTTAGTAACAAATAAAAATCTACCTATTAGTAAAAAAAAAAATGACCTGCAAGCCAACCTGCCTCGGCCCACCGTCAACCCATTTTGACCCACAACTAAGCGCGGCGGATTGAGTTGGGTTGAAAAGTATAACCCAACCCTTCCTGTTTTGACGGATTGGCCCGTCGGGTTCAACCCAAATTGCCACCTCTACTTATATGTACATGAATATTTGGTTTTTCAAAGCATATTAACATACAAACATTTGGAGATCGATAAATATTTGTGTTCAACTGTTCATAGCTTTTATGTGAAATATATATTTCCTTATATTTTTTGGGATAGGATATTGTGACAACCAAGTCATGTTATACCCATGTGACTACCAGTCAATCTCACCGTTAAATTAGGTTTTTGATACGACGGTCCTGATTAGATCCTTGTATACACCCTCACTTCCCCTTCTCTCTCCCTTCTCTCTCTGATCATACTCTCTCTCTTACCAGTCATACTCTCCGCCGCCCATAGCCGCCGTCGCGCCGCCGCCCACTCCGCCTCCGCCGTCGCGCCGCCCCACTCCACCGCATCGCACCGCGCCGCCCACTCCACCGCCTTGCCGCTGCCGTTCCAAACTCGTGGAGCAACTCAGAGATTACCAGATCCGATCTCAACACAAGTGTTCTCCTCTCACTCTCTTCTCTCCCAAACCCCATATCATTACATGGTAAAAATCAAAACCCCCTTTTTTCCCAGTTCAGTTCGTTATATTTTGATTCAAATCTGTTCCAAAAATTGCTTTTTTTTTCTTAATTATGTGTTGAACATGAGACCCACACTGCCAAATTTCTCTCGTAAAGTTTTATTCCATTTTCCATTGATTTTTAACAGAACGAAAGGCTGACAAAAACAGAGTGTATGTCTCTATACCTTATTTTAACGGCGGCGGCGAATTATAAGGGGTGGCGCGGTGGAATGCGGTGGAGTGGGGTGGCGCGACGGCGGAGGTGCTGTGGGCGGCGGCAATAGATAGTATGATGAGAGAGAAGGGAAGAGAGAGAGTATGATTAGAGAGAGGGGGAGAGAGAAGGGGAAGTGAGAGTGTATATAAGGATCTAATGAGGATCGTCAGATCAAAAACATCAAAAACCTAATTTAACGGTGAAATTGACTGGTAGTCACATGAGTGTAACATGACTTGGTTGTCATAATATCCTATCCCATATTTTTTATACCTTATATATTTCCGTTTATTGTAACATTTTTTTTAGGGTATTTCCATCTTGTGAATGAAAGACTAATATCTCAAATTATTGCTGAGGACGAAAACTCCTTCCAATGATATTTTCTTGGTATACATAAATAAAAGAAAAAAAATTAAAATGTGGATCGACATCTCACTTTAAAAAAGGAAAGAAAAAAAAGTATATAATGACACATTCGATAATCTTATTTAATATTCACTGAAATAATTTCAGGTTAGGATAGAAAAATTAAAAAATTAAAAAAATAAAAATTATTATAACTATAAAATAAATTAAAATTACAAATACACAATAATTTTCGTCCCAAAAAATATCGTTTCGGTAAATATTTAAAAAAACCAACCCTAAAAAAATAAAAAATATACAAGTTACTTTGAGTTACAAGAAAATTTTAAGTGGTTCGAACATCCTAGTAAGCAAAAAACGAAACTTAGGGCTTCGGGGTAAGGAGTAAGAACTAGACTAGCACTTTCACATATCCGATAGAAGCTACTAGAAGCCCTTACTGTCAAGAAAAGTCTAGACCCTGTCTCGCAAGTCGCTACTGTTAACATAAAAGCCTCGGAAAAACACTACGCTGCGCTGCCTCAGAAAATGGACGCGGAGAAGCTGAATCAATTGAAGCATTTCATCGAACAGTGCAAGTCCAACCCTTCCATACTCGCCGATCCTTCCCTTTCCTTCTTCCGCGACTACCTCGAAAGGTAAAATCAACCAAATCTATAGTCATTTTTGTGTTTAAAATCACAGTTCCATTTACTTACCAATCCTGTCTTTGATCCCTTCCAGTCTCGGCGGCAAGCTTCCTCAATCTACTGATTCCAAATCGGTACTCTATTGCTTTATAAATCCTTTTTATTTCTTTTTTATTTTTGCGTAGTGTATGAATATGTATATATATATGCTGCTTGTGTGTTGTGTACGAAAGAGAGATGTGGAGATCGATGAGGACATAGAGGATGTTGGGGACGAACAAGAGAAGATGGAGGAAGCAGAGGAAGATGAGATAATCGAATCCGATGTTGAGCTCGAGGGTGAAACTGTCGAGCCTGACGATGATCCTCCTCAGAAGGTTTTTTATTTTTTATTTTTATTTTATATTTTTTTAAATTCCAGTTAATCTATGTTGCATTTGGGCTTTTCCTTAATAATTTATGCAACGTTTCAGATGGGAGATCCCTCCGTCGAGGTCACTGAAGAGAGTCGTGACGCTTCGCAGTTGGCCAAAGTTAAAGCCATGGAAGCTATTTCTGAAGGTAATATTCGTTGTAAAGTGAATAATGCTTATGCATGTATGTAATTTTTTTATTTTTCATTTCTAATGCCAGACTTATCTTCTTTTGTTATTCATCGTGTTAAAATCAATGCCAAAGACACGGAGTTGGATGCTTTACTTCGTTATTTTTAGTTCATGTGAACCTCCTATAGGTTAATAATCACTACCTTTTCTCAAAGTGTTTAGGTAATTCTATCTCAGGTGATATGATAATAACCAATACACAAAGATCATGTATTGTGCACTTCCACATAGTGCAAGTGCTCTTCCCATTAAAGAGCAGCATTTCAAATTTTTCATTGCACCAGCCATAGTGTGGAGAAATACTCTTCCCCAGCTTAGAATGTTGCCCCCTTGATGACATGGCAGGTGGCAATTGTGTCATCGGATGATGTTTTACTCCTTTCCTTCTTGTGGAGACTGCTGTCTCCCCTCAATTAAACCAGACACTGGTATCACTTGTTGGGAAGTGGATGGACACGGATCCACAATAAACATGCAAGGAGCAGGAAATAAAAACACGATAAAAAAGGCAATTTAATGTGGTTTAGCCTGACTCATCTATGTCCACGATCTTTAGTATTGGATTCTCCACGAACAAAATATGCTACATCTTCTGAACAGACTAAGGTGCAAACTCTCTCACTAAATTCACTAACAAATGTTCCAATTTCAAACAACTATCTACTTCTTTGGCAACTCTCTTTAGTGATATTCTGTTCCAATGCACAAAGATATTTATATGAGAAAACCATCTCACACTTGGGGTTTATTACATAACACTGGAACTGTGATTTGAAATCTCGTGATTTTGTAATGCAGGTAAGTTGGAGGAAGCTATTGAAAACTTGACAGAGGCAATTTCTCTCAATTCTACCTCTGCCATAATGTATGCGACCAGAGGTGAGACTTGATTTGATTGTTTGCTTTTTACATTCTCTAGTTATTTGTTCTTATCACCCGGGATAATCATTCTTGTATAATTTTTTAAATCATTTACAGCCAGTGTTTACATCAAAATGAAGAAACCCAATGCTGCGATCCGTGATGCAAATGCTGCTTTGGAGGTTATATTCTCTCCTCTCTGTCGCCTGAATTGTAAAACTGAGTTATATCCTTGCATGACTCGAAATCGATCTATGAATGTGGTGTACATGTTTAATGTTTTTGTTACTTTATGATCTAAGAAGACAAGGCTTCTTAAAAGTAAGCTTGCAAGGATATATTTACTCATAAATTATTTAGTGGGTTAAGATCTCGATGCATGTTAGATTAAATGGTATATACATGCTCATTTTAGAGACAAAACCCATTTTACAGGAGCTTTTTCTACTCTTAAATGCATGCTTTTAGAAAATTTATAGCTTCTAAATATGCTTTTTGATCAGGGGCAGAACTAGGTGGGAGGTAGGTGAAGGGGGCAGTGGCATCTCAATAACCAAATATTTCTTATGTTTTTCCTGTTACTTTAGGTAGACACTGCTATAAAGGTTAAATCTTCCCCCTCTTCTAAAATTCATAGCACCCCTGCTTCTGATAATGATGACTGGCTGGAGAGAGATTATAGATCTATACTAGTTTAATGAGATTTACTAGTTCTTTGACGGTCATATGCTCAATCGATGTTGTTATATTGCATCTGATCCTCATGCAAGTATATTTAGATTCTTTTTAAATTTGCTTTTTACAGATTAATCCTGATTCTGCTAAAGGATACAAGTCACGGGGCATGGCACGAGCAATGCTTGGTCAGTGGGAAGAGGCTGCAAAGGATCTTCATGTGGCTTCAACGTTAGACTATGATGAGGAAATAAATGCTGTACTTAAGAAGGTTTGTTTTCTTGCCTCTTGGTATCATTTGATGGAGATATTTGCGAAGTTATTGTGGATTGCAGCAATACATCATCAACATCAACAATATCTTTATCTCCAATCAGTTGGAGTTGGCAGCTGATGAACGGCAAGAAAAGATTGAGAGAGAAGAATAAAAAAATTAAAAAATTAAATAAATGAAAATGCTTAATTGATTTTGACCAAAATCACCTTACCTGTAAAAATACAGGACACAATTAAGACTTGATTTGATTGCGTGCATCCCTATAATTGAAAAGTGACATGGTAGGGATTTTTAAAATGTTTGTATGTGTGAAGAGATGCATTCGAATATGGAAATTGAAGCATTGATATCTATATGAAGCAAGAAAATGTCTTTGTAGACAATTTTGCCAGAAAATTGAATGCCAACACAGTATGCTTTGTCATGGATGTTAACCAAAGTTATGAAAAATAAGGGAAAAATCTATGAACATTATAATAGCCTGAAAAGGAAAAGATGCTTAATAAAAGGGATAATGTGAAGTATTGCTGGGATAACAAGATCAGTTTAAAGAAAGAGATATGGGTTAATGAGAAGATAGACTGAGATTTTGCACGGGGAAGGTGAAGGCACAGAGTAACTTTCTCCTTTTTAGTTGGAAAATCTGTATGTTTGCCCACCCAATCCTAGTTGTATTGTTCCCACTTTCTATAATCACAAATACTGAAAACAAATGTAATTGAAAGGTTGCGTATATAAGTGCTCCATAGGGTGTGTTCATTGATTCTTCCTCGGTTATTAGTTTACAATCTTCTTTTACAGTAGCATTTTAGGAATTGTGTGTGTATAAAGCTAATTACTCTCGGGAGTCTCAGCTTTGTCTAGCTAATAATTGAGTTAAATCTCTAATTGTGGACCATTATTAACAGTCCAATCTGTATAAAAATGTTCAGAGCATGATTTGTATACCTTGAAATGCATCCATTTGTTTATGATGTGCTGACATATCTCTCTTACCACAAAAATAAAAGGGCAATAAGTTGTTTTGAATGGTTGGATTTATTTAGCATCTCATTGCAAATTCTGGATTGTCTAGGTGGAACCAAATGCTCACAAGATTGAGGAACACCGTCGGAAGTATGAAAGGCTGTACAAGGAAAGAGATGAGAAAAAAGCTCAGCGTGAGAGGGAACGTCGCCGTGCTGAAGCTCAGGTTCTCAATTTTGATGTAGATGATGAAATGTTATATCAATGTAATTTAGTTGCTAACTCGCTATGTGTATTTTTTTAGGCTGCGTATGAGAAGGCTAAGAAACAAGAGCAATCATCTTCCAGTAGAAATCCTGGAGGCATGCCCAGTGGTTTTCCTGGTGGCATGCCCGGTGGTTTTCCTGGTGGCATGCCAGGTGGGTTTCCTGGGGCCATGCCAGGTGGGTTTCCTGGTGGCATGCCAGGAGGCTTTCCTGGGGCCATGCCAGGAGGTGGGGCCATGCCAGGAGGTGTGCCTGGAAATGTTGATTTCAGCAAAATCTTGAATGTAAGTAGATCTTGAGTTCAGATGTTTTCATGTGCTTCTGAAGTGCCAAAGAAAACTCTCTCTCTTTCTCTTTCACACACACACTCACTATGTTTAATCTACTCTTAATATTCAAATGTTCCTTGAAACATCTCTCAGGATCCTGATCTGTTGACGGCATTTAGTGATCCAGAGGTCATGGCTGCTCTTCAAGATGGTAATTGTCAATTGTGATATTTTGTCTTTCTTTTTTTCTAGTTAATTTGTATTTTCTCACATTTGACAGTGTCGGAGTATAAATTTTCATAAGCTGCTGACTTAATTGAAACTGCATTGTCATATGCTGTTGTCTTTGACTGGTTAATTTTGGATTTAACCTCTCATTAACTATTTCTTGGATTGGATGGGGAATTCCAATTATCCAGAGGAGCATAGATCATAAGAATGAGAAAGATATAGCTTTTTCCATCCTTTGCATTTTAATTCATAACTATATGAAATCTGATAGTGTTAGTGAGTCTTTTCAACATTCACTAGTCTACCCAGCCCAGCCATAAAAGTCCATATAGAATTTGATGGCCTGGTTTACATTGTTTCCAAGAGTTATTTTGTGTAGCTTGATGAAACTCTTCACTTGCTTCACATGGCAAACTGTTCATAGAGATAATAAGATTCACTGATAGAATCTGTTCTTAGATTTTTCATGACATTCATAAAATTGGATATAAGTAACATTTTAAAAACATCAAATTTACAGCAACACAACACAGGCTGAGTAGGGTGGGGAAAGAATTTGGATTTGATTCCCACCAAATACATTTTTGGGGAGGAGTGAAGAGTTTTAACTGAGATTAAGTCCCGGCTTGAAATTAGTTCAATAGCTCAAAGAGTTGAAGCTTCTGGGGATAATTGGAGGAATAAAATAAAATAAAATTTAACTTCCCGTGACTGAAGAATCTTTTGTTTTAAGACTTGGATATTAGTAAAATTCAGGAAAATCAAGATCAATGGAGGATGGTTGTTGTCCCTGCTTCGCTAAACATGTTCCTATATGTTTGCATTTTTACTATTTTTTTCTTCTTTATAGTTGATTCCTCAGATAATATTTAATTGCAATTTTTTCCTTTTTCCTTATTGGGTTGGGTGCAGTTATGAAGAACCCTGCTAATTTGGCTAAGCATCAGTCAAACCCTAAGGTGGCTCCTGTAATTGCGAAAATGATGAGCAAATTTGGAGGTCCCAAGTAAACACTTGTAAATGTTTATTTGAAATATCAGCATTCCAAGCCTCTGCCCTGGAGTATCTAATGTTATTGCATTTTTCATTTTAAAGAAATTATAAACTTTTTACCTTTTGTAAGGCTTGTTTCTTAGGTGCTTATAGATCGTATTGGTAGCCATGTTTATTTGTCAACGATGTGATGTTCATCTGAGTGAATTTGAATGATAAAAGTTGATAACAAAAAAAAGGGAGTTTCTTTGTCTTCACATTAAAGCGATTGCTGTAAAATTATTGCTTTTTGCCCGGAGGGCAGATGAGAGGACATTAATTTTGTTTCCACCTGGGGAGATTGAGGTATGTTTTATGCCGGGGACGTACTTTCTTACCAGCTTCACATCTTTAAATCATTCTTAGATTCCATAAAAGAAAAAAAAATCTTTAGGGGGCGTTTGGTATGAGAATTTTTTTTAGAATAGTAGGGAAATGTAATAGATAGAGAAATGATTGGAAAGATGGATAAAGTGAAATAGATAGAAAAATGTACAAAAAAGTTGTTTGGTGGGGGAAAATTTTACTCTAAGATTCCTCTAGGGGGGCGTTTGGTTTTTGTTATTTGGAAATCACGAATTCTGGAATACAGTGAGAAATTTTTTTTTTCCTGGAAAGTGACTAAAAAGATGTTTGGTTAGCTCATATTTTCTCGGGAATATGTGTTTTAGTTTATTGAGTTTGTATTTGGTTGATTATGAAATATTAGTGGAAATGTGGGGTTATTTTACAATAACAACCCCTCTTAAATTTTAATAACATTACTTGTAGTTGAGGATTTCAGAGGGATCTGGGTTTTGTGTGCATCACGGAGCTGATGTGAGTTGGGTTTTGTGTGAGCCATATTCATTGAGGCCGTAAAATTCTACAAATCAAGCGAGTAAGATGTCATTGAAATCAAGGGGTATTCGGTTCCCAGCTCGTGACAATGAAAGCTTGGCTCCTCTATTTACTCTTCTCTTTCTGCCTCTGCTCCAAAGGCTGATGTCAGTTTGCCCAATTTATTCAGCACGATATTCCTGTGCAAAGTTTAATGCCTGACCAAGCAAAGGAAGCTTTTGATGTTGCAAGAAATATACAATGAGCTTCTTTTTACTGTGTTATCTTCTTCAACGCCACAAATTTCAAACTCCTCTTCTTCACCTATCACATCATCACGAGGTTAATTTCGTCCAACAAATTGTACTTTATTTTTTACTTCCCCGGGCAAATAGGTTTTCCAACTAATCTATGGAGTTCCATCGGTGGTTACCGTATACGAAGTTGCAAACACAAAAAAATTGGGAAACAATATTTTCATGGAAATTTTTGGACAACCAAATGTGGGTTTACTGTGGTCCCCACCATACTTCCCCGGTATTCATATATAATCCGGCTACCAAACACTACCTTAATGGGTGTTTGGTGAAAGTGAAATTTTTTTTATTGGGAAATCACGATTTTTTGAAATATGACGAAAAATCGAGTTTTTCGGAACGTTATCAAAAAATTGTTCGGTAGATTAAAATATATCAGAAAAAATTGGGTTAATTTTTTGGTGGTATGCAATGTTGTTAAAACATAGAGTCTATGTAGAAACGGTAGGGTGAACAAAAACATAAAATTGTGAAATGTAAACGAAACGTAAGAGTTTACTATGTGTCAAAGAAAATTATATATATATATATATATATATATATATATATATATATATATATATATATATATATATATATATGGATCAACTTACATCGGTGTAAGAATAAAAAGTTTTACATCAAATCTTAACCGTTGATTTCCGTGCATGTAACGGTTGAGATTTATTGGGAATTAAAAATTAATTAATAAGAGAAATCTAATAAATCTTACGTTAGATGTAGAAAATCAATGGTTAAAGATTTGGTGTAAAACTTTTTATTCTTGCACTGGTGTAGATCCCATATATATATATATATATATATATATATATATATATATATATATATATATATATATAAGGTAGGATCCTTTGACACCAGTGTCAAATTTGAAATTTGACAGCTCATTTGATAGCTAGATCAGAAAGATTAACGACTCTGATTTGTAAGCACGTGGCACCATTGATCTTTTTTGATCTTGAACGGCTCTCAGATGATGTGTCAAAGGATCATGCCTCTATGTATATATGGTAAAATATCTCTTATAGCCGCTCCAGAGAAGTTTATCCCGGCTACTCCAAAACTACGTCATTTTGATTATTTATTTTCTTATATTTATTGATTCACTTTTGAATGGTTATGATTTTCCTTTTCTCTCTTCCTTTATCACCATTGATCCATCTTTATATGGTTATGATTTAGTAACCGAAGATAAAGTTATCTCCGACAGCTTGAGAAATAATAAGCCCTATATATATATATATATATATATATACGAGATATAATCTTTTATATTCTAGTGTTAAATTTCAAATTTGACATTGAGAGCCGTTAGATAAAAAAAGATCAACGACTATGATTTGTAAGCACGTGACACCATTGATCTTTTATAATCTAATGGTTTTAGAATAATTAGGTGTCTTATATATATATATATATATATATATATATATATATATTAAATTTAATTGAAAACTTCAAATTATTAATAATGTATTTAACAATTATTTTTTATTAATTATACAAAAAAATTAACCTCTTAATTCAAATAAAAAATAGAAAAGAGTGAAAATAAAAGTTTAACTTTAATTGAAAACAAAATATAAATATAAATATAAATTTAAATATAAATTTAAATAATAATAATAATAATAATAATAATAATAATAATAGCAAGGGATAAGATATATGAAAAGTCATCTCCCCTGTCATTCATTAAAAATATATTCTCTCGGGTGGTTGGTTGCTGGATTCTGTTGATATAGATGGGTAAGTGGGAAGTGAGAATATCCCAAGACCATATTTGGTTGAGCTATGTTCTTCACTTATCCACCTAAATAACTACTCTAGCAAACTAAGTTGCCTACCTTTTATCATGGATGTAGCCGGCGAAATTTGTCCTTTGATCATGTGGTATTTTTGAAAACCTACCAATCTGCTGACTTTGGCTTTTGTCCAAAAGACTTGGGTACTCTCACATCTACATCTTATCTCCAACCAAACATACATTTCTCATGTGGTATTTTTGAAAACCTACTAATTTAAGATTGTTTTCCCATCTACATCTTATCTCCAACCAAACATACATTTCTCAAAAGTTATCTAATTTTTCCAGTAAAGTTTTTCCCCATCAAACAACTTTTTTTTACATTTTCCTATCTATCTCACTTTATCTCACTTTCTAATCATTTCCATATTAATTACATTTCTCTAGTATTCAAAAAATTTCTCCTCAACCAAACACTCCCTTACTCTCTTTTTTCCACGGTCCAATGCCGTTTTATTAGAAACTCTCTTTTTTCTTCTCTCTCAGGGTATTTTTGCAAAAGGTCTGATCTTCATAAATTCTGGCCAAGGAAAAGGCGGCATGGTAGTCAAGGGGGCGGTGAGTGAGGATAGGACGACGAATATGTGGTTTTAAGCCAGAAATGAAAATACCACGTAAGAGTGTAGCGGACAACCCGGGAACTCTGCTAACAAGTTTCTCAAAGGCGGATTGGTAGTCAACAACCGAACCAGACTGATGGAGGCGAAATAGTGAACCTGCCGGATCGTCAAACTCGGAAGGTCCAAAACGACGCTGGATAGCAATGCAAAAAGACCTCCAATCAGGTAGTAAACCATTCTGATTGGATCCATAAAACCAACTATCGGCTGGGTCAAGTAAATGAAAAGCAGCCAAGTTTACACGATCATTAGGAGGAACCTGGTAGAAAGTAAAATACCGTTCAGCAGCAATAATCCACGTAGTAGGGTCACCAGAGGAAAAACGTGGAAAGTCCAACTTAATTTGTTGAGATCTGACGTGGTCAGGTCCAGATCCCAAAATGCCGCGGAGAGGAGGAACACCGCCTGAGGAAGATGCCTGTAATTCAATCAAACGTGTCAGATCCTGATGTAGCTGCTCATGAGAGGATTGTATAGCGTGTTGCAATTCCTGTAAGTTGGAATGAGATTCCTGTAACCCAAGGTACTGTTGTTCTCGTGCTAATTCCACTGAACGAAATTGAGTCTCCAACGTGTCCAGGCGTTGCTGCAAATCTCGGAGACTAGTATTGTCCGCCATAGCAAGTAGGATGAGGAGTAATGAAAGCACCAAATGTAAGGGCTATTGTTCAGATCCAGGTTCAGTTACCAGAAAGGAGAGAAGAAGAGGTTGAGAGAGAAAAAGGAGAGAGAGAGAGAGATTGTCCAACAATTTTTTGAATATTCCTCACACCCCTCATGGGCTATATCCTTTTCTGTTACAACGATTTCTTAGAGCAAGAAAGAAATTTACATAAAAGAAATTATAACAGAAATTATAAAAGCTAATTAAAAGTTTATTGTTTCCATAGGTGATTGGACTTTCTCTTAATGCGGTTGGGTATGACCTCCCTTAGTTGAGGTCCAGGAGTTGCTACATGTAACCATACATGAGGAGCAACAAAGAGTTTCTACTATCACGTCGTGCTAGCTTGCTTGAGTCCATAGTGACTGGAGCAACATACAGACTTGATTAGGCTTAAAACATACCACGCCAGGTGGCACTATCATGTTTGCGTCTTAATGGAGAGAAACGTGTTGTTGAGTCTAACTAATGGAGAAACCAATTGTGAATGGAGGACCGAGCAAGAATTAAGCAAGCTGTGGTGAGATTAGTATAGGGACTGGGAGAGAAGGACCAAGTAATTCTAGCCGTTGCTTAGAAGCCCAGCTTTGTATCCATCAGCACACCACTTTATCTTGTAAATTCATTTATTACTAATTGGCACGACTTTATTGGGTAAATCCAGCAAACTCACACTCCATTTGACTCAAGAGCTGTGATCTCAGCTTTCGTAACTTCGTGCCAACGTTCAGATCTACTAGCTTCGGGGTAGAAAGCAAGTTCAGTTGTAGAAGAAAGGGATAAGGCAAAACCACAATGAAAAGAAGAGAGATTGGAATAACTAAGAAAAGGGGAGATTGACCATTTTGCCACCGTTCATCATAAAATTTACCAAAATGCCACATGCACAGTAAAAATTACCAAACTGCCACGCAGGATAATTCGCTACTGAGTGTAGCGAATTATGTCGGCTGATGTGTCGCCTCCACACTGGTCCACGTATTTCGCTACACAGAGCAACGAAATACGTGGTCAAAAGGTCAGCCCGGTCAGTCCTTTTAGGACACGTGTCAAGCCACACATATTTCGCTACCCTGCGTAACGAAATATGTGGCAACGGTCACCTGCTGCACTGCGCACGTGAGACACGTGTCAAGCCACACAAGCGTGGCATTTTGGTAAATTTTATGGTGAACAATGACTAAATGGTCACTCTCCCTAAGAAAAGATGGGATGCAAGATACCTAAAGAAGAGTCTCGCAAGTGGGTAGCTCAGTCAAAAAAAACTTGCAAGGCAAAAAAAAAACTATGCAAGTTGGGTTCTAATCTATGTGAGTTAGGCAATAAAAACTTGCAAGGCCGAAAGACCTATAATAAGAAAGGTGCGTGGGGGCTGGGGCAAAACCCCCCACAAAGCTCCATCGGCTAGGCCCGTTAGGGCCATTAAAGTTACAGTTTAAAAAATTCATCTTTTATTGGATTCAATGCGTTTGAAATTATTTTAGTAAATAAACTTATAAATTTTTTAAAAATATTTTAAACAAAATATTTATTTTTCATAATTTATATTTTTAATGAAATAATATTTGCACATAAATATACAATTCAAATGTAAGTAATATTTTAATTATTTTCCTAATAGTCCTTGAATAGTTGGTTGTATATTAAAAACATCGAAGTTCTCACTTTTTATTATGTGCTGGAAATATGAATATCATTTTTAAGTAATATTTACAATGAAGATTTTTATTATTTAGCCATACTTTCAATACAGTTAATTTTCCCCCATATCATCCAATCTAATTAATTAACTAAAATTATCCTAATGGGACCGATGGCGATGAATATATATATATATATATATATATACGGGTCATGATCATTTTATACCGGTGTAAGTTACACCATCAATCTTGTCCGTTGATCTCATTTATATCTAAGGTCTCTAATTTTTTAGAAATGTGAGTCATTGGATACAAGTGGATTAATGGTCAAGATTGAGTGTAAGACTTCTAACTCTTATACCGGTATAAGAATATCTTGCCCATATATATATATATATATATATATATATATATATATATATATATATATATATATATATATATATATATATAGGGGTAGAATCTTTTGGAACCCGTGTCAAATTTAAAGTTTGACACTTCATCTAAGAGCCGTTAGATAAAAAAAGATTAATGTTGTCATATGCTTACAAACCAGAGTCGTTGTTATTTTTTTATTTAACGGCTCTCCGATAAGGTGCCAAACTTTAAATTTTACACCGGTGTCAAAGGTTCATATCACACACACACACACATATATATGATCTACCGGCTTCATATAGGTGTCAAACTTTAAATTTGACACCGGTGTCAATATATATATATATATATATATATATATATATATATATACACACGAGTGTGGATCATTTTATACCGTGTAAGTTACATTCTTAATTTTGATTGTTGACTGTTGCTATTACGAAAAGTATACCTATCGTACAATTAATACAGTGGTAAAGTAGGATTATCGCTCTCACGAGAGTTGATGTATCAAGTACTAATTTACCTACGCAATCAAAATTGGATCGGTCTAAGGATTTTTGAGAATAATGATTCAAATTATAAAATTGAATTTTAAACTAACAATAACAATAATCAAGACCAAGAATCAAGAACGGTTAGAAATAAAAATGAAGCGTAGTGTGGTGTTGATTTTTCTAATGAATCTGCGATTTCCTGTAACTAATGTTCAATCCATGTTATTGACAATTTTTTAAAGATTGATTACACCTCAATACTTTGCTGATTCAATCATTTACCCTATTAAAAACCATAATCCCATAGTGATCTCTCCTAAAGCAAGCATTAAGAGCAAGAACTTAAGGTCATAGATTTCAAAGTTTATCCTTAGATCAAGCAAAACCAAGCAATTAACCATCGAAATCATACACCAACATCTATATTGTCATGCAAGATTCATGTGTTCATCTATGAGTGATCAATTTATTAACAAAGCTAGGAATGAAAAATAAATTAATTACATAACATAAAGTTGAATATCAAATTAAAGCTAGGAGTAAATAACACTAAAAGTCCATTGGTTAATAAGGAACTTAGCCTGACATAGTTAGGGAAAAAAAGAAGATAAGAAACTAATGAAAAACATAAAAAAAAACTCATAAATCAGTCTCCACGGTGGCTTTACCGTTCTATGCTTTCTCAGGTGCAGAACAAAGTTCCTCTACCTCCACTCTCTTCTTTATCGTTGAAGAATGATCTTTAAAAACCTAATTTCTACCCTTTTTAACAATAAGACCCATGGGCTTATGTTTACGAAGCTACTCGCTAAATTGCTCACTAAAGCAAGGATTCTCGTGATTGCTCACTGAAGCGAGCAAGCTAATGAGGGAAAGCTTCAATAACTCGTTTTTGGTGTGTTGCTTGCTAGACTTGCTCGCTGAAGCGAGCAAGCTAGCGAGATGTAACATGAAATAATGCTCTTCCAGTTTTTACTTGCTTGAGTTTTGTCTTCTCCTCGATTTTCTCAATCACTCAATGCATTGATTATCAATATAAACCTGAAATCGATATACTTTTAAGTCAATATCACATCAAATCATAAAAACTCATTATTCTTTTGCATTTGACAATATATATTATGTTTTTGACCAGTTACAATGATATTTATCCTATTTTTAATCTTAAAAATGTAACATGTTTGGCACTTAACATTGATCCCATTTTTATCTAAATATTCTAGTTTTTTAGATATTTGAGCCGTTAGATGCAAATAAATTAATAAATAAAATTTGGTATAAGGCTTCTTATTCTTATATATATATATATATATATATATATATATTGATATATATATATATATATATATATATATAAAGGGAACATGCATCAATATGAATTAATTCAAATACTCTTGAAGCTCTATTAATACTGACCATTAAATTGGAAATGTTTTTTTTTTTTTTTGGAAAAATGACAAATTTCACAAACAAGATGTTTATTTTACAAAATGAAAGCATAACGTTGACTTATAACTTATGAGCGACAAAGAGTCTAGTCCAAAATTATTGAAAATGTCATTTGTCTATTTTTGTACTTATTTCTTTGGTCCATTGATCATCCCATCTTGAAATATATTAGATTTTGTAAAAAAAAAAAAAAATCAAGAATATTTAGGACTTCATAAAAAAAGTATTAAGGATCTGCAAGAGTTGAAAGAGTAAGGAGGCAACAATTTTAAATTTTACGCTCAGAATTTGAAACACTTAGAATGATGTAAGGAGAGTCATTGTAGATTATTTCTCTTGTGTGATGACCATTGTTAATAAGATACGAATTCAAATGAGACGTACAAGACAAAAGAAATAATAATTGTTGAAAAAATTCTTTGATCCTTAATGCCAAGACTTAATTTTGTTGTTTGTATTATAAAAGAAGCTAAAGATATAGATGATTTATCACTTCATGAATGGTAGAGTTCATTGTTAATGCATGAATAGAAGTTCAAACAAGAAGATCCATACAGACAAGCATTATAGGTTTATATCAATACTTGTTCCAACAATTTTATCTATGATAATTTCAGAAGTAGAGGATTCATTTCTAATAAAAGTGACATATCATAAATTTGATCATTGTCAATCTAAATATTATAAATATTATATCAAAGAAAAAAATAAAGTTCAAACTTTATATAAAAGGAGAAAATCGAAACATTGTTGCTGTAAATTTTAATTTCCTCAAAAGATAAGTATGAAATATAAGCATCAATTTGAAGAAAAATTAGGTTTCTCAAGAATACGAAGATGTCAACATGTTTGCTTTCTGAAGCTGTATATGTCCGGTACCGGACTGTACCTTTCCATTCCCAACTCCCAAGTCAGACTTATACAGGGAAAATGGGTCGTCAACCATTGGGTGTTGCACATATAAAACACTGCACAGGACTTGTGAACATTGCGTAGAATGTAATTTTCACATGATGAATCAGTTTAAAGTTGGCTCATGGAATATCTAGGTAAGCCGTCTAACTCAAAACTCATGGCTTTTGTAATGGAAGATAATTTGTCTCATGCATAGACACAAATTATGTGGGTCTCACTATTTTTTAAAAATAAAAAAAGAATAGCACAATTTTTTATGTCTCACTAACCTGAGATACATACCTTCTATAAAAGGAAATAATTTAAACCCTTTGTAATGTCACCTTTCTCCAAGTCTACCAAAATAATTTAGTATCGGGGTTTCACCGCCTAAGTTCAGTAATGTATGTGCAAATGAATAACTTTTGTGACGCAGACGCATCGTTCATTGGATTCGACTTATGATTGAACTTTGAAAGCATTTCACCCAATTCCGTATGTGTACACAAGTTGGTTTATTAGTTCACGTTTGACTCGATTGTTGTCCTTTGTAGCTTGTCCTTAAAATTTTATAGTCCCAATTGTGAGCTACAAAATTCCTTGTGTCATGAATGCTTTTTGTCTAGCTTGTAGCTAGTTTCCCTCGTCGTCTGACCACCGATTACGTTGTTGAAATATTGGAATTTTTCGTCTGACCTCCAATCGAATGCTCTACTCTTTCAATGAGTTGAAAATAAAAAAAAACAAAAAAAAAACTGTGTAGCGCGCACAGGACCACACAACACGAGGTTGCACCGACACACTTAAAGCTAATAGCTAATATGAGCATCTTTGATTCTCTTTTTTAAGTTGTAAGTTACTTTTAGTGTTTAGTAACTAAAAAGATTATTTATCCCTGAAAAATTCATAATGGATTTATTTTAATTCTTTTGAGGGATTAATGTGAGTCTTTTTTGAATTTATGATGGATCACGATTTCAACTAAATAGGTCCATTTTGAATTTCTCAGAAACCATGAATAGTCTTTTATTTACTAGGCACTAAAGCGGGTATCATGAAATGAAATTGGCTCAGGAGCAAAAAAAATATTTACTCTTATTTTTAAGTAAAAAAAAAAAACTTAAAAAAAGTCAAAAATTATTTGATAATTACATAAATCTTCCTCTTAAGTTATGTTGGGTTTTTGACCCAAAAAATGCAAATTTTAAAAAAATCCATATGTTTAGTTCGTTGACCAAACATTTTATCCGACTAATCTTGAAATACGTGTTCAGACACATACCTGGTACAGACGTGTTCAGATTTGTCAGAAACGCGCATGTGTCAGGTGCGCGACTAAACACGTAACCACCTGAAATGGGTCTTTTTGCATTAGTCCGGTAAAACATTTGTTCTACAAACTAAATTGATGAATCTTTTTAAAATTTACATTTTTTAGGTCAAAACCCCAGTTATGTTAGTTCACTTTTTTCTTCTTTTTTTATTGTTATGATTCTTCATTTAAAAATATATATATATAGAATTCAAGAAAGATTGATAAGAGTTTAAAAACTTTTTTTCTCTTACGAGTTTTTGACTTTTTTTATTATAATTTTTTTTAAATCTATTTAATCTAATTATTATTTTTTGATAACAATCTAACTTTTATTTATTAAGAAAAGAGAGAGTAAAAATAAAAGGATTCAATCAGGGACGAAGAGTCCACCTTTTTTGTTTAATAACTTTAAATAGTCATGTCAGTTCCATGACAATCCGTTCATGTGGTTAGTATATATTGCGTAGTGTTTGTCTCAATGACGACTGCATTACTCACTAATTACGCAGTTACTTTATCAAATTTATATGTTAATTGCTTTCTGATGTAATCTTTAATAGTATAATATAAGAATTCTTTGATAAGATGGTATGATTAATCATTATTCTCTCAATTATCAAAATGCTAAGCTAGGATTAATGACCATACAATGTGAGCCCCAACAAACACTATTATTTCTTGGAATGCTCCTCGTTTATAATAACTATTTAGAAATCAACCAGCTTGTTAATTGAACCTATATATATTTGTAAATTGCCAAATAACACAAAAATATGCCGACACCTATTATTGCTTGTTAATTATGGATGATAATTTTTGACATGATCCGCTGACACGACATGAATTTTTTTATATTCAGGTCGATCCATTTTTAAATTCATATTGGCAAAAATTGATTCGAAAAATTCGTGTTGTAATGTTGTCAACCTGCAAACCCGCAATTAAGCAATCTGGT